>VZQC01009923.1:2091674-2311112 GCA_009823505.1 Rhizomys pruinosus
AAAAAAAAAAAAAAAAAGAAAGTGCTATAAGTTAGCTGGTTGTGGTGACATATGCCTTTAATCCCAGCACTCAGGAAACAGAGGCAGGTGAGTCTCTGAGTTCAAAGTCAGCTTGGTTTACATACATACAGAGTTTCAGGACAGCTGGGGCTACAGGGAGACCCAATCTTAAAAAGACCAACAATAGCTAAAAAGAGAGAACTCTTGTTCTTCTGCCCTGTCAGGATGTAGCACTCGCCTCTTCCAGAGGATGTGGTGACAGAGTGCCATCTTGGAAGCAGGCATGCAGTTTGTTGGTACTTTGACCTTGGGCTTGAGCCTCCCAAACAGTGAGAATGAAATTTTTCTTCGTAAATCAGCCAGTGGTCTTCCGGGTTTGTTGTAACTAGAGGACATTACCAAGCAGTCACACAGGGAGCCTTGCCAGCAGATCTGATCTGCTCCCAGTGCTGCATGTGACTGTTTGATGGAAGAAAGGAGGAGAGGGACCGAGCTAAAGTCACATGAAGGAAAAGCCAAGGGAAGCCATGGTCTCTTCTCCACTCTTGACCTGGAGCCCTGCTGAGGAACCTTATGCTGCAGAAATTCCAGACAGCACCAGAATCTCCCAGAGCCCTGAAGTCCAGCGGCAGCCTCCATACTACACAGATGGGGAAACAGCCACTCAGCCGACAACCAGAGGATGAGAACCATGACGTCACTTGGCAAAAACTCACTTCAACCAGAAGGCAGGTTCTCAACCATTAGGCAAAGTCTCCCTCAAGGAAAATAAGAAATTAGAATTAAATACATAAATATCTCTGTCATTCTCTCATTAGAGAAATCATAGGCCCTGGGGAGAGGGCATAGGCAGCTTGGTACATTCTGAGTTAAAGTTCCAGGATAGAAGTCTAGTCTGTATATTGCTGAGTCCTGTAGAGAGAGGTACTGTGCGAAATTGACGTCAGGCCTACTGCTGATCTGGGGTAATTACCAAGATTAGCAAAATGGCCATTACCTGCCACCCACCAAGTTCTGCAGAAGCATTTCCAACATGCCTTAGGCACCCCGGACGGTCAACTCCAAGTGCAGCCTCATTCTCCCCACGATGCTGAATACAGACTGTGCCAAGACAGAGTCTCAAGGTATCACGTGAAAATAGCCAAAGACTTGTTCTCAACTTGAAATCCCAAGTCTATTTGCCTGAGGAAGTGATTAAAAACTTGGCCTCCTCCCCAGTGTAGCCACCCCGCCCCTGCCTGGCAGGCTCGGGTGCTCTCTCTCCTGCTTGGTCCTGTTGTTAGCCCGCCTTCCCCTGTTCTCCAAGCCTCCACCACACCTTCCACTCAGGGCCTTTCCCACGAGTCTCAAAATCAGAAAGAAGATGGAAAGAAAGACGCCTCTGCTTCTGGTTTTCTCGGGTTCTACAAGATAAACACTGGTTCAGAGAGCAAGGAATCGTTCTTTCACTCAACAAATATTTATTGAGTGCAGTAAATAAAGCAATGTCCTCATCCTCAGGAATTTCAAATCTTAAGTGGTCTTTAGAAGCCTGCTGGAACTCAGAGTCACCTGGTCTGTTACGGACTGGCCAGATGCAATCCTTAGAGATTTGGGCTTATAAGAACTGGGGCTGAGATGGCAGACAGACATCTGTACTCTCAAGCATTTTGATAATTGATGGGACAAGGTCCTAGAAACTAATGGCTTCTAGCTGCTCCACGTGAGGCTGGGAGCGGGGGGGGGGGTGAACTCAAACATCCTGAGGTTTCAGTGGAACCCTCCTTGACTACCATGTAGGGCTCTTACTTAGGTTTAGCAAATAAGAGTTTAGACAGCAGGCTGGCTAGGTGGCTCGGCAGACTGATGGGCCAACCTCAATGTCTGATGACTTGAGTTGCATCCCCACAATCCATGTAAAGGTAGAAGGACAGAACCAACTCAGAAAGTTGTCCTCTGACTACCTCACACACAGATAATAAAGTTTTAAAAAGGAATATAGTGTCTCATTAAATGTGAATTTCAGATAAATAACAAAACATGTTTTAAGTGTCTTAAACATCGTAGTGTGCCCCAGCGTATTTGAAATATTTGAGACATATCTATCTTCAAATATTATTCATTTACCAGAAATTCAAACTTAACCTATGTCTGGTGTTTTAGGTGACACCTAAAATTTACCCGAGCAAAAGGCCTCTGATCTGTGTGCCCGGTGTGACCCAGGAAACCTGACCCAGCACCTTTCCCCAATCACAATGGGCCTTTTACTTCCTACCAGCGACCATCGCATGAACCTGACAACCCACTATGCAAATGGGGGCCTGGGTCAGCTGTGGTTCACAGCACGTAGGGGACAGCTCCCCACAGATCCCTCCCTGTCTTTGCAGCATCCTGTCCACGTGCCCAGTTCTTCCAGTCCCAGTTTTGCTGTCTACCTTGGTTTCTGCTTGCCATGCTCTACAAATACTGGTCTCCTCCTGGCAGCTGACTTGTTAGACACAAGGAGATCTGTCAAGACAGCCACATCAGAAAGATAAGAAGCCATAAGGAATAGGAAGATGTTTGAAGTAACCAAAGAACCAGAGATTTTCAAACCACAAACCCGGACCACAGCCTTGCAGGTTTTCAGCATTAGCTGCTATGACTTCAATAGTTTCATTTGCTTCTTCTTCTGGGTAGATTATTATTATTATTATTATTATTATTATTATTATTTTGTCTTTTTGAGACAGAGTCTCCCTGGCCTGGAACTCACTCTATAGACCAGGCTGGCCTTAAACTCACAGAGATCCACCTACCTCTGCCTCCCGAGTGCTAGAATTAAAGGTGTGCGCCATCATGCCTGGCTTAAAGACAGTCCTTAGCCGCCATGTGGGTGCTGGGAATTGAACCAGGGTCCTCTGCAAGAGCAGTCCACACTCTTAACCGCTGAGCCATCTCTCCAGCCCTGAGTAGAATCTTATTTGAAGTTAAACAGCTCAATGTTGTTTGAAAACCACTAAAGTTGCCGGGCGTGGTGGCGCACACCTTTAATCCTAGCACTTGGGAGGCAGAGGCAGGCGGATCTTTGTGAGTTCAAGGCCAGCCTGGTCTACAGAGTGAGTTTCAGGACAGCTGGGGCTACAGGGAGACCCTGTCTCAAAAAGACCAAAGAAAAAAAAGAAAACCACTAAAGTATACAAGTACCAACCAGTTCCATGAAGTCTTTCTTTTAAGCTGCAGAAAACACTGAACTGTCAACCTAGCCCCCACTCAAATCCTTTTACCCTCCCCAGGATTTTTGCTGAGGAACTCAAACATCCTCCTCCACCTAAGATCAGTGATCACAGGTGGCTTGCTGCCCTGATTGGGAGTGATCCAGGACTGACAAGTGACTCACGAGGGGCATCCTGTAGAAGCTCCTGGAGAACGCCCCCCCACACCCCACACACACCCACACATGGCAGCAGAGTACAGGTCTCTTCTCTTTCTCTGGATGTCATCAGTGTGAGGTGCCTGGAATTGATGTGCTATCGTTTTGAGCTACCAGTCTGAGCTGGGGCTTAATGTCAAGAGTGACGGAGTTGGGAAGAAAATGAAACTAAGACTTTGATGATATGTGGGCATTATGGGGCCACTTAATATCTTCTCTGCTGAAGCTAGTTAAGATTAAATTTCTCTAACTTGTATCCAGGAAACATTCTGTTGTATGTGTGGTTCTCTGTTTAGAGCTGCTATTAAAAGAATGTTTGAGATGGATATGTAAATTTCAATTCTGAGATTTGTGGCATATAACTGGGTCTACCTTCCTTTAATACCATCCCAAAGGGCAGAAATAAGGCACTAATTCCTATTTCTCTGTGGACACTAGCTTTCTTCTTTGAGTTTGAACACAAATAGCTGTTTTAATGTGTGTTGATGAAGGATAGAAAATAAATGAACCCCTCCCTCTGGCAGAAACTCCATGTTTAAACATCCTCAGCACCACATTAAAAAGCACATGGCGTATAGAACTGCCTTACACATTTTCCAGAGGAATACGGGCAGGGGCAGAAGCCAGACTCCCTGGATACCCTCAGGCCTCGACTCCCGCAGGCTGGAATAGGGCTGTAGGCTGACTACACTCACTTCTACTAACCGCCCCCCCCCCCACTGTGTTTGCCGTATCCTGCCTGCCCCCTTCTCTACCAGGTACCACTGAACTGGTCTCTGCCTCTGAGATTGGAACTCATACACAGAAAACTCTCTCCCGAAACTGCCTTCTCTAGCTTCAAATATTTCCATAAAGCTATAATCACCTCTTCAGAGGAGAGCTGGAAGTCTAACTCTACACTGTTGATTCTGGAAAAGTGAGCTTGCCTCGGAGAGGTTCAAAACAGCACAGTGAAGCCACTAGAAACTAAGGACATCTTCGGTCCACCAATCAAGACAGTAAAGTAACGGATGTCTCCAAACTGGGGGCTCTTATTCCAGTACAAGAAGTCTAAAACAGTAAAGAAGGAAAGGAGAAAAATATAGGTTAATCATGGGCACTGATAAAAACAAACATGCGAAACTGGCAGATGGATGAAAACTCACCAAACTGAGGCCAAGTCATCCTACATACATTTGCGGAATGCCTATTACCTTACGTTAGGCTTTACCACAACTTGCTAACCAGTCCAAACTGAGTAAGTTCTGTGTTTACCTTCAGGAGATACCCAGTTTTCCTAGTGACAGTCACATAAATAACTTATAAATGAAAAAGAACCTTAAAGGATGAAAGAAACCATGTAGAGAATGGAGCCATCCACATGAGCTAATGGTAGGGGATGCTCAGGGTGAAGCGTAGGCATGACATTCATGAACCAGGTGAGAAGGGCTGGCACAAAGTGGGCAGGGTCCCCCACTGTGAAGGCAGAGGTGTGGGCAGGATCTCCATACTGTGAAGGAGGAAGTAAGACCAAATTCTGTTTGGAGCTTGACTGTTCCTTAGAATTTAATTGTCCTCAGTAGACAAGTTTTTGTTGGTGGTAGCTTTATTTAAAAAAATTTTAAGCAAGAGAATTATGTTACCAAAATTGTGACTTTGTTTAAAAAAAAAAAAACATCAATATGGTAAAGTGCTCACCATAAGAAAACAGCTTCAATTGCATATCAACTCCTGTTTAAAAAAAAAGTAAACAACCTCTTTGAATAATACTAAAATAACTTTTCACTCAGGCAAGTTTATGAGTAGTTTTTCATCTTTATACTTCTGAATTTTATAGGTGCATATGAACACATATTTCTTGGATGATTTAAAAGATCAGTGAGTGGAAAGTGGGATGAGATGCTGTTGCGAAGTCAGACCAGACAGCAGTGAGGCCTTTGAAGACTAGCCTCGGGCTCAGGAGTAACATATTCACTGTCTGGAGTAAAAGCCTGGCACCTGCGGAGAGGAAGAAGAGGGTAGCGGCTTCTTGCACCACTTCAGAGACAGAATTGGCCAGTCTTTTTCTTTTCTGTTTTTGAAGGAAAGTTGAAATTTATTTATTCCTTTCTTTCTTTCTTTCTTTCTTTCTTTCTTTCTTTCTTTCTTTCTTTCTTTCTTCATTCATTTATTTATTTTTGGTCTTTTCAAGACAGGGTCTCCCTGTAGTCTCAGATGGCCTGGAACCCACTCTGTAGACCAGGCTGGCCTTGAACTCACAAAGATCTGCCTGCCTCTGCCTTCTGAGTGCTAGGGTTAAAGGTGTGCACCACCATGCCGGGCTAGAAGGTTGGAATTTATTAAGCAGGGTTTAGGGCCTGGGGAGATGGCTCAGTGGGCAAAGTGCTGGCTTACTTATGTTCAAGCTTTCGGCCCTGCCTTCTGATCCTTGGCACCTATGTGAATGCCAGGTGTGCTGGCACATCTGTGAGTTCAGTGCTAGGAGACAGTGGACCCTGGTGGCCTGCTGGCCAGCCAGTCTAGCTGAAATGACAAGCCCCAGGTTCAGTATGAGACCCTGTCGCAAACACACAATGTAGAGTGTGATAGAGGAAGACAGCTGATGTTGGCTTCTGGTCTCCACATGAGCGTGCATGGGACGTACTCATACACATGTGCACACACACGTATACATGACCCTTCACACACACAAAAGAAAAGGACTTAATAGAGATGTGGTCATGGGTAGGTAGAGGGAGGGCAGTGGTATGCACCCTGGAGTGGGTATGGGTCTCTCAAAAGCCACTAAGTTAACCAGTTTTGGTGACCACTTGGAATTAGGCTGATAGGAAGGAAACAAAAAGGAGAATCAAAACAAGCCAGGGCACTGGAGCGATATGGGGATTCACACAGCAGAAACCATTCAGTCCGTTATTACCCCAGAAACAAAAATATTTACCTGCTTTTGAAAATATTTTATTAATTATTTTTATTTTATGTGTATGAGTGTATTTATTGCCTGCATGTGTGTTAAGTGCACCCATGTCGTGCAATGCTGTGGAAGTCAGAAGGTGTTAGATTCCCCTAGAACTGGAGTTACAGACAATTGTTAGCCACCATGTGGGTGCTGGGAATCAAACCCAGTTCTTCTGCAAGAGCAACCAATGCACTCTTAACTGCTGAGCCATCTCTCCAGCCCCCAAATTTGCCTTCTTAACAGGACTCCAAATTAGACTTTGTGCCTTTCTCTGTGCACATTGGTGTAGCCAGTGTGTGTACCCAGTCTTTCATCCTTACATGGTAGTGGACCACTCTTTTCTCAAAGTCTGCCCAGAGCACACGCTGCTCTCTATGTTCATGAACCTAGTCAGGAGCTCCCGTCCGAATGCAGTAGGCCTGGGAGAGTCAGGCTTGTTATCAGAAGTTCACCACGCTCAGAGACTTTTGGCACCAATGACTTTTCCACCTAGCTGAATACCACAGATTTACTAGCCACCAATTTAGCAAGGCCAATGCCTTGCACTGGAGCCAAGAGAGACATGACTCCCCACACGGCTGCTCTGAGCGAGCTTTCTGCTAGCTCTTCCGCTTCCCATTTCCCTAAGCTCCCATTTGACCAGGAAAACATGGATCTAATTAGGAGGTTTTACTTGAGCCAAACAGTTGTAGCTCTGATCTCATCACAAAAACTAGAGAAGGGGACAATTTCTCTCAGAAAAGCCAGGGGAATTGAGGGACAACTTTAAACGAAGCTGGCTGAGCCAAGAGGAGGGAACTGTAAAGGAGAAAATTGTCTTTATTAAGTCAAATACATCCTCAGATAATGGACTGTAGGATCAGTTCCAGGCACTGCATTCTCTCTTGCTTGAACACATTAATCTGTTTCTTTTTAAACTACAATTCTATTTCTGCTATCTCATAAAAATGTTGAAGTTCCTCCCCACTCATGCAAGGATCCGTGGAACATGAAAAATATGCCCCTTCTAACTAGAGCACAATATTTGCATTCACTTGAATAGAAGATGACCTGTTCCCAAATTCCTGAAAGAAAAACAATTTTGACTCAAAAAAGTAATTTGCTAGAGACAACTTTCAAATGTTTAGGCACAAAGACTTTTGCACTACATTGTGTGAGAGAAAGGCTCATTAGAAAGGAAAATGTAGTTGGCAGTGTGCTGCAGTTGGCTCCTGCTGGTTCCCAAGGCTGACTGCAAAATCTTAAGGACGTTTCCAAGCTGGTTGACATCATGTTGGTAGTTTGAAATCAGCTACGGTGGGAGTCTTTACACTGGGGAAACTGGCAAATGCTCCAAGACAGGTTGGGCCCAGCCACACCAGCCATTTGTTAACTACTCAACAGCACACATCTCAGGAGGGTCCCTTTCCGTTTTCAATGTCTACTGTCTGAATGTGTTGTACGCAGGATGCACAGCAACAAAAACATTAATTCTGAGAGATGAGACTAACATATGTGACTGGTTTGTTTTAACCTTTTTTCTGTATTTTCCTATGGGGAGCATCTATTCTTTCATAGGAACTAATTTTGGGGGGCTGTACAGATAGTCTAGTCAGTAAAGCACTGCTTTGTAAGCATTAGGGTGTGAGTTCAATCCCCAGAACCTGTGTAAAAATGTAGGTATGACAAGGTCTTGCTGTGTAGCCCTAGATGGTCTAGAGCTTGCTATGTAGACTGAGCTGGCCACTAACTCAGAGATCCAGCTGCCTTGGCAACCCAAGTGCTGCCCACTAAAGGTATGTGCCACCACACCCAGGCTTTTTGTTTTGAAGAAAAACAAAATGTGGGTATGTTGTTGTACCCTTGTAACCCCAGTACTGGGGAGGTGGAGACAGATGGGTCCCTGGGGCTCAATGGCCAGCCAGTCCAGCTTAGTTAGTGAACTGCAGGCCAATGAGTGACCCTGACTCAAAGACAGTGGAGAGCATTCCTATATATGACACCTGAGATTGTCCTCTGGTCTCCACACACCCACATACTTAACAGTATACACATGAGGCTGGAGAGATGGCTCAGTGGTTAAGAGTGACTGTCTGTAACTCCAGTTCTAGGGGATCCAACACCCTTCTCTGCCTTCCACAGGCATTGCATGCATATGGTACACTTACATACAGGCAAAACATTCATACACATAAAATAAAAACAAATAAAAGTGTATACATGTACAGAAATGCACACACACACACACACATATACACACTGAAGAAAGCTAATGCTTGGCAGAGGTGAGAAGGGAGCAGGTTCTTTCTCTTCTGAGGTCTCCAACTCTCACCTTTCCTCTCTTCCCCCTTCTTTTCATCTCCAGCTATCCTGGCCTCCCAGGTTTTATTCTCCCAGGTAAGGAGAGCAGGTGAGCAGACTCCAGGCTCCAGGAACGCAGAGCCCAGAGCCGCAGCAGCCCGCAGCAGCCCGCAGCAGCTCAGCAGCAGCTGGAGGGAGTTCACTTCAGCCCTCTGCTGGGACACAAAGCTATTCGAGGGATTTAACTAAAGCCTAGCTGAGCAAAGCGGGAGTCTCAGCACGGTGAACACACAGACCTGCGGACTTTCCCCACTGCAGTCTGGTCCTGGCTGCTGCTTGCAGAGCTGGGTGACCACTCTCAGCATCTTCACGGTGGTGCTCTTGCTGCGCCCCTGGTGTGGCTAGATGTGCTCCCAATGAAGAGACACAGAAACCCAGACACGGCACGAAAACCCCAAATCACTTGTCCAAAGTCATTGAGCCAGGGGCAGGGCTGGAACAAGCCTGGGCCTTAATGCTCAATCTCAGGGATCGGTTGGGTTATTTTGGTGGTACTGAGGATTGCATCTAGGTCCTTATACAAGCTAGGCAAGTGCTCGTCTACTGAGTTACATTCCCTACTTTTGATTTTGAGACTAAAGGAAAGAGGGCTAACCCCCACCTTGATCTGCTTTGGGAACTAGCTAATAGTCTCTGCAGGAAGATAGGTGAAAGTCACGCCTTTTTTCATACTTCTGCAGATTCTGTATGAGAGCCTTCAGGGTACGAGGCAAAGGTCAGCATTCCTGCTGTGCTGCCTCATGATGTTTCTTACTTCTGACCCCAGAAACAGAATCTCAAGACCACCTGCTGTTTCCAAGTTCCCTGTTTCTGCACATGATGGGCCTGGAAGGGAGTGTCTGACAACTGCCTTCTCACATAGACGCTGGACAGCACATATGTCCACGGTGTGTGATCTAGCTCTCTTTGATGGCTGCTTAGCTCCAGCTATGCAGCCTGAAGAAATTTCTGGTTCAGCTGTGATTGACAGAGGACTGACCCTGTGCAGATACAATGATTCCAAAAAGGAAGAGGGGGCTTTTGGGTAAAGATGTCTAGGAGACCATGAAAAAGGGCAGCACCAGAAAGGCCTGCTTATTCATCTGAGATAGGCAGGGTTTTAATGTTTTATCCAATCCAGAACCTTCCAGTGTGGCTCCTGTGAGGTAAATAATTCACATTGACAGGTTTGAGATGGGGACCAAGTAGTTCAGGACTCAAGTCCCAATCCTGCTCCTTGTCAGTGCCTAGGGGACAGAGCACGTCTACATTTGTTGATTTAGACACAGGGCTTCCTTACCAAAGGGCTGGTTTATGAAAGGGTTCCGCAAAATAGTGCATTTGAGAGTCACCCATATAATCTAACATCTTCACTGAAGAATTGAAGAAACCGGGGCTCACGGAGGCAACGGTCACACAGACCGCGTGAGGAGCCAGCCTTCCCATTAAACCGTGCTCCTTCCTGTCCCCACTGTCCTCCACCTTGGCAGACAATTGACCCTGGCCTGGTGAACTACTCCTGCTTTATGTTTGTTGTTTACCATTGCTCTTATTCTTGCTGGTGAGGAAATGACGTCATCCTTTTCAATTTTGGACCTGGCTCCACTACCTGTGCTCGCCCACTTGTTAATTTAGATTTCCTGTGTATGGACCCTGGCCAGTCCCACAGGAGACCCGCCTGCCAGACCCTCTTATTTAACTCCACATCCCCTGCCTTTCCAAATAACACAAACGGACATCAACTCAGGTGGCCCTGGCTCCTGCCCACATCTCCCTGCCCTAGAAGCCCAGGGTGAAATAGACTACTCACCTCAATGCCCCTGTGCAGTGTGCGTAGAATCAGTGTTGCTAATGATGCTGATGATGAGTTTAAGGATGACAGACAGCTATGCATAGGATACACACCGAGACACACTGCAGCATCCACACAGACTGAGCTCTTAGCAGTTACATGAACATTAGAATAGTAACAGACAGTCCCTTGTACCACTCTATTTCCTCTTTTGTCAAATATAGAACAGAACTATATATACTGTCACAAAAGTTCTCCATTTATGAACAGCAAATAGGTTAGACTTATCGCTAAGCAGTTACATTAAATCCTGCTTATTTTTGCAACTAAAGGATTCTTCCTTTTACAAATCGCATCACTGCGGTGTTTCCATAAATAGCCTCCCTAATGATCCAATCACACACTCTTTTTAAAAAAAAGCATGCATATTTTTAAAGCCACAACTCTTGCTTAAAGAAGAGTTGAAATTAAAAATTTAAAAAGCGAATGTAAATGAAAAGACAAGGTAAAACCTATAGCCAAAGGATTCAGCTGCTCGGGGCAGCCTGATGCTTTTTCTAAAGCTGAGGCTCAGAAAGCTCGAGCCATTGCTGAACAACTGCTCTGGATTGCTGCTTTACAAGCCAAGCATCTCTCTGGACCCATGTGTATACAGTGTTCCAAGTTGCTGGGCTCTGTCTAGGGCGGGTTTTTCTGTGCTGGTCATTGCTTACTCTTAGCATCTTCTTTAAGATCCCCTGGTCCAAAAAAAATCCCATGACCCTAAAGGCCAGGGGTTAGAGTCCACTCTGAGCTCCTTGAGAATTCTGGTTCTTTTTATAATCTTGACCCTTGATCAAGACAGTCAACAACAACCCAGGAGTGAGGCACTGGGAGTGGCCCAGGGTCATCTGGGACAGCAGCTACTCAGGATGAATTCCCTGTCCCAGACAGAAAAGCCCTCCAAATCTTCTTCTCCTCCTCCTCCTCTTCCTCCTCCTCCTCCTCCTCCTCCTCCTCCTCCTCCTTCTTTTGAGACAGGGTCTCCCTATAGCCCCAGGTTGCCTGGAACTCTGTAGACCAGGCTGGCCTTGAACTCACAGAGATCCACCTGCCTCTGCCTCCTGAGTGCTAGGATTAAAGGTGTGCGCAACCACACCCAGCTTAAAGATGGTTCTTAGCCACCATGTGGGTGCTGAGAATCAAACCTGGGTCCTCTGCTAGAGAAGTTGGTGCTCTTAACCACTGAGCCATCTCTCCAGCCCAGCCCTCCAAATCTTCTAATGCAGAAGCCTATCCTTCGGTGGAGACTGAATTGTCTGAAGCAAATAGAGGGAATTCTATTTATCCAGCTGCATTAGTGCCCACTGTATGGGCAGACTCTGTGTCACAGGCTCTGGTTTGTGTGAGCCTGGCTCAGGAAGATTTGCTGTAAAGCTGTAAAGCCCCAAGGAAACTGCAATGGTGTCAAGACCTCGAGTCTATGACACCAACGGTTTGGCTTGAGAAGCTGTGAGAAAAACCAAATTTTCTGACATTTTCCTCTTCATCCTCTTCTACAAGCTCCAAATGTGACCTACTTTCCCCTTCGTTGTGATTATGCAGAACTCACAAAGCTTTTGCTTCAGTCTGACTAATATTCTCAGTGACATGCTTTTCATCTTTGGGAAAAGAAGAATCTGGATCCATCTGCCAAAGTTCCTAAGTCTCAATGAAATCACCAGGCAAGACAGATGACTTATAAAGACTTCACTCAGAGACTCAGATGAGACAGGACACAAGAAAACAAAACAAAACAAAACAATAACAAAATCCAGATCCAGCTCCTTGGAAGCAATTCACATTTAGCCTGAAAGGTTTTTTCAACAAGAATCAAGATTTTATTGATGAGCTAAGTGACTATAAAGTTCCTCCGATATCTCAAAACCTCTAACTCCAGACACCGTGGCTGGGCTTGGAGTCCTGCCACATTGCAACCCGCTCAGCACTTCCAAATCCTGCATTTTGCATTAATAATTAATTGACTTCTTCCAAATCTTTGGTGACTCAGGACACACTGGAGGGTTTTTTTGTTTTGTTTTCCAGAAGAGGGTGTCAGATTCCCTGGGAACTGGAGTTCTCCTGGAATTGGAGTTACAGACGGTTCTCGGCCGCCATGTGGGTGCTGGGGATTGAACCTGGGTCCTCTGTAAGAGCGGCCGGCACTCTTAACCGCTCAGCAATCTCTCCAGCCCCCATACTGGAGTTTTTTTTTTTTTTTTTTTTGTTTTTTTAATTTTTTTTTAATTAATTATTTATTTTTGCATGTGTTGAATGTATTGTCTGCATGCGGGTCTGTGCACCCGGTCGTGCAATGCCGCGGAGGTCAGGAGAGGGTCTCGGATTCCCCTGGAACTGGAGTTCTCCTGGAATTGGAGTTACAGACGGTTCTTAGCCGCCATGTGGGTGCTGGGGATCGAACCCGGGTCCTCTGCAAGAGCGTCGGTACTCTTAACCGCTAGGCTATCTCTCCAGCCCCCCCATACTGGAGTTTTAAAGGATGGAGAGGAACCACATAAAAATAAAAGCCAAGCATTTAGTTTGGGCAGAAACCTGTTGTTATTAGTCAAAATTAAATTGGCATTGACGTTCCCCCTTTTTTCACTTTAGGGGTTGTACGCCTTTTGATGTTTGATCTGTGCCCTTTTCCAATATTGGGAAACATTAGCTGTGTGACTTTGGAAACATCCCTGCAGGCCAGAAACTCTGGCACTAGGATTGGCATCCAGAGCTTCTCTTTTCATCCTCGGTGAACTGAAACACCTTGCTAAGTGTCTAGCAGACTGTTCAAAGGTACACACCTGTACCCTGGAGGTCCAACCACATGTGCTTCTGTGCAGGCTAGCTCAGCTTCACACAGTGTGCAGGCTGTCTGGTGAGCACGGACTTAAACCCACTGTGTGGAGTGGCGCTGCGTCTGCTCACAGCAACATGGGGTGCAGACCTCAAGCTTTCTGAGCATCACCTCCATGTGAACGGCACTGCATCCACACTGCTCACAGCAACGTAGAGTGCAGACCTCAAGCTTTCTGAGCATCACCTCCATGTGAACGGCACTGCATCCACACTGCTAGTAAAAGCTCACTTCCTTTCTTTCTTTCTTTCTTTCTTTCTTTCTTTCTTTCTTTCTTTCTTTCTTTCTTTCTTTCTTTTCTTTTGCTTTTTTTCTTTTTCTTTCTTTTTTTTTTTTGTCTTTTTGAGACAGGGTCTCCCTGTAGCCCCAGCTTGGCCTGGAGCTCGCTACATAGACCAACAAGACCATTGGCCTTGAACTCACAGAGATCCACCTGCCTCTGCCTCCTTAGTGCTAGGATTAAAGGCATGTGCCACCACACCCTGCAAAAGCTTAGTTTTTCATGCTTTCGTGCCAAGTGTTTACTGAGGCCCTGGGTGGTGGGGACAGTGCAGTGCTCAGCACACACCACACGCAGTACCAAGGTGATGCCCCCGCTAGGGAATCTTTGAAAGCAGAGATGGATCAAAGGATTACAGTGCTAGGACAGGGGAAGGACAGGTGGTTCTTGGCCCTCACTGCTCCCTACATGAAATCCCTCTGGGCCTCTACCTCTGCTTAGCGCTACAAGGATCTTCAGTGCAACTGTGGCATCAGATAGAGAGGATGGCAGAGCTGCTCAGTCATACCCTTCACTTCAGCATCAGCATCAACTCAGCCTCAATGCTGCTCGTGGCCTAAGTTCTAATAGGCCAGGCCTCATCTACCTCAAGCAAGTGCTCACAGTAGCATCCAGGGCGTTGCCCTGCCCCTTGAACACGCTGTGCTGTGACATAAATTGCTGGCAAGCCTTCCCTGAGTTCCATCAACCTCCGGAGGCCCTGGTTCCTACCTCACCTGTGCAGAGACCGAAGTCTCAACCAGGCCCAGACTCTATGCAGTTGGTGCCACCTCTTATCTTTTTGTCATTGCCAGGCCAAGCCTCTAGATGTGGTGACAACAAAGCGACTATGACTATTGGGGGCATCTCTTGAAACGTCCTGCAAATGTGAGTCACCAGTCTTCCTGTGCAGGGAGGTCTTGGAACTTCAGCCAGTGTCCAGTCTATAAAGAGGAAAGTCTGCTCATGCTTCAAAAAGGGAAGCCTGGTCTAGCAAAACCTGACTTTGTCCTCTAGTGGATGGAACTGGTGATTGAAAAGCCCAAAGGAGCCAGGGGCTCCCCCCACCCCAAAAAAAACCCCTCAAAACCTGAGTGACCCTTGAGGACCAGATCCTCAACTGACCTTGAGAAAACAAAAACCTTGGTTAATCTGGCCTAACTGTGTGGCCTCAAACATCCAAAAGGAAAGTATATCCAGAAATAAATAAATAGTAAGTCCTGAGAAATTGTACTTCAGGTATAAAACTTGAGATGTTAGTAAAAAGAAAAAAGAGCACAGTTGTTTTGCCTGTCTAAGTGCAGCTACCTTGTGGCTGCCACTACTTTTGCAAGGAATCGATCTACTCAAAATTGGACCGATGGGCCTGGCTAAAGAGCAGCTGGAATAAGAGACATGGACAGATCCTCTCAAGAAATAAGGACTAAGAACAAACAGAGGTGCAAGTGAGGAACTGTGTCCTCAGGCTCGAGGGGGATTCTTTCTGCATGGGATAGTGAGGGACTAGAGGAAAGACCCTGAGCTAGCTGTCAGGAAACCCTGCTGCCTCTGTGGCCCAAGCTGCCTGGCCAGCAGTGTGACATGGGTACTTGCTTCCTTCCTGTGTCTGAGTTTCCTTATCATTAATACTGCATATTATAAAGCAATCTGAAAACTTAAAGAGCCCTCATTCTTTTCTGAGGTGTGGTCCTAGTTGGCCAGTTTCTTCAAAGAATCGTCATGTAACAGAGAGATGAATACAAGGCAAGGAGTGATTTGGTTTGAAAGAGCAATAGAAAGTGAAAAGCAGAGTCAGGTGTGGTGGTACATCATGCAATCCCCACACTCAGGGGCTGAGAGAGGCAGGAGGACAGGGAGCTCAAGGCCAGCTTCAGCTACATAGCAAGTTTGAGGTCAATCTGGGCTTCATGGAACCCTGCTTCAGGGAGGGAGGGAAAGAAGGAAAAGAAAAAAGTTTTTTATCAAAACATTTTCTATCAAATGAGTTGCAAGAACTGCTTTACTGAATAAGGGCTCCCACAGGTGACACATTTGAGGACTGCTGTCTATTGCATGGTCTCCTGGGAACCGCTGGAAGTCCTGTACTACCTCTGAAAGTCCTGTACTGCAGGTTTAAGTTCAAACCCCTGAACCAGAGTTTCTGAAACTTATTTGAACAAACTCTGCTTTCTGTATCTCTCTCCATTAGCATCTCTCAGATGTAAACATCTGGGTTTTACATTGTGGGAAATAATAGTATTAACAGAATTTGGTTTTGCTTTTTAAACAGAAAGCAATGTCCAGCACAAACCAATTAAGCAGAATCTTTTTTTTTTTTTTTTTAATATGGAACGCTTCATGACTTTACATGTAATCCTTGCACAGGGACCATGGTAATCTCTGCATTGTGCCAATTTTAGTATATGTGCTGCTGAAGCTAATGCCAGAATCTTAATTTACTGTTTCAATTCTGAGTTCTGGTTGGCCATGCATTTACAGCTCCAGCCCACTCTGGTCTTCTCTTTTTTTCCCATTGACCAAGGGTCACTGCAAAGCCAAGTAGTGACCTCCGCCTTTGCCAGCCATTTCTCCTGGGGCCATAGGACACACAGCATGCTGTCAGCAAGCTGCCCAACACAAACCCAAATCACAGTGCTGCCTCAGGACACGCCTCTGCTTGCTTGGAGACTGCTCGGGGACAACTAATAGCTTTTCAACCCAAGCTACACAGCTTTCTCACATCCACTATTCTCCCAGGGTTATATGTACTTGAGCTGTATTTTTTCAGAGAGAGAGAGAGAGAGAGAGAGAGAGAGAGAGAGAGAGAGAGAGAGAGAACTAGAATGCAGGGCTGGGCAGGGAATTGCTTTTATCTTCATTATACATTTAATTATCACTTTAAAAATTCATCACTTAAAAATAAGAAGTGCCCTCCTAGTTGTATCTTTGGGGCTCAAGGTTGAAGGCTGAGACTGAGAACCAGGGTCTAGAGACCAGATGTACCATCCTTGCAGGAGCAGGTGAGGTTTCCT
Source organism: Rhizomys pruinosus (assembly GCA_009823505.1). Classification (NCBI taxonomy): domain Eukaryota; kingdom Metazoa; phylum Chordata; class Mammalia; order Rodentia; family Spalacidae; genus Rhizomys; species Rhizomys pruinosus. The sequence continues at coordinate 2,108,254 of VZQC01009923.1, forward strand.
CTCTGGGGCTTTGATTATTTCATTGGCATTAGTGGCAGTGTGGCAGGGAGACCATTCGGATGTGGCAGCGTGGATGGATGCTGCATGTGACTAGGGACGAGGAGAAAGCCATCAGTGATGATGAGCCGGAGCAAACCAGCCCAGCCTCTGTCTGCTTCCTTCCAACAGTTCTGAGGCAGAGGTGGCAATCTCAGAGGGTAATGGTGAAAAACGCAGGGTACCTACCAAGGCATACCAGGGCATACCAGGGCACTGGGAGAATGTATGATGAAACATGGTAAGAGGCAGGACAAACTAAAACATGGGTCTGAGATAGCATGTGGCAGGCATGTTGACATGTGCAAATTTTTTATCACATTTTAAAATTTGGTGTGGAGGTATGTGTACATACATGCATGCTACAGCATATGTGTAGAAGTCAGAGAATAACCCTCAGGAGGTGCTTCTCATCTTATACCACATGGGTCCTGAGAACTCAGTCCGCCAGTCTTGGCAGCAAGTGCTTTTACCCATGGAGCCACCTTGCTCCGTGCCTCAATTGTATTTAATGGGAAGATTAAGTATTTTCCAAAGGAAATAAAAACCCTTTCTTCCATCCGATTCCCTGGATATGATTAAACCATGTATTCGTTTATTTTCTGCTGCTGTGATAAAACACTCTGACCAAAACCAAAAAGGAAAGGGCTTACTTCACCTTACAGCTTACAGTCCATCATGGAGGGAAGCCAAGGCAGGAACCTAGAGGCAGGAGCTAAAGCACAGACCATGGAGGAGTGCTGCTTCCTGGTTTTCCCAGCCAAGCCTTCCCACATCACTCAACAATCAAGAAAGTGCCTCACGGAAATAACTGCAGGCCAGTCAGATAGAGGACATTCCTCAACTGAAGGTCCCTCTTCCCAGCATCAAAAAAGGAGGCTTTGTTCGTAGTCTTCGTAGAAAGAGCTTTATTTGAAGCTGCCCTTTCTCTATGAGGCAAGTTTTCTAAAAGTTCTGAGAGAAGTTTTGGACATCTGGTCTAGGAGAAGAAAAAAAAAAATCCATGACCTTGATCCTCCTGAGACCTGAAAGTGTGAGAGGGGAAGATAGAGATGAAGTGTGTGTGGTGGGGGGACGACGACAAGGGAGGACAGCAAAAAGAAAGTGACTGTCTGAGCGTGCACTGAGAAACAGTGATCCCCAACTGTTTTCAAATCTTATAGAAGGGAAAATGAAAGAAGCAAGCCCCCTCCCCCCAACTTCCTTTCTTTTTGTTTTGAGACAGGGTCTCACTATATAGATCAGGCTGGCCTGGAACTCATAGAGGTCACTTGCCTCTGCTGGAATTAAAAGTGTGTGCCACCATACCCAGCCTCTTCTTTTTAAAGAAATCAGCAGGGGGCTGAAGAGATGACTCAGTGGTTAAAAGCACTGACTGCTCTTGCAGAGGAACTGGGTTTGATTCTTGGTACCCACATAGCCGCTAACAACTGTCTATAACTCCCATTCTAGGGGAATCTGTCACCTTCTTACTACCTCCATGGGCATTGCACAACATGGGTGCACTTACATACATACAGGCAGTAAATTCATACACAGAAAAACAGTAAATAAAACAAAGAGATCAGCAGAGCTGGAGAGATGGCTCAGCAGTTAAGGGTGCTTGCTGCTCTCTTAGAGGACCTGAGTTCAGTTCCCATTACCCACACCAGGCAGCTCACTACCACTTGTAGCTGCAGTTCCAGGGGAATCTGACCCCCTTTTCTGGCCTCCACTGACACTCACATGTGCTCATACACTCGCACAGATACACTTACACATTAAATTAAAAAAAAAAAAGCTGGGCGTGGTGGCGCACGCCTTTAATCCTAGCATTCGGGAGGCAGAGGCAGGCTGATCTCTGAGTTCAAGGCCAGCCTGGTCTATAGAGCGAGTTCCAGGACAGCTGGGGCTACAGGGAGACCCTGTCTCTAAAAGACTAAATAAATAAATAAATAAATAAAGATCAGCATCATGGCTCACTGTTTTTTCATAATACATGAGGAATGGCATATTAGATACCTTTCTTTTTAAATATTTAATTGATTAATTATTATTAGTTATTGTTTACTTTATGGGTATGACTCTATTGCCTGCATGTATGTGAGTGCATCCATCAGCCTGTGGGATGATGGTGCCCATAGTTATAGTCACTTTTCCCATATCAATTAACCTAATCTCAAAACCTCCTCACAAATGTGCTAAAGGCTTGTCTCCTAGGCGATTATAAATCCCATCAAGTTGCCAATCAATATTAACCATCTCAGACACAAGGTGGAAGGATACTGGGTGAGTGCCAAGCAGAAGCAGCCACTGACAGTCCCCGTGGCTAGCAAGTATTGCTCTCTGAGGTGTTTACAGCAAGACCACCCCGCAGGTATATCTTCTGAGCTTCTGTATTTGGATGTCTTTGGCCAGACCAGAGCTTCGACATAGTCTCCGAGATTCTAGCTCTCTAGCAAGCCCTGTTACACACTGACCTGGTACTTTTTTATGTGCATGAATGTTATTTCTGCATGTATAGAAGTGCACCTGTGTCATGCAGTGCCTATGGATGACAGAAGAGGGTGTAGGATTCTCTCGAACTGGAGTTTGATGGTTGTTAGCCACCATGTGGGTACTGGGATTCAGACCCAGGTCTTCTGCAAGAGCAGCCAGTGCTCTTTCCAGCCCCCGAGCTTGTATTTTTAGTCAGATGCCTGTCTTCTCTCCTTTAGCTCCAAATTCTTTGAAAACTACTAGAAACTGGGTACTTGCAACTTGTAGCCAAACGAGCTTGGCTGTGGCTGACTTCCTACCTCTTTGCTTTCTTCTGGGTTTCTCCTAAGGGGCGTCTGGTTTGTGTACTGTTGGCTCAAGGTCTCCATGGGCAGATTTTGAGCTTCCTATTCTGCCTTCCTGCTGACATCACTCTCCCTCCATCTCTGCTTCTCAGACTTTCCATGTTCTTAATTTCAAGTTATATTTAAGAACACACACATATCATTACAACTCGTATGAAGAACTTGCCAAAGTGGTTCCTTCCTTCTGAATTCTTTCCCCCACTGCAGCTCGTAAACATCATTTGCTCTTTGTGGTCAGTTGTTGTTTTGTTGAGGTTCATGAGTTTCTTTATTTCCTTTTGGTCTACTCTAATCAAGAAATTGCACAGCCATTAAGGGCAGAACTCTGTGGCTAATGGAGACAGCATGCAGCATGCTGGGTACCGCCCAGGGGAAAAGTTTCCGTTAGGAAGCATCGGCCTACCAGTCTGATACCACAGAGCTATGAGCTGCAGCCAGCTTGGGGCACAGAGGTGCTCTGATGGGGGGGGGGTAGGTGGGGCAAGCTTGCCCTGATACGGAGATACCAAGGGCTGTCCTCAGAGCGCCCCCAGCTTCTCAGAAGAAGTGCTTCAATCACACCCCCCTCACCCCAATAATTCTTATTTGAACAAAAAAGACACTTCTGATTTCAAATAACCCCTAGCCACTTAAAAACATCCACTTAATTACCCACTCCACTGAACTCCACCTTGACTTCAAGTCAAATTATCCCCAGTTCACTCATTGCTGAGGGGAAGTGGTGGGGAAGGGGAACAGGAGACGGCTTGAAAATGTCTGAAAGTGTCAGGCCAAGTTTAAACAGCTGGAGGGAGCTGACCACCAGGGGAAGCAGAGACAGCAGCCTGGGTAGCTCTCAAATTCAACACTCCAGTGAAAATCTCCTCCCTTCTCCGCCCTGAGCTCATCTAGTGTTCCCACCTGATGAGCTGTCATTTATTGGCAAGTAAAGCGCTCCGCCAGCTGTCCTCAGCAGCCCCCATGACACACTGGCTTCATCGAAGTTGATGGGCAACAGTGAACTGGGATTAGTCACATAAAAGGAAAGGAAAGGCCCATTCTGGTAAGAGGTATCATGTTCCTTCCTCACTTGTGGTTTCAAAATGTTTAGATGGTAAACTGGGCAGGAGATGAAGTGACTGAGCAGGAAGTGTAACAGGCGAGGTGGCAAATTAAGGTCGGGAGCATTTGGATATGGTCAGCCCTCTCCACTGATCTCCCTGCAGCTGCTAGAACATCGCGGAGCCGAGTCTGAAGACGGATGGAGCTCTCACTGGGGTCAGTCCTTGTCCCTCGAAGAAGGACCAGGCTGTGAAATTCTTATAGCAAAACTTAGTTTGTGTCAAACGAATACCAGCAAGGATGAAAAAAAACTGAAACCTTCCAACACATCTAATGGTACGGACGCTGGGAACGTCTGACGAGTCCTCTGGTAGTTAAGCAGAGTTAACCACATGACCCAGCAGTTCCACTCCTTCGGTCCACACTCAAAAGCATGGAAAAGAAGTGCAAAGCCACAACTTTGTACACTCAAACCCACAGCAACATTATTTACAATAGCTAGAAGGCAGAAATAATCCAAACAGCCATAAACTGATGAATGGATAAACAAAATGAAGTCTATACCTATAGTAGAATTTATTACTGAGACAGAGCCATGTATCCCAGGCTGACCTCAAACTCAGCATGTAGCAGTGGTCTCCTGCCCAAGTGCTGAGATTACAGGCATGCAGCACCATACCCAGTTCCTGCTAGGCAAGCTCTCTACCAACTGAGCTACATCCTCAGCCCCTAGTGGAATATTATTTGAGCATAAAAAGAAATGTTATGGGGCTGGAGAGATGGCCTAGCGGTTAAGAGCGCCGACCGCTCTTGCAGAGGACCCGGGTTCGATCCCCAGCACATGGCGGCCGAGAGCCGTCTGAAGCTCCAGTTCCAGGAGGGCTCCAGCTCCAGGGGAATCCGAGACCCTCTTCTGACCTCCGCGGCATTGCACGACATGGGTGCACCGACTTGCATGCAGACAGTACATTCATACACATACAGAAATAAAAAAAAAATTAAAAAAAAGAAATGTTATTACTGATACACAGATAAACTCAGAAAACATTATACACTAAGTGAAAGAAGTCAGATATAAAAGCCCATGTGTCATATGAATCCACTGATATGAAACATTTAAAAATAAGCAAATCTGTAGAAAAACATAGCAAATTAATGGTTGCCAGGAGCTGCAGGGAGAGGGGGGCACACGCAGAGGGACTGGTTAATGAATGTGGAATTTACTTTTAGGATTATGCAAAAGTTCTGGGACCAGATATCAGTGACAATTCTGCACTGTGAAACCACATAATACCACTGAATTATACAGTTTAAAATAATAAATTTTATGCTTTGCATATTTTACCACGCGTACCATGGAAGAATCCTTGTTCAGTTATGCCTGCTTTCCCTCTAGTACCCTGGGCCTTTTTGCCTCTGTCTGCTGGGAGAGATTCTGATGTTTGCACACAGCCTGGGCTTCTGACTCTATATACTTAATACAGATGTTGTACAGGGATTTCCCAGGATCAGTCTGGAAATTGTGACTTCCCAGAACCAGACTATACTCACATTTGGGCCTTTAGATGTTGGTCCCAATCTAATACATCCAGGAGAAAGTGGCCATCTCTTCTATCTACTAACATTGCTGCTAAACCCATCTGGTCTTCGCAAAATGTCAGCCTATTCTGTAGACTCTGCTCATGACTTTAAAAATGAAAAGTCACTAGGTTGTACAACAGCCACCCGGCTGCTGTCTGAGCAGTAGTGGAGCACGGGGCTTGGGTGGGACTGCTCCTAACTTCCAGCTTTCAGCTGCATAAATTGGAAGGCGTTAACTAATCAGGTCACTTCTAGGAAGTACAAAACTAATGCATTAAACCCAGAAGCATGAATTAACAAACTTTTAATATTTGAATAGGATTTCTTCTATAACATTTAACCAAATAGTGTGAAATTTGTTCAGCAAATAGAGGACTGTACATTAAGGCCATTGTACACGGAATCCCATCAGGTGCCTGTTAATCCACACCAGACTCCTGGAAGTCTGAGTCAGGAACTTTCCATAAAGTCTCTTGGCTCTTACACTTGATCCTTTTTTACTTCTCTGGGTCATGCTGGATGAAGAAGTGTCTGGGGCTACACCTTAATATCTTCTCTAAATCCTCCCATGATAAATTTCAACTTGTCCAAAAACTTAGCCACCCAGTTTTTGGCAGACCTACAGACCCCAACATCCCTCCATGTAACAGCTGACCTATACTGTCCTGAGCATGCTTATAGGCTCACGAATGTACCAATGCAGTCCTATACTGTCCTGAGTATGCTTATAGGCTCACAAATGTACTAGCACAGTCCTATACTGTCCTGAGTATGCGTATAGGCTCACAAATGTACCAGTGCAGTCCACTGGCTTTGCCTCTCTCGTTTTCCTCTCTGAGACTTCTCATCCAATCTTCAACTTACTGTTTCCACCTACCTTCAGGAAGCATAGCCCTGATAATTAAAACACCCAAGATGAGCTGAGTGTGATAGTGCATGCCTTTAATCCCAACACGGGGGAGGATCTCTGTGAGATCCAGGCCAGCCTGGCTGATGTAGCAAGTTCCAAGCCAGCTGGGGCTACAGGAAGATCCTGTTTCAAAGAATGCCTGAGATGCCATCAGAATCAGGACTTCTAGACATCCCCCTCCTGGCTTGAGGATACCAACCATCTGTTTACTTCAATTATTGCTGACATCTTTATTTTCTTCTACGTTGTCCCTCCATCACCACCTTGCGGTGGTGTCTTGGATATTTCTTTCTTCTCCGCTCCACAGGGACCAGTCACCAGACTAATGACCGGGGCTCCATCGCAGCTGCTGTGGCCATTTTCGCATCTCTGGCTTTTCGGTGTGGTTGCTTCCCATGTTACCTCCTAAACCAAGAACCTGCAGCTCCACATCTGAATTCTCCACCCTCTTATTCAAGGCTCCTTATCGTTTGACCCCACCTTTCTACAGGATACTGCCTGAACCACCCTTCGGCTCCAAGCTCACCTCACTACCACTCATCCTGTCCCCATGGAGCAGTGCGGCCCACTCCAGAACCGATGCTCTGCTGTCCACTTCTGGAATGTTCTTCCTCTCTCTTCTGTCCTACCATTCACTCAGAAAATGTGTCCTGCAGTTACTCAGTGCTGAGTGTTAAGTATTTAGGACAAATGGAGGGTCCGTCCTCCCCAGGGCCTTTACATGCTACAGAGGCATAATCCGTGTCTGTTGCTTTCCTTCACGTCTACCTGTAGCCCTTTCTCCTGTCTTCACAATCACCCTAGGCGAGTCCAGTTCCTTCCTATGTTTACTGTTCACTACATTCACACATTGGCCTTTTACTGCCTCAAGTCATTTTCTGATCATCTAGACTTGTTTCATGAAACCACTGAGGTTATTTCATGCCAGGAACTGTGTGGTTCTTTGTTGCTCAGGGATTGAGCTTGCTGCCTGCGCATCTCCTAGGAACCAGGCTGACTGCTCTGCAGTTGCCCAGTAAATATATGTTGTCAGGCAACTGTGCCTGAGTCCAACATTAGCGCCACCAACCCACACTCCCTTTATCCACTGAGGGCAGCCTTCCTTCCACTCACCGTCGGCTCCTCTCAGCACTATTCCTTCCTGCCTGCATTGCTCCAGCTAGAGTGGGACATTCCCCGGCCTTGTGTGGGAGATGTTCTTTACAAGTAGAATCCTAAAATGCTGGAAGCCATTTCCCCTTTTGGAAAATCATAAAGCATTCACATTAAAAAAAAACAAAAAACTTTTACTTTTTAGGCATTGGGTGAGTAACAGTTACAAAGCTCCTGGCCTCACCAAACTCAGCCTGTTAGAATACCCTCGATAAAGAGCTTTTGGTTTGCCTATTTAACTGTGATTTCCAAAAATCATACCTACCCATCTCTCATTTTCTTTTGGTGCTGGGGATCAAACCCAGGGCGTCCCACATATTAGGTACATGATCCACTACGGAGCTACGAGCCCAGCCCTCACCCTCTTTTCTAAGAACCGCCTACTGATGTTCCACAGACCACGCATTCGACTTCTAACTCCAAGAGGGTCGTCAAATCAGGCTACGGCAAAGTTTTAGATGAAGACATAAAGAACTGCTCTTTTCATTTCCCACTGGGAAGCTTCCATCCCCGCCCCAGCCTCTTCAGAGAGCCCGTGTGTGACGACAGCTGCGGCATGCACCCATTTTAAAGCACACTGTGGTGGTGAGGAGGGTGGTCACAGCACAATGTCACTCTGCAGCAGCTCGCTCATGCTGTTCCCTCCCAGGCACCCAGAAATAACAACAATGGGCTGAAGGTGGGGGAGTGGGTGGGTTCAGACAAAGGGAGGTGGGCGCTGCTGCTGAGCGCCGGCGTAGGGGTGTTCAGCACGCAGGTTCTTAGAGTGTTGCTAATGGGGTTAAAATGGGGCAGAGCAAATGACTCATGACTGAGCACCTGTTGGAAATGAGGTGGAGGAGCAGGTGGAGGAGGAGGAGCAGGACGGAGTGGGAATGAGGCAGGCAGGACAGCAGTGATGGGACCTGCAGCGTGCTCCCTCTGGCTCTCTCACCGTCGCTCTGCTTTTAAGGCAGACTTCCTATGCTTTGGGAGAGAATGGCAAGATGGTGAAATGGACCATTTACTTACCCTCTCCATCCGTCTACCTCAGAGAAAATACGAAAGGAGTCAGTTAAGATAAGGGAGGGAGGAAGAAAGGGAAGAAAGGGAAGGAGGGAGGGGAAAGGACACACCTTGAAAAACTCCAAATTGGAGCCTTTCCTCCTAGGAGACAACGGATCATTACAAGATTGTATTGGGCAGGCCTGTCTGGGGCCCAAGTGTGAGGGCACTATCCTCTGGAGCCCACCACAGCCCTCCCCTCATATACCTGGATCCCAGGCTGGTACTGCAGGTACATCAGGTCTACCACTGGCCTCTCTAAGGGTGAGAGTAGGTTGAGGTTCATTTCAGGGTCCATGTGAGTCTGCCTACCTCAGGGTGCCTTCCTTAAGCTAAAAGACCCTAAGTGCATGTCTTCATTCTGGCATGGCTAGGCAGGCCTTCCAAGTAGGTTCAATCATTTATATAATGGACACTTTTGTAAGCACCCTCTAAGTGTCAGGCTCAGAGAAGATTTAAAATATCAAACACTGCGTGGCCCCGGAAGTTTCGAAACTGGGATGTTGAAAAGAGGGGAGGCCACCCTGGCTGTGGCACCTCTGAGAAGTCTCCCATGGAGCTTCTGGGCAGACAAGGACAAACAGATGGGCCTGGGCAGGGCAGAAGGGGCCCAACACATGGAATGAATCAGGGAGACAAGCAGAAGCTAGAATTAACAGTGCAATAAAAAGTGGAGCTAATTCACTTTCGGAAGCCAGAGCACTTCATTAGGTGTGAGGCTGGGCTAACTCGTCCTCCTGACCCAGGACCGACAGGAAAATGACTGCTTAGCACAGCTGGCCACTGGGCTAGGGAGGCAGACAGAGTTAGCCCTTCCTCATTCCTCGAAAATTACAGCCTGGGTGGGGAGAGGAACAGGATTCTGGCTTGGCTGGAGCTAGAGACAAAATCATTCCGACTATCCTTTTTTACATCACGTGAAGACTTCCTTCCAGTTACAAGGGGCGACTTAGGAGTGTCGGATCAGCCCGAGCTGCTACAGACCCTGGACACCCCATTCACATCTTTCTATACCTTAACCCAGCAGCCTGCCCACTGTGCTCTGACAAAGTTAATTCTTATGAACTAAGAAATTGCTAAAATATATGTAGTAGCATTTTGGCTTTTACAGTTTTTAAATTTATTTATTTTTATTTTATGTGTATGAATGTTTTGTCTGAATGTATTTAAGTGCACCATGTGCTTGCAAACTCGCAGAGGCCTGAAGAAGCCATCAGATCCCCCTGGAACTAGAGTTAATAGCTGACACGTGGGTGCTGGGAAACGAACCCAGGTCTTCTGCAAGAGTAGCCAGTGCTCTTAACTGCAGAGTCATAGCTCCAGCCCTCAAATCAAGGGTTTTTGTTGTTGTTGTTTGGGTGGGATTCTTTTGTTTTTTGAGACCGGGAAATCTCTATGTAGAACAGACTGGCCTCACTCTGACAAGGATCCCCTGCCTCTGCATCCTGAGTTCTGGGATTAAAGCCATGTGTTGTGAGACACCGTGCCTAGACTGTAGCAGTGTTTCAGTCTTGTCTCTTTCTTTGGACTTCCTTAACCAGATGGTTAAAGGGCATGTGTGTCTTTTGCTCGGCCACCCTGCAGGACCCGTGTGCAGGGACGGACGGGCCTGCGGATGTGAGGTGGCACAAGCACCTGGGTGCCTAGCAATGCCATGACGCCAAGTCAGTACGGTGACCTCCAGGCCTGTGAGTGACGCTGTCACCCCGGAGGCTGGCTCTGCTTGCTTCCCACCTTCTTCTGTGCATCCCCGTCCCTGCTGACACCAACGTCCTTCCGCTATAGCCTTTTCCTGTTGGTCATCTGGAGGTACTGCTATTCCACTGGACTCCAGAGTGCTCCCAGGGTTGATCGTGCCACCAGCTTTGCGGAGGCCACAGGATCCACATGAGCTCCAGAGAGTGGCCAGTTGGCCCAGAACTCCCCATGCCTTTCTCTCCCATTCTCACCAAATATTAACAAGTCATAACATTCACTGGCAGGGGGTGGGGATAGTGATAGACACACCGAAAGTGGTGATAAACACACTGAAAGTGGTTCTAGCCTCAGGAAGAAGACACCTGGGCTCTTACACTTTAGAACTGGCCTTCAGAGGAATCCTGACATTCTCTCAATCTCCTCTTCATTCCAGACCTTATTCTCAGGAGTCTCTCATATTAGGGTGAGTTCATAATCTCGAGCTACTCCAGGTCTTGGAGGTACCAGGGGTGCAGTACTTCACTCAGACACTTTCTCTTCCAGAGGTTCCAACACAACCATCTTTTTTTTTTTTTTAAGACAGACTCTCACTATGTAGCCCTGACTGGGCTAGAACTCTCTGTTTACGCCAGGCTGGCCTTGAATGCACAGGGATCCAGTTGACTCCTAAGCACTGGGATTAAAGGTGTGTACCACCACACCCAGCTATAACCATCCTTCTTAGGAAGTCAAATGTTGGGGATGTAGCTCAGTTGGTAGAGTGCTCACCCAGCACACACAAAGGTCTGGCTTCAGTCCCTAGCATGGCATTAAACTGGGCATGGTGATGTACATGTATAATCTCATCACTCAGGAGGTCGAGGCAGGAGGATCACAAGTTCAAGATTATCCTCAGCTATATATAGTACCTTTGAATCCATCCTGGGCTGCATGAGACTCTTAAATAAAAAAGTCTGTAGATGGTCTTTTATAGCTAAGACCTAGACCCAAAAATATTGACCCTCAGTTTTAGGTCTGGGGTGTCCATGGGCATTTTTTTCAACACATTTTATTTAAGTTTTGTGCATTTCATGAATTATTTCTCATTCCTTTTTTTTTTTTTATCAAATCTAGACCCGTGCCCCCCCATTCCCCACCCCACCAGAGCTCATGCATTCTGCCAAACATGCTTTTCATCTCTTTCTCAGTCTTTCTCAATATTCTCCATGAGGAAGTTGACTATTTTGAGCAGAAGTTCACTGTTTCAGTTAGTTCTTCGATGCAGTCCTTTCTGTTGTTATTGTTGTTGTTGTTGTTTCCAATATGCATCACTCCCAACTGCTTTGGACAAAAGCTCAAGGGGCTGTGCATAAGAAATACTTACAACTGGGTAATTGGCACTAGCATTCACAGATGAGGGATATTATTCATCGTTTGTTTTTCTGGGACTGTGTTACTTCACTCAGCATGATGTCTTCTAGCTCCAGCCATTTTCCTGCAAAGCTCATGGTGTCATCTTTCTTTACTGCTGCATAGAACTCCACTGTGTAGATGTACCACATTTTCTCTATCCACTCATCAGTTGAGGGGCATTTGGGTTGGTTCCAGCTCCTTGCTATTGTGAAGAGAGCTGAAATAAACATGGCCGTGCATGTATCTCTGCGTTGGGGTGGGTCTTGAGGGTACATGCCTAGGAGTGGTATGGCTGGGTCGGGTGGCAAGTTCATTCCAAGTCTTCCAAGGTTTTACTCCACACTGCTTTCCATAGTGGCTGAACGAGTTTGCATTCCCACCAGCAGTGGATGAGTGTTCTCCTTTCCCCACAACCTCTCCAGCACTTGGTATCATTTGTTTTCTTGATCCTAGCCAGTCTTATTGGAGTAAGATGATATCTTAAAGTGGTTTTGATTTGCATTTCCTTAATGATTAGTGATGTTGAACACTTCTTAAGGTGTTTCTCAGCCATCTCTAATTCCTCACGTGTGAAGTCTCTGTTCAGCTCTTTGCTCCATCTATTGAGTGGGTCATTTGTTTTCTTTCTTCTTTGTTTTTTGAGTAGTTTATATATTCTGGAAAGCAATGCTTTGTCAGATGTAGCTGCAGTGAAGGTTTTCTCCCACTCTGTGGGATTTCTCTTCACTTCCTTGATTTTTTCTTTTGCTATACAGAAGCTTTTGAGTTTAATGAGGTCCCATTTGTCAATTGTTGATCTTAATTCTTACAAACCTGCTGTCTGATTTAGGAAGTCTTTTCCTACGCCTATGTCTTGTAGTCTGCTGCCAACTTTTTCTTCTATCGCCTTCAGAGTTTGGGGTTTCACATTGAGGTCTTTGATCCATCTGGAGTTGACTTTTGTACAGGGTGAGAGGTAGGGGTTTAATTTCATTCTTCTACAAGTGGTGATCCAGTTTTGCCAACACCACTTGCTGAAGATGCTGTCTTTTCTCCATTGTGGCTTCTTGGCCCCCTTGTCAAATATAAGATGGCTGAAATTGTATGTGCTCAGATTTGGATCTTCAGTTTTGTTCCATTGGTCAACAGGTCTGTTTTTGTGCCAGTACCAGGCTGTTTTTATGACTATAGCCCTGTAGTATAGTTTGAAGTCTGGTGGACATTTGTATATAGTCACTTTTAACTCTCAAGGGCAGTATGTGCTCAGCCTCTGTCACAAGCTGGAAACCAACACTCCTGACTTCTCCCTCCTGTCACAGCCAGGCCAGGCCATCTTTACCAGCTGCAGATATGTGGCACTTAGAAGCTGTGATTGCATCTCACAGAGAGATGGGCAGTTTCTGGAAAAGACAGCAATGTTTTCCCTTCTTGATGAACTACATACTTCTGTTATCCATTCAGTCCTTTTTTAAAATTTTGTTTTGACTTTATTTTTATTTTATATATATGAGTGTTTTGCCTACATGTATGTAAATGTACCAGGTGTGTGTAAACCTGTGGAGGCCAGAAGAGGGTATTGGGGGGTGGGAGTGATGGCTCAGTGGTTAAAAGCACTGGCTTCTCGTGCAAAGGACGGGGTTTTGATTCCTAGCACCCAGATGGTGGCTAACAGTTCATAACTCTAGGTCTAGGTGATTGAATGCCCTCTTCTGACCTCTGTGGGCACTGCACAACACAGGTGCATTTATGTACATGCAGGCAATGCAGTCATACACATAAAATAAGAATGATAAAATATTTTTTAAAAGAATTAAAGCCAGGCGTGGTGGCGCATGTCTTTAATCCTAGCACTTGGGAGGCAGAGGCAGGCAGATCTTTGTGAGTTCAAGGCTAGCCTGGTCTACAGAGCGAGTTCCAGGACAACTGGGGCTACAGGGATACCCTGTCTCAAAAAGACCCCGCCCCCCAAAAAAGAAGTTGTTGGGTCCCCTGGAACTGGAGTTACAGACGGTTGGGAGCTGCCATGTGGGCACTGGGAACCAAACCTGGTTCTGCAGAAAGGCAGCCGGTGAGCGGTCTCTCCAGCCTCAGGTTTGGTCCTTTTTCAAGAATGTTTAAGAGACTGAAACTTGTTAACTTCTAGTGTTCATTTCCCTCTGCAAAACACACAACCGACCACCTACAGACTGAAAAGGAAATATGAGGGTGACATCAATGGTCAAGTGTATGGACGCATGCCTGGTGGCCTCCAAGAACAAAGCCAGCCCAGAGCACAGGACAGCGTCTGACGAGCGTCGCTGGAGGTGACATTTGTATGAAATGGACTGTCTTGTCGCGCCGTCTTCAACTCTGCGTCGCTGCTCCCTCCACCATGCTGGCCATCATGGTTGTCACAGACTTTCAAGCCCACAGAAACCCTCCTCAGTCTCACTGTCTGTGTTAGGATCCCAGCCGTTCTTCTCATGCTATAATTTGCTCCTATCTATATCAAAAACAAAAAGCCATCCAGCAACTCTGGGGGAAGCAAAGGCAGCTCAAAAACTGACACGAATGAGGGGCTGTTTGTCATCCACAGCGAACCAGACCTGAAGTACTGAATGTCCGTGGTTTGTTCAGAGGGTGTGTCTGGGAGGCTGATGAAAGGCGGTCCGGTTGCCAGGCGCCACCGCCCTGTCATTGCCCCTGCTGCCTGTAATTTCCAGCAGGACACCCCATATCACACCGCATCCACAGCCCTCGCTGTGCTTTTTATAACATAAATGCTGCGTTTTTGCTGAACAAGCCCTCGCTCGTCCAAGCCTTGGTTAGCCGGTTGTTAACATATGTAGCTGGGTATTTTGATTGACTTTCGAACCTTGTCAAATGCTCTAGGAGGAGTAGAGTGTCGCTTCACAGAAACATTTAAGTCATCCACGTGAGCCCTGGAAGGGACTCTGGTGACTGGTCACCTAACTTAACCTGTTCCTCTACCCAGTGAGGAAATGAGGTGAGGAAACGTGAGTGTTCTGTTTTAAGATCCCAGAAAGACCATGATCAGAATCCAAGCTCTAACTTCAAAACCAGAGCACTTTTCATTCAGAGAGACCAAAGAACAAGATTTAATCTTTTAAAGGCATGCTCTACTGGCCATGGTAAAGGAAAATGAGAAAAAGTTCCTTAAAATACAGAAAACAGCCAGAAGCCTGATGATAGCCAATTAAGTTAATACACTCTCCCAATTAAATCTTCTGCCCAGAAACTGCATCATGGAATTGAAGTCCTGCTCAGCTTCCCCTGGAATTCCTAATGAGCTGGCTCTGGGGAGACCCAAAGGTAAAGAAAGACGGGAAGAGGGCAATCAAGAACCTGGGCAATCCAGCCACACCCCAAGCCATGGTGCCAGGGAGCTTCCGTCCCCTCATTCGGTGGTCTATAGCGAAGGGAGGCCCCATCCCCATGCCTGCGGTTCTCTACCAGGATGAGGCTGCACCCTAGCTGCTGGCCCCTCCTGAGGGGAGTACAAGGATCAGTGAGTTGCTGGTTGCCAAGGGTTTCGAGCTGAGGCTGAGAGGAAGAACATTAAGCCCAACATCATCATTATTAAACCTACAATTTAAAACCAATTATACTATGCAGAAAGAAGACTATAGCCTCCATTTAAACCACTCCTAGAGGAAAATAAAAAGCCTGAGATGCCGGGTTCAAGGCAAGCCACAGAAGTGCTTATGCCACATGAAGCTGGAATTTGGGCACACTGATAACAAGAACCCTGTGGGTCCCATCAAGTGGAAGCTGGATCAAGACCACAATGAAGACAAGATGTGAACACCCTTCTGTCTCCGAGAAGCGCCTACAGGAATTTCAAATGAATTCACTTCTTTCTCTTAGGGGAACAAAGTCTTAACACCTGTAAAAGTCAGAGATCTCAGAGAGGGTAGTTGGGCCCTCTCAACTGTACTGCTTGCAGAGATGGGGTGAGGGTGGGGTAGAGTCACATATTAAGACAATCAGTATTTTCCATGTAAAAAAAGTGAATTTGCAGCTGGGCATGGTGGCACCCACCTTTAATCCTAGCACTTGGGAGGCAGAGGCAGGCGGATCTCTGTGAGTTCAAGGCCAGCCTGGTCTACAGAGTGAGTTCCGGGACAGCTGGGGCTATAGGGAGATCCTGTCTCGAAAAGACAAAAAAAAAAAAAAAAAAAAAAAAAAAAAAAAGTGAATTTGCAACCTTTCCAAAGCAGCTGTCCAGCAGCATTGTTGGACTGGAGGCAAGGCTTGGCTGGCACTCTGCATGAACGAACAGGCATTTAGTCCATGCCCACCACCTCCGACACTCCTACAGCCTCCTGACCTGAGAAATGCCTCATCTGGACATCTGTACTGTACTTTATTATGAAGCTCATGAAGAAAGTAAAAGCCTGTATTTATCCTTAAAGTTTTTTGATTTATATTTTATGTGTATGAGTGTTTTGCCTGCATATATGTAGGTATAGCACATATGTGTACAAACCTACAGAGGCCAGAAGAGGGAGTCTGACTCCCTGGAACTGGAGTTATACATGGTTGTTAGCTTCCAGGTAGCTGCTGGGAACCAAACCCAGGTCCTCTGCAAGAGCAGCCAATGCCCTTAGGCACTGAGCCATCTTTCTACTCATTTCCCTTTTTGAAACAGTCTCATGTAGCCCAGGCTGCCCTCAAATTCTCAAGGATGGCTTTGGGGTTCTGATGCTACTAGCTTTACCTTCCGAACTCTGGGATTATAGATGTGCACCACCAAGCCCATTTTATACGGTGCTGAGTGAATCCAGGGTTTCATGCTTTTTACCAACTGGACTCTATCTCCAGCCCTGTGAAATTATTCCTATAAGAATGTCTCTAAAACCACTTTTCTTTTCTTTTTTTTTTTTTTTTTTGGTCTTTTCGAGACAGGGTTTCCCTGTAGCCCCAGCTGTCCTGGAACTCACTCTGTAGACCAGCCTGGCCTTGAACTCACAAAGATCCACCTGCCTCTGCCTCCCAAGTGCTAGGATTAAAGGCGTGCGCCACCACGACCGGCTGAAAACCACTTTTCTTATGCTTAGCCCACCTCATGGATTTATGCTATCCACATGACACATCTTTTAGATATGTGACTCCTGATCCAAATCACCTTTAGGAGATAAGTATCTGGCAGCTACTCAGAATATCAGTCATAAGGAAAAGTCCACTTCAACCCAAATAACCATCACCAGGTACCCACTGGGGCTTGGGGGATTGACAGGGCCTGGAGACATATTCTAAAGTAACAAGCCTGCTGCTTTCACCGTAGGCACAGTCTACTCAGGGGACTGGCTGTAACCCTGGAGAAGATGACGTCATAAGAAATCTATAAACCACCATGGGGTTCAGAAGAGGCAGAACTCACACACAGCTGGAATATCCGGAGGGCTACATGGAAGAAACAGTGTTTGGAATGACTCCTAAGGAGTGGTATTTAAAAAAAATATTTGTGTGTGTGTGTGTGTGTGTGTGTGTGTGTGTGTGTGTGTGACCTAGTGCCTACAGAGACTATAGGCTTCTGTTCCCCTGGAGCCAGAGTTACAGGTAGTTATGAGTCACTCAACATGGGTGCTGGGAACTGAACCCAGGTCCTTTGGAAGAGCAGAAAATGAATTTAAATGCTGAGCCATTTCTCCAGCTGCCAAAGAGTGGTATTTTGACAAGTAAAGAAGGAAAGCAAGAGAAGTCTCCTCAAGAGAGGGTAGGAAAGAACTGCAGAGGAAGAGAGACATGGGGTGTGCAGGGAACACCAAGTAACACTCCCCAAGTTGGAAAACTTCAGAAGGGAGGATTTAGGCAGTTGAACCTCCTACCACCCTCAGTAAGCAGAAGTGGCATCTTAACTCCCTGAGGACAGCTATGCCATTAAGGCCCACCCTTACAAAAATCTCGTGCACCAGAGCACCCAGACCAACGCAGGGGATACTGACATCATGAAGCAGGGAAGGCTCAACGCTGTTAATCGATAGTGTTGGCTGCTTATGAAAATGCCTCATAGACGTGTTCACAGGCCAATATGGCAGAGGTAATTCCCCAACTGAAGTTTCCTTTTCCCAAGTGTGTCAAGTTGACATCTGAAACTATCTGGTACAGGCATTGACCACTGAGACATCAGGACCCTTCTGGGAGTGTGCTTCAAGGTAAGGGCACAGTGTGAGCATGTGTGTGTGTGTGTGTGTGTGTGTGTGTGTGTGTATAAGTGTGGAGGTAAGAGGCTGGCATCAGATGTCTTCCTTAATCTCTTTCTACCTTACCTAAAATTATTTTATTTTATGTGTATGAGTGTATTACCTGTGTGAATGTAAATGCACCCATGTTGTGAAATGTCTGTGGAGGTCAGAAGAGGGTATGAAATCCCCTGGAACTGGAGTTACGGATGGTTGTTAGCCACTATGTGGGTGCTGAAAATCTAATCGAACCTGGGTCCTCTGCAAGAGGACCTCTTAACTGCTGAGCCATCTCTGTAGCCTCCCACCTAACTTTATAAAAAACATTTACTTTTATTTACATATGTGTGCATTTTTGTATTCACACATGTATGTGGTTATCCACGGGAGCCAGCAGAGGCCATAGGAACCTCTGAAACTGGAGTTGCAGGTTGTCATAAGCTACTGGATGTGGGTGCTGGGAAATGAACTTCAGTTCTCTGCAGAAGCAACGTCTTAACTGCTGAGCCCTCCAGCTTAGTTTCTGAGACAGGGCCTCTCACTGAAGCTGGAGCTCATTGGCATGAACAGGCCAGCTGGACAGGCCAGATGGACAGCGAGTGCCAGAGATCTGCCTGTCTCCCCCAACTCCTACCAGCTCTGGAGTTACAGACACGCACCTGGTTCTCTATGAAGGTGCTGGAGAGCTGAGCTTGGCTCCTCCTGTTTGCCCGGTACTGACTGAGCCCTCTCCTCAAGCCCATCATCGCAATTGTCCAACCCACACTGTACTTCTCTTTATTCAGATGAGAGCCTCTTTGAGAAGAGGGAGCCAGAGATATCTCCACTGGTAGTTGAGTAGTTCTGAGGGCACAAAAAAAGGCTGAAAAGGCAAGCAAGGGACCCTTGGGAGAGAGCACAGGCAATGTAGGTCAGCACTAGGAAGAGGAAGATGTTAGGATCACATTGTCACCCGGGCAGGATAGTCAGGTGTCTCCTCAGACTTAATGGAATCACCCAACCCCTCCATGTTCTCATTCTCTAATCAAAGCAACTCACGGAAAACAAACAAACTACTATGGCTTTCTATGTGGCAGTGAGCTAAGTAAGGCAAGAGATAATTCAACATTCCTGGCATTCAAAGGCCTGATCAGTTCCACGGGGAGACTGATAAGCAAGGGAACATCTTCAGAATAATAAACTCCACCTCCCAGAGTGTTGTGGCCATTTGAGAAATGAATAGAAATTAAGGGGCCCAGATAAAGTACCAAGTCATGAGGTCACTGTCTTGTTTGCATGCTTGGGGCTGCTTCTAATTTTAATAAGTGCTGACAAGGGGCTGGTGCATCTCAAGATCAGGGATATTCCCAGTGCTATTCCAGGGCTGGGAACCAGTGCCCTGGCGAACCCAGTGCCTGGCAGAGCCCACCCACACCACACACTCCCAGAAGCAATGAGCCCAACCCCAGCAGAACTGCAATCTGTCCTGGGCACTTACAGATAACCTAACACCTGGGCCTGCGATGCATCGCTAATCTCACACCTGGAATTGCAGTGCACAGATAAACTAAACCGTCTCTGAGTGTTTGGTTTCAACCCCCTCCTCAGCCAAGCATGTGATCAGAGCTGCTGACAAGCAGCAAACTGGAGAGATTTAAATTTCATCTCTTTGTAATGTTCCCATCCACCCCCTGCTAGGAGTGCGTACATGCAGGGAACAGCCTCCTCAGAAAGATGGCCAGAGAGCTGAGAGTGAGAGAGGAAGACCGGAGTCAGCTGCTGGGGGAGTGCAAAGGGCCCAGTGGACCTTCTCTCAAGAGCAGCCCTGCGGTCCAATCAGGGCGGCTCAGGCTACGGATGTTGCAATTATGTACTAATCTTTGAAAAGGGGTCACCAATTCTTGAAACAGCTTAATGACCATTTTTCTGGTCCACCAGCCATTTCACAGATGAAGAATGAAGTATAAATAAAAGTGACAAGTCCAAAGTCATACATATAGCGTGTGAGGTTAGTTCCAGCGCCCACTCCAGCACCAGTGCTCTCGCTAAACCAAACAACAACAGCAAATTAATAAGCTGCCCCAACTCAAAGCAGTGTCTTCTGTCCAGTCCGTGAAAGGGGGCAAATGCTCTCAGGTGGCCCATCTGAGCAGGGCTGACAGACTTAACAGGAATACTGCCAAAGAGCCATCCCAGAACAAATCTCTGTAGTCAAGGGTCACCAACCTGTTATTGCATCATTTTTAATTGGTGACTTCAGTCTCACACTACCTGAGCTTATTCACAGCAATGTGAGGACTGAGGGCTTTCCTGGGAATACAAATTGACCCAGTGTTTTAACCAGGAAAAGTAAATAAATAACATAAGCAGGGTGCTTGTGCTCAGTCAACAGACTTCTGTGGTCACTCATTCACAGCTCGTGGTCCAGGCAAGAGGGCTCTGTGCCAACAGTGATGCCCGCAGTTTCCCAAGGGTTGGATTAGGGAGCCAAGGCTTTTGGAGAGCAAGCGCTCTGAGGGCACTGTGCACAGCTACTCACACTACAGGGCAGGTAACCCTGGCATGGAAAATTCTGGACGAGTACAGGGACTGATGGTCCTGCCGCCAGGGGGAGCAGGCGCCGATGTGGAATCTGCCCTGGCAGGCTGCCAGTGTCACCAAAGCCAGAGAGCTTGTACCATGTCTCCATGCAATGTTGAGGGAGAAAGAAGGTGGGTGCTTGGGTCATGCTCCCTCAGGGCATTGGGATGGACAGGGTTTAGGATATGCTACTGGAGATGCTGTAGGTTGGCGTCTGAGAAAACAGGGAGGGCATGCTCATCTCCTACTTGCCTCTGTTCTGAGCAGGTCCCAAGACCTTCATTGGAGAGCTTTCCTGCCCTACCTATGCAGAAAAAAGGATCATCCTTATCTCTGCAGACACGGGGACGATCTGAGCCAACAGGCCTTGTTAAGCCTTCTCCTCACACTGTGTTGTCATTAACTGCATCCATAACTTCCTTGTGCAATTCTATTTTTCCAACTGCATCACTCTTCATTAAAGCTAAGCCCGTTTTCTTTGACCATTCATCTGTGGGTGGAGGCCTCGGCTGCTTCCCCTTCCTAGCTATTGTGCATGATGAACACAGATGTGCAAGTATCTCTGTGGCATGACTTACAGTCTTTGGGGTCCATATATGGGCGTGATATAGCTGGATCATAGGGTAGTTCTTTTTTTAAATTTTATTTATTTTTTATGTGTATTAATGTACTATCTGCATGTAGGGTTGTGCACCCGTGTCATGCAATGCTGGGGAGGTCCGAAGAGGGTGTTGGATTCCCATGGAACTGGAGTTAAAGATGGTTCCCAGCTGCCATGTGGCTGCTGGGGATCGAACCCGGGTCCTGTGCAAGAGCAGTCGGCACTCTTAACTGCTAGGCCATCTCTCTAGCCACCCCCCCCCCTTTTTAAGAAGTCTTTATGATTTCTATAGTTGCTGCAGTGAGTAAGTAAGTAAATGTTCCTTTCTTCCTTATCACATGTGTTTTCAGGTCTTTTCTTTGTTTTGGTTTGGGTTGTCTTTGGTTTGTTTTGGTTGACCATCCTGGAACTCTAGGCTGGCCTTATTCTCATAGAGATCCTATTGCCTCGGCCTCTTGACTGCTGGGATTAAAGGCTCAAGGCCATCACACCTACCTCATCTTTGTTTTCTTGATGTTAGCCATTCTGACTAGGGTGAGATGGAATCACAAAGTAGTTTTTATTTGTATTCCTCTTATGGCAAGGAAAGTTAAAAACTTTTAAAAATATTTAATTTTTAAAAAGTTTATTTTAAAGCCGGGCGTGGCAGTCCATGCCTTTAATTCTAGAACTCTAGGAGGCAGAGGCAGATGGATCTCTGTGAGTTTGGGGCCAGCCTAGTTTACATAGTGAGTTCTAGGCCAGCCAAGACTAAAGAATAAGACCCGATTTGAAAACAAATTAAAAAAAATTTTTTTTTAATTTTATTTATTTTTGTATGTGTATGAATGTACTGTCTGCATGTAGGTCTGTGCACCCATGTCGTGCAATGCTATGGAGGCCGGAAGAGGGTCTCGGATTCCCCTGGAACTGGAGTTCTCCTGGAATTGGAGTTACAGACGGTTCTCAGCCGTCATGTGGGTGCCAGGGATCGAACCCAGGTCCTCTGCAAGAGCAGTCAGTGCTCTTAACCACTAGGTCATCTCTCCATCCCTGAAAACAAAATTATTTAATTTTTTTACCATTGTCTTTGTGTAGATGATACGTGTGTATGTACATGCATGTGCCATGCTGTGTGTGTGTGTGTGTGTGTGTGTGTGTGTGTGTATCAGAGGATAATTCTGTGGAGTCGTTTGTCTCCTAACACGTTTGTCTAGGTTCTAGGGATTGAGCTAGATCATTAGGCTTGTGCAGTAAGTGCCTGTATGCACTGAACATCTCACTGGCCCGGTTTATATTTATGTTTCTTCATTTACAATCTGTGTATTCAGTTCATTAGCCTACTTGATGATTGGTGTAGGTTATGGAAGTAGAAAGGGGACCGTGAGAGGGGCAAGGGGGTCTTAAGGAGTGGGTGCAGAGGCGAGGGTAATAGACCTGTGACAAGGAAGCAGAATGGGCCTAATGGGGGAGGACGGAGAACACAGAACAGTGACTAGGGAGTGGGGGAAGGGAGGGAGAGAAGCGGATTAACAAAAATAAAGTGCGAGTGAAAACACCTAATGAAGGATATTACTTCGTATAAGGTAGTAATAATAATAATAATAATAATAATAATAATAATGAAACTAAGCATAAAAATATCAGTTTACCTGATTCTTTAGAAGACAAAGAACACCTTTCTATTTTGTTGTTCATGACAAACAAGGCGTCCTGGATGCTTGTGTTTGTACTTGTGGAACCCAGATAACAGCTTCCCCTTTTACTAACTTAATGGAAAATCATGTGGGCATCCTTATCACAGAGCCTTTTGTAGGTGATCACTGCCTTTGAGCACGGTCTCTGGTGCATACCAAGAAGGATGCCATCTGCCTCCCACTTCTGTGCCCATGACAGACACTGCTAATGGATCACAGCTTCCTTTTTCACTGATCCTAGACAAAGTCAGAGAATCTTCTGAAAACACTTCTAACAGCTAAGAAAACAAATAACAAATACACATGAGTTTGTACTGATTAGCCCTTGCTGTCTATACCTCATCTTTGAAAGCCACTCAGGAAGGCTGCAACTTTCTGAGGACCTGAGGGCAAAGCCATAAAAAGCCCATTCTCCTTGTTCCCTAGGCATCCGTCTTAGCCAAAGCCAAGATCATCCTCACGTTTCTCTGGGTACTGGCAGCAGTTCATGCCAGGATGCCGAGAATCCAACCAACAGCTTCTAACTTGCAATCAGACCAAACCAGCTGCAGTGCCACAGCTCTATTCTGAGCCTGTTTGGCTGTTTGTGTTGCTCTGAGAACAATCTATGCAGTGGCTTGTTATAATTCTAGCCCCACACTTGGCTCCACGCATCAGGTTTCACTAGTTTTCTCTTGAGTTTGGCAGCAGTAGAAGACACAAATGGCACAAATTCTACCCAAGTTTAGCTGCTGCTTCCTAGACTTCATTTTCAAATAAGAGGGTGGGGATCATTTTCATGGGTCAGGAAGGACCCTATTACAGAAGTATATACAAACGGTGACAGAACCTGGGGACACATCCTTTGGGACTAGAGATGGCTAAGTGGTTAAAAGTGCCTCCTACTCTTCCAGAGGACCCAAGTTCAGTTCTCAGCACCTGTGTTAAGTGGCTCTCTCTTCTGACCTCTGCAGGAAGGTGGCATGGGCATGTGTCAAAGTGTGGAGGTCAGAGGACAACCCACAGGAGTCAGTTCTCTATTCCTACCATGTGGGTCCTGGAGACTGAACTCAGGTTATCAGACTTGGCAGCAACCACCTTTATCTGTTGAGCCACCCCTGTGGGCCAAGAAATTCTTAAGGAGATTTTTTTTTTTTTTTTAGTATTAGTAAGCTTCTTAGTGAGTTTGACAAAACTCTCTGAAATAATTTGAATGTATCTTTAGCTTTAATAATTATACGTACAAAAAAGGAGAAAGAATACAGTGTTTTTACAGTAAGATTCTTTCCTGTTCAAATTACAAAGGAGGGGGATCTTTTTCTTTAGAAATAGCATTAAGATAATGTTGGAGGAAAGAAAAAAAATGTCAAAAGCAAAAAGACTACATGACTCATTCAAATGAGATCAATATCAAAAGGCACTCTTTAGGTAAGTTATTCTCTTTCCTTTTTTTTTTTTTTTTTTGGAAGTGAATTAACACCTTCTCTTGGATACCAGCTATGACAGGAAGGACTTCTTTATTCACCCAACAAGGGTGTGAGACCCTCTCCTGACTCTCCTCTGATACTGACCAGCAAACACAAGTGTGGTAAGTCCTAGCCTGGTTTTGAAAGAACTCAAGTTATCAAGTCTCAGGGAATGAACAAAATTTTCAGTACATGGGCATGACTTAGACATAGAAAGAAACAAGATGACCAAGCTGACCAAGCCACTATCCTCTAAAAGACCACACATCATGGCTCAACCGTGGCAAGAAAAGAGGTCCTCTGTAAACTCTTAGCACAGAGCTACCTTGGAAAGTTCCAGGTAAACCCAGGTCCACTGACTTTGTAGACCTGCCCTATATGATGCTGCTCCATATCAGTACACAATTGCCTGTGTTTAGGGCTGTAAAACAGGCACAATTAAAGGGAAAAAAATGGAAAGGCTAGAAGTAACGCACACACACACACACATCCCACTCAATCTTCTATATTTGATGTTGCTTGAGTCAATTCATTGAATCTAATATTTATTTCATTTTCTTGCCTAGCAGCCTCTCAAAATGCAGAGATGTCTAGACAAAGGGAGAGGCAAATGCCACTGACACAGATGATCTGTCTTACAAGAACATGGATGCTGCTGGCTGTCAGACCCATTTGTTCTTTAAAAAGTCACCTTTTCTAGCAATAACTTTAGTTTTTCATTCTATGAGCAATTTATCCAATTGTCTTTTTTTTTAGGCATGAGCCACCATGCCCACCTTAACTTTGGTCTTTTTATTTTTATTTTAATTAATTAATTAATTTTTATGTGTATGAGTGTACTGTCTGCATGTAGGTTAGTGCACCCATGTTGTGCAATGCCACAGAGGTCAGAAGAGGGCATCGGATTCCCCTGGAACTGGAGTTAAAGATGGTCCTTAGCCACCATGTGGGTGCTGGGAATCGAACCCGGGTCCTCTGCAAGAGCAGGTGGTGCTATGAACCACTGAGCTGTGTCTCCAGCCCCCCAATTGTCTTTATATGCTAGGCATCATACACTATACAAGGACAGAAAAATACCACAGAACTCACATTAGTTAAAAAGACAGGCAACAAGAAGCAGTGGGATAGAACCAAGTAGGAAAGTATACTGCAGAGTCAATGCTGAAGAGATTGAGTAGCTCAGGATCAACCACTGTATGAGAGAATTCACCAAAGGGAAAAGCTACTCACATTACCTCCTTCTTAAGAAGGGATGGACTGGCTGGACTAAAGGAATATTTGGAAGAGTTTCTAAATGTACTAAGGAGAATACTTTTTCATCTAGGTCTACCAAATAGCAGAGAAACTACTGGATGGATGGATGGATGGATGGATGGATGGATGGATGGATGATAGATAATAGAAACAATCATTTGATTTATATCTTTCAACCAGAAGCTGGAAAGCCAAATGCCTTCAGAGACCAAGCCTAAAATGCTAACCCAACACCTCTCTGTGCCACGCACTGTACTAAGTTATCACATACATTTTTTTTTTTTACTCAATCCTTGCCAAAGTCCTCTGTGAAGGTTGTACAGATGAAGAAACAGGCCTCAGCAAGTTCCAGTTTGCAGGTTCTATGGCTTGCATGTAGAATATCCCTCCACGGGCTCATATCTGGACACTTGTGCCCAAGGTAGTGACACTTTTGGGGGGTGCTGTGGGACCTTGAAGAGGTCGGACATAGCTGGAGGGGGACTGAGGTTTACACCCCAGATCTCCTTCCCGCCCTGTCTCTGCTGACGGAGCCATCCGGATGTGAGCGAGCAGCCTCGCGCTCCAGTAGCCACAGTTGTACGGTGTTCCCACTCATGCCTTTCCCACAGTTAGGAGCTAGACCTTCACACTATGAGCCCAAGCAAATTCATCCTCCCTTAAGTTGGTCCTTGTCAGATATTTGATCATAACAAAGAGAAAAGTAACTAGCACACACATTTAGTATGTTAGTCAAAATCACACAACCAGCAAGTGATGGAGCAGAGACTCTGTGGGAAGTTCTGACCTCATGGCCCAGCTTCCTCCCAGCCCGGGGATGGAAGGAAGTTCAGGAACACAGCAGGTGCTGAGGTCTGGCTCTCCTGATAGTGAGCAGGCATGACTGGGCTCTGGCAAAGTGATGTGATGCAGGGATGCCAGGCTCCAGAGAACTCAAGAAAATTCCTTTAAAGAAAACTATACTTTGGGGCTAGAGGGATGGCTAAGGAGTCAAGAGCACTGATTGCTCTTGTAGAAGACCTGAGTGAGGTTCCCCAACTCCACATCGGGTGACTCACCAGAAACTACCCGTAACTCCAGCTTCAGGGGCTCCCACTCCCTCTTCTGGCCTACGTGCACATGTGGACGTACATACATACATACATACATACATACATACATACATACATATAGGAAATGATTCTTTAAAAAAAAGAAAGAAAGCTAGGTATGGTGGTGCACACCTTTAATCCCAGCACTCAGGAGGCAAGAAGCAGGCAGATCTCTGTGAGCTCAAGGCCAGCCTGGTCTACACAGTGAGTTCCAGGCCAGCTGGGGCTGAAGGAAGACCCTGTCTCAAAAAGATTGGAAAGAAAGAAAGAAAGAAAGAAAGAAAGAAAGAAAGAAAGAAAGAAAAGAAAAGAAAGAAAGAAAGAAAGAAAAAGAAAGAAAGAAAGAGGAAGGAAGGAAGGAAGGAAGGGGAAGGGGAAGGGGAAAGGGAAGAAACTATACTTTTAGGGCTGAGGAGATGGCTCAGTTGGTAAAATCCTTGCTGTAAAAGTATGAGTTTGAATCCCCAGGGCCCAGGTAAAAACCCATCCAGCAGTGTGGCATGTGAATGTAATCCTTGCACTTGGGAGGCAAAGAAAGAAGAATCCTGAGGGCTTGCCTGCTAGCAGTCTAGCTAAAACCCAGGAGATTCTGTCTCAAAAACTAAGGTGGAAGCCATGTGTGGTAGCACGTGCCTTTAATCTCACTAGTCAGGAGACAGAGGCAGGTGGATATCTGTGAAATTGAGGCCAGCCTGGTCTACATAGAGAGTTCCAGGCTAGCTGTGGGTACAGGGAGACTCTGTCTCAAAAAAGACCAAATCCTCCTCCATCATCATCATCATCATCATCATCATCATCATCATCATCATGTGGAGAATGATAAAGGAAGGCCCCTGACATGCACCTCTGGCCTCCACATGTGCATGCACACACATGTACACATACCCAGAAACACATGCCCATGCATGTATACCATACATACTCATAAATCTATACTTTAAATGTGAAATCATTTGATTTTCAAATACAACAAACCTACTCTTTAAAAAAGAAGAAAAGAGAAAGAAAGAAAAGTACCACTGTGCCACCCCGCCCAAGCTATCTAACAAGCTCAGCCCTCACCATTCCAAAGGGCAACCTCTGCCTGATGCTTTGCCAAGAATCATTTCCTCTTCAGCGTTTCGCTTTTCACATTAACCTAGTGAAGGAAGAGTTACTGTGTCTGGTGGACTGACACAGAAGCCATGAGATAAAGGATTCTATGCATCTGCTTTTAGAAGAGACCTTTGATGCAGTTGTGCCCCTAAGAAGCAAGGCTGGGCTCCTGTGAGTCCCACAACATAGTCATAGACCCCGACTCTGCAGCTTCTAGAAGGAGAGTTTCCTCTGACTCACAGGCCATTGCCTTCTCCTTATTAGCGCGGCAAGCTGTAGGCAGGATCACAGGTTCAGTATTCACTAGTCAATGCACCTTGTGTTTAATGACTGTGCTTGAAGGAATTGACCAGGCCCTTCTCAAATGAGCAGCTTTCCTTGGAAGTATAGACAGCTTAGAATTCCATAACAGAGAGAGGACCATGCGGGAGAACACGTGTCACAGTGAAAGCAGAGGACCGTGAGGGAGAACGCGCACCACAGTGAAAGCTGAGGACAGTGAGGGAGAACACACATCACAGTGAAAGCTGAGGACCGCGAAGGAGAACACGCACCACAGTGAAAGCTGAGGACCGTGAGGGAGAACACGCATCACAGTGAAAGCTGAGGACAGTGAGGGAGAACACGCATCACAGTGAAAGCTGAGGACCGCGAGGGAGAACGCGCACCACAGTGAAAGCTGAGGACAGTGAGGGAGAACGCGCATCACAGTGAAAGCTGAGGACCGCGAGGGAGAACGCGCATCACAGTGAAAGCTGAGGACCGTGAGGGAGAACACGCACCACAGTGAAAGCTGAGGACCGCGAGGGAGAACACGCACCACAGTGAAAGCTGAGGACCGTGACGGAGAACACGCATCACAGTGAAAGCTGAGGACCGCGAGGGAGAACATGCATCACAGTGAAAGCTGAGGACAGTGAGGGAGAACGCGCATCACAGTGAAAGCTGAGGACCGCGAGGGAGAACGCGCACCACAGTGAAAGCTGAGGACCGTGAGGGAGAACACGCATCACAGTGAAAGCTGAGGATCGCGAGGGAGAACACGCATCACAGTGAAAGCTGAGGACAGTGAGGGAGAACACGCACCACAGTGAAAGCTGAGGACAGTGAGGGAGAACACGCACCACAGTGAAAGCTGAGGACCGTGAGGGAGAACGCGCATCACAGTGAAAGCTGAGGACCGCGAGGGAGAACGCGCACCACAGTGAAAGCTGAGGACCGTGAGGGAGAACACGCATCACAGTGAAAGCTGAGGATCGCGAGGGAGAACACGCATCACAGTGAAAGCTGAGGACAGTGAGGGAGAACACGCACCACAGTGAAAGCTGAGTGCAGTGAGGGAGAACGCGCATCACAGTGAAAGCTGAGGACCGCGAGGGAGAACGCGCACCACAGTGAAAGCTGAGGACCGTGAGGGAGAACACGCATCACAGTGAAAGCTGAGGATCGCGAGGGAGAACACGCATCACAGTGAAAGCTGAGGACAGTGAGGGAGAACACGCACCACAGTGAAAGCTGAGGACAGTGAGGGAGAACACGCATCACAGTGAAAGCTGAGGATCGCGAGGGAGAACGCGCACCACAGTGAAAGCTGAGGACCGTGAGGGAGAACACGCACCACAGTGAAAGCTGAGGACCGTGAGGGAGAACACGCATCACAGTGAAAGCTGAGGACCGCGAGGGAGAACACGCATCACAGTGAAAGCTGAGGACCGTGAGGGAGAACACGCACCACAGTGAAAGCTGAGGACCGTGAGGGAGAACACGCATCACAGTGAAAGCTGAGGACAGTGAGGGAGAACACGCACCACAGTGAAAGCTGATTGGCGTCCTTCCACTTGCTCTGCAGATTTTCCCAAAGCTGCCTTGGTAGGTCAATTCTTCTTGCAAGTGAGAGGCACAGGGACCAACTTATTGTCTCCCCACAGGTCACCCAGTAAGAGGTGGCGGTTTGCATGAGAAGTCTGTGATTCTGAGTAGGTCATCTCCTCCTCTGCTACAACAAATTACAGCTCATACGTGTTGTGACCTTGGGGCTCTGGACCTGAATTTACCATGGCGCTATGGACACCCATATACTACGAACCATGGAAAATTCTGTTTTCTTCCTAAAAACAAAAATAATTCTCTTTACTAAATCAATTTGGATGAAAGAAAGAAAGAAAGAAAAAGAAAGAAAGAAAGAAAGGAAGAAAGGAAGAGAGAAAGAAGGAGAGGGAGGAGGAGGAGGAAGAGGAGGAGGAGGAGGAAGAGGACAAGGACGAGGACGAGGAGGATGAGGAGGAAGACAGAGGGACGGACGGAAAAAGGTTTAAGTGTTTACTGCTCTTGCAGAGGACCTGATTTCACTGAGTTCACTTCCCATCATCTACACTGCTCAAATCCTCACCAGCTCCAAGGGATACAGTGACCTTTTCTGGCCTCTGTGGGTACCTGAACACATGTCACACACACACACACACACACGCACACACACACACACACACACACACACACACACACAAATAAAAATAAAATTTTTAAAAAAGAAAAGGGAAGCCAGCTGTGGTGGTGCATGCTTTTTAATCCTAGCACTTAAGAGGCAGACTTAGCAGATCTCTGTGACTTTGAGGCCAGCCTGGTCTACATAGTGAATTCTAGCCTAGCTAGGGCTACATAGTTAAGTAAACATTTTTTTGTTGTTGTTGTTGTTTTTTCGAGACAGGGTCTCCCTGTAGTCCCAGCTGTCCTGGAACTCACTCTGTAGACCAGGCTAGCCTTGAACTCACAAAGATCCGCCTGCCTCTGCCTCCCAAGTGCTAGGATTAAAGCCGTGCGCCACCACACCGGCTATGTTTTTACTTTATCTTAACCATTATATTATAATTCTTCAAAGACAAACAATTTAATACTGTTATAATAGTACAATGAATGGGCTATAATTTACTAATTCTGCTGGGAATTGAAATTATAGCCCATTTTTTTTTTCTATCATAAAATGAAGCTTTGACGACTATAAACTATTTTCCCCTGGCTCTATAAGATGTGTTTATAGAAATAGAACCGGGGTTAATGAGGCATGCCCTTTGAGTCTCCTTTACATATTGCAAACATGCTTTCCAAAAAATTTGCATCAATTTACATGAAAACCTTATCATTTGAAAGCATGCCCGTCCATCCTGTCCTCCTTCACTTCTGAACTAACTGGTCTGGGCTCCCTCTCCTTGTGTAGCGCGAACAATGCTTAAGGTGTGTGTGCTTCCCGTGAAGCCTTTGTTTCATTTCATTTTTGATGAGCAAATAAACAGTCTACTAAAAGAGGCAAACCTGCACTTTGCTGGTTTTGAAGGGCCCCTTGTGAGCAGGTTTCTGGGAAGTCGCTTGAAATGGCTGAGTTTATCCCAATCACATAAATCAAGATGAGCAGGCCTGAAGGCGAAGCATTCCATTCGAAAAGGCAGTGGCGGTTTAGAGCTGCATGGCCAAAATGCCCATTAGCTGTTTGTCAGGAATATTTTTAGAAAGTGCAGAAGAAGGCTGTAAGTGGAACTGGCACTGCAGTGACAGCCTCTCCCCAGGAATCCACCCAAAGCCTTCAGAAGCCTGGCCAGGCCCCCGGGTGCTCTCCACGACAGACCCAACACAGCCCCCAACAAGACAAAACACGACAGGGACGCAGCTCTCCCAGTGCCCTCTAGGACTGTCAGCATCCTACTTTAGGTAAATTACTTCTGTTATCAGACCCTGAAGACACAAGAAAGGAGGCTAAAGCTGAGAACGACATCTGGGGTGGCATGGACTACCATTTCCTCAGCTAGGTGGAACAAAGTGATTCGGGAAAAATTCCCATGAGCTGAACCCATTGCACAGTTCACACCCCACCATCTTCTCCGTGACCTCCCAGGAACGCCATTTGCAGGTTACCTTTCAGGACTGTTGTCATTTGTAGTGACTAAAATTTATCCTTGCAGACCTGGGTGACCCTAAGCAAGTTACTTAACTTCTCGAGCCTCGGTGCGATGGTTAATCTTGATTTTCAACCTAATGGGATTTAGAAACACCATGGAAACAAATCTGTGAGCATGTCTAAGGGATTTTCTAGATTAAGTGGGAACACACACTGTGAGTGTGGCCAGCATTCCAGAGATGGGGTCCTGGACTGAACGGAAACGAGAAAGGGTTGGGCCAGCAACTTGGCTCACAGGGCAAGGGAACCTGCCACCGATCCTGATAACCCGAGTTCAGTCTCTGGAACCCACATGGTAAAAGGAGAAAACAGACTCTCACAGTTCTCCTCTGACCTCCACGTGCCTGCTTTGGTAAGCACATATCACACACGAACAGGTACAAAATGAACAAATGTAACAAAACAAGAGAGGGACCTGACGGCATTCACGGGGCTCTGCTTCCTGACTGGAGACGGTGTGACTGGCCACTTCCCGCCCCTGCCAGCACAACTGCCGCACCTCAGTGGACTGTGCGCCCTGATCTGTAAGCTGAAGCAACCTTCCTTCCTTAAGTTGCTCATATCTGGCATTTTGTCACAGGAATGAGACAAGGAACTCACTCCATTTCCTCTTCAGGAAAGCAAGCCAGTGTCGATGTCGGCTTTACGGGGGTTGGTGAGAACTAATGAAAGCATCCGCATAAAGTACCTGTCTATAAAGAGCCTTGAGCAAGTGCTAATTTCAATGCTATTGGTCAGGGTATAGCTCAAAAGCAGATTTATTCAGCTATAAATTATTGCCACACTTTTCTTTTGAATTCCAGTGCTTTCTAGCCTCCTGCCAGAGGAAGGGAAAGGGAAGAGCTGAAACCTAAAAAGTCCCATTCCTGTGTGCCACACAAGAAGAGGAATTTGAGGGCTGGAGAGATGGCCTAGCGGTTAAAAGCACCGACTGCTCTTGCAGAGGACCCGGGTTCGATCCCCAGCACCCACATGGCGGCTGAGAACCGTCTGTAACTCCAATTCCAGGAGAACTCCAGTTCCAGGGGAATCCGACACCGTCTTCTGACCTCCGCGGCATTGCACGACACACAGGTGCACAAGCCTACATGCAGGCAGTACATTCATACACATAATAAATTTTTAAAAAAAGAAGAGGAATTTGAAGCTAAGGATGAAATATCGAATGACCTGTGGCCATTCCAGCCCCTGCCTAGCATCTCTCAGAGACTATGAAGAAAAAGACCAAGGCTATGTGCATGTGAACTCAGTACAGCAGCAGAAGCTTCCTCCGATCTGATCCTCCCGTGAAGTTCCATGAAATGGCTGAGAACACCCCAGCCCCAAGGTGTAGGTGGGCGAACCGTGTGCTCTGGCGGCACCATAGATCTGTGTAAGCAGGTTAGTTTCCCTTCCCATATAAAATAAGATGACTGAAGCAGGGTCGTCTCCACGCTTCTTTCCAGTCACGCAAGATTATGTGTTCTAGCCTCAAAGCAATTTTAAGATCTAAAATATTTTCCCTCGCTGTGGCTCTTGTAGAAATCTCTTCTTTGTTAGACTGTAGTTGTTCACATCAGGGTGAGCACACGAGTCAAAGAAGTCTGGACAGTAGGTTGAAACGAGGTCACAGAGCTGCTGGCAGACTTGTGGGATTCAGTGTAAAAACCCCGCCTGGAACTAGGTCAGGTCACTGGCAGCCAAGCCCCAACACAAGTTCTCATAATAATACGGCAGCACCTGAGCTCTGGATGCACCAATAGGAGGGTAAGCCAAACACAGGGAAGCCTGTCGATCACTCTCACGACACCCTCTGTGTTTGCTGACAGACTGTATATCACTAGATGTTTTCTGGAAGAGTATTTTCCATCCTGTAAATAGCTGAAAGTCCATGTGGTGAGATTCCCACCACTGATCGTCCCCTCCATCAAGGTGATCTTGATTTAGTGCTCTTCCTATCAGAGCAGTCCACATTACTCCTGACACTGCCACCTTAGATTAACCCCTTGAACTTTCCTTGAAATGCAGAGTTTCTATGCAGTGGGTGTGGAAGTTCACGGCTGAGCCTTCCTGGTGACCTCCAGCAAGCTGCTGAGCACCCAGCAAGCTCTACTTTCTTACCACTTACCCTCTGTCTTGCAGATTTATACAGCAATCAAGATCTATGTATCAAGAGAATGGGAGAGAACAGTGGCCCAATGACGGTCCTAAGTGCCCACACCATGCCATCCCGAATACATATACCAGGCTAAAACAGTGCAGGAACTGTGCTAGTACAACTTCAGAACTAGTCTCTTCAGCCCATCCCACATCTGGAACTATAACCATGTCCATCCACCAGGACTCCCTGAGAGACTGAGCTACCCCTAAGAATATGTAAAGGTTCCAGTTGGCCTGATCATACTGTACTGGTACAATTGGTCTATTCTATTACAGTTAGAAACAGCCCTTGGAGGCAAGGGATGGAAATCTCAACTCAAGAGCAGAGAAGCTGGACATGGTGGTGCACACCTTTAGTCTCAGCACTGAGGAGGCAGAAATAGGTGGATTAATGTGCAATCAAGGCCAGCCCTACATAGTGAGTCCAGGCCAGCTGAGGCTACAGGGAGACTCTATCTCATAAAGAATCCCCCCGCCCCTCCAACACACAAAAGAGCAGAGGAGACAGGGATGCTACTCATTAATGCACATGGAAAGGCTGTGAGGGTATATTAGTCACTTTACAAGTTTCTGGGACAAAATACCCAATAAAAAACAACCTAAGGCTTTCAGATCTGCTATCTGTGGTAGAACTGCCACTTAAGATGCAGATTTTCATAATGACTCTTACAGTGAAGACCATCATGTTAGAGGATGAACCCTCAAGTCACTATAGAAAGTATAAAAGCCAAGATCTAGGATAAGGAAGGAATTCCTCATGATCAGCAAAGGCTGGTCTTTGCTGTAAGCAGCTGGAAGACAGATGAACTTTGTCTGACTAGACAGTTCAAAAAGAGTCCTCCATCTTGCATTGAGACTTTGTGGTGGTGCTGAGAGAGAGAGAGAGAGAGAGAGAGAGAGAGAGAGACTACACTGCTCCCTCCAAAAATAAACAGAGAAAGAAGGTGAAGTTGGCTGTCCTGAAATACTATAGTGTGGGTGAAAATGGCAAAATTAGTCTCCTTCGTCGAGAGCGCCCTTCTGATGAGTATGCGGCTAGAGTTTTCAGAGCCGGCACTTTGATAGCAAGTGTGATCTGATTTACGGCTTCAACAAACCACAAGACAAATAATCGAGTATGAGTTAAAAGTCAGGAGCGACACACCTGTCCACATTGCGTCCACAGGCAGGAAGCAGAGGTGAGTGCTCACGCCCGGTAGCTTTCTCCTTTTCATGCAGTCCAGGCCGTCACCACACAGAATGCAACCCATATTCTGAGTGATTCTTCTCACCTGAATTAACTCAGTCTAGGTAATGTCTCACACATGTGCCCAGAGGATTGACTTTTTTTCTGGAATTCCAGACTGAATATCACAACAGAGGGTTGTGATATTGGGGTGGAAGTGGGAAATGTACCTTTGCTGTTTGTCCTCACTCCTGACACAGGGCTCCTAAAAGCCTTAGAATTTCCAAAGTCGGTGTCTTTTTGTCTTCTAATCAGATGACTGTGGGCTAGGAACTCCTAGACAGTCTCAAACAAGTCTGCCTCCCAAGAAAGCAACCATGTGAACCCAGGATTGGGACTTTCAGTACCACCCTACCCCTGAACTTTGAGTACAGAAAAGGGACTGAAGGGAGGGTTGATCACCAATGTGTTGATCACCAATAACTTAGTCAATTATTCCCACATAAAAAAAACTCTAAATAAAACCCCCAAAGGACAGAGATTTGGAGAGCTTTCTCATTGCTGAACAAATGCAAGGTATATGAGGGTGGTGTACCCCAAGAGTGTCTGGAGGCTCCACACCCACCCCTCACCCCTGGCCTTATACATCTCTTCATCCTGACATTTGTTTACATCCTTTATCATCCCTTTATCATACAAATCCAATAAACATAGGTAAACATTTCCCCAAGTTCTGCAAGCCATCCTGGCAAATGACTAAACATGAGGGTGTGGTCATGGGATGTTCAATTTTACAATAAATTGAAGAGTCAGAAGTACTAATTAAACCCTGAGACTTGACATTGGCATCTGCATTTAGGACAGTGATGTGGGACTGAGCCCTAAACCTGCAGGGTCTGACACTGTCTCCAGGTGGACCCTGTCAGAATTGAATTAAATTGCAGGACATCCATCTGATGTCCCCCAGGGAATTCATGTGAAGAAACATGCACACATTCAGTCCCAGGAGGGGCCTGCATTACACTGAAGGAGAGTACACACATGTAGGGAAAAACAGCTCTCTGCTTTTACCTATATTACTGGAAGGAAGATCCCTCTAAGCATAGCTGGATTCACATGCCCAGTCCCCAGGATTCTCCACTTTTTTTGTCTTCAGTACTGCCTGCATTTCCAGCTGGCAATCTGCCCTTGGTGGCAAAGACAGCGCCAGCAGCCAAAACTTCTCTCACATCAGTGTGGGAAAACCCAGTTGAGAGCAAGTGCCTCTGTCCCAGTGGTTCTAGAAAACTTCTCAGGATAGAAATTTCGTTTTAGGTCTGACCCAAATCGTGTGCTCATTTCTTAGCCAGTCCCTGACTTACATGCCTGCTTCTGGGAACAGAGGGCATGCCATGTAGACCACCCACAGCACATGTGCTGACAACAAGCAAGGGCACACTCAAACCATCAGAGGATGGCAGGAAGACAATGCCAATGCTATCTCAATGCAATGCCTCTCTGCCTGGACCACTTAAACCCCCATTATGCCCTTCTCCTTTTGGATGTGTACTAAACAATCCTGCAAGTTTAGTTAAGTCACAAAGACTAGCACCCTGGGGAGAGCCATAGTGTAACCCCTTCCAGGCCCTACCTACCTGCAGGTAGAGAATAACTGATTTCTAACACCATAGGTAAGTTTTGTCTCTTGTTACATTTCACATAAATGAGATCATATACAGGTACTAGTATGGGATTTGTACATTCATATATCACTTCGTAACAGGTTTATTTTTTAAAAGAGCTGCTCCTGATATCTTTTCCCTACCCTATCAATATTGTAAGTGATGCAACTTCTCAGGCCTTCTCAGTTCCCTCCGAAATGGCCTTCTCTCCAGGCAAAACAACCTCCAGACTGCAAATTCTTGCAGCACCTGCAGTAAACCACAGGTGTCCGAGGTCAAGGACAGTGAGCAGCCATGTTTCTGTGTCTCCCACATTCTTCCTCACAGACTTCTAGCCTCGGCTCTGTCTTCTCATGGGCGAACATTGGAAAACACTGCCTTTTTCTGGTCTTCATATCTAGGTGTCAGAGGTGTGCAGAGAGCAGTTGTCAAGTATTTGTTTACCAGCAAACCTTCAAAGGCCCAACGGGTAGAAGAGCGAGAGGACCCCTTGGGTTACTCTAGACTGTTGAAGATCAAATTAAAGTTACAAACTCTTCTCCAGCC
Organism: Rhizomys pruinosus; assembly: GCA_009823505.1. Classification (NCBI taxonomy): domain Eukaryota; kingdom Metazoa; phylum Chordata; class Mammalia; order Rodentia; family Spalacidae; genus Rhizomys; species Rhizomys pruinosus. The sequence goes on from VZQC01009923.1 coordinate 2,145,272, forward strand.
CTGAAGCTTGTCTATGAATAAACTCCAAAAGGCTAGCGACTCCAAGTACAAACTTCTTGGAGGGGCAGTAGGGTGATGCTTCAGATAGGACCAGCCATAAAGTAAAATGCCAACCTTGGGAGGCTGGCCACTCCTCTGAGCTAGAGCTGTGTGTGCAGAGGATGTTGGGGTCCCCTGAGGCTTGTTACAGACAGGCTTTCCTGATGTTGGCTATTTCCAACATTCACATTTTTTTTTTTTTTGGTCTTTTTGGAGACAGGGTCTCCCTGTAGCCCCAGCTGTCCTGGAACTCACTCTGTAGACCAGGCTGGCCTTGAACTCACAAAGATCCACCTGCCTCTGCCTCCCAAGTGCTAAGATTAAAAGCGTGCACCATCACGCCCAGCAACATTCACATTTTATGATTCCAACAAAGCCCATCTGAGTCCTAACGGCAAAGATGGACTCCAAGTCCTCAGAAACTTAAAGCACAGAGCTGCCACATGCCAAGAAATTCCACTTATAGTACATTCCCAGAGAGCCCAAACCAGGATTCAAACAAATATTGGTATTGAAATGCTCACAGCTCAAAGGTAGAAACAAGCAAATGACTGTGTAGAAAAATGTGTTTTATCCATACCATGTATAATTCAGTTTGAAAAGGAACAAATGTCTGATATTCAGATGAAGGCGCCATGCTATATAAAGGCAGGCAGACACACAAGGTCGTATACCCTAAGATTCCATTCACTGCAACTAGCCAGGCTGTTTGAATTCTTGGAGACAGAGCTGATTTGAGCTGCCCATGGCTACAGAGAGCAGAAAATGGGCGTGACTACTTAGCAGGTACAGGGTCTTCCTTAGAGCATGATGAAGCTGTTTGGATCCACATATGGTGAGTTGTACAATACCATGAATGTACTATCACTGAAGTATATGCTTTAACATGGTTAATTTTACCTCAATAATATATTGCTATATGTTATATATTAACATAAATTATTGTTATATATATATATAACATTATATATGCTGTATACTATATGTATGTAGGCGAACTGTATGTTGTCATGGATACTCAATTTCCCAGGCAAATCAGATCCTATGTTTCTGGGTTTATTAACCAGGCATACCCAAACCATAGCCATTTCCTGGATCTAGAAACTTATAACAAAGCAAAATAACAACTGTAGCAAAAGCCACCCTGAGAAGGCTCTTGAGTCTCTGAATACCAACCTCAGGACCAAACAGGAGATGTAGACATAGAGCAACCACCTGCGGCATGTCAAAGGCCATGAAATTTACACTGGAAAATACCTTAGGAGCTCAAGCAGGTGAGAACGGTATTTTACTTTAAAGTGGAAATAAAGCAAAGGAATTTGCTTTCCAACCAATTATGATGCACACATCCTTGAGAAGACAAAACAGCCTTTGAAGAACTTCTAATCAACTGCTTCATTCTGCAGACTCAGCAAGTGCTCGGCTGGGAGAGCTGCACCCAAACACTCACTGCTTTGTTCTTTGCCTCAAAGCTTCTTTCCCTTTTAAAGTAAGAACACATGGAATGTTTTCAAATGTTTTCAAATGTAAATAATTTCAGGGTCCAAAGTATGAAACAGCTAATGGCCTTCTTATTCAGACACTCATTCCAGATACCCCTAAAAAATGCTGACCTTCTGGGTACATTGAGAGCCCCCATTTACCAGGTAGAGATCCCCCCTCCACACATATACAACATAATACACCCTACATATGTACATAAACATATCACACTCAGTTTCCTAAAGCAGATATTTCTTCCCTGACTGCATCATCCTTACAGGAGCATGGAGAGCTGAACTTGTCTCTTCTGGAACCCAGCTCAGGAGAGAGGGGTATTCTCAAAATCGTGCACTAATACAGTTAAGTGCTGCTGACAGAGGAGGGATGGATACACAAAGGGCACCAACTCAAGTACCCTCTCACAACAGCTGCTCCTCATGGGGTCTAAAATTAGAGGGCAAGAAGAATAATTCATCCCCAGAGCTAAGCTGTAAGACAGAATTTCCATTCCTTAAGAGGCATGAAGAGTTTTCATTCCTCTTCAAACACTGAGTCTTGCCAGAAGCACATAAGAGATCTGTGTTGACACTTGAGGCGCATAGGATTACAAGATACACTCTCTACCATCTTAGTGTCAGAATGGCTTTGGGTGAAGCCATATATGTTAAAAATTGATGTATCCATTTCATAAAAGCAATGCTCAGATAAAAATATTGCTCCTAAATTAGTGGATGGAAGGAAAAGGCCGGGAGCACACCTCTAAAAGCAGCTCCTGAAGTCCTAATGAGCTGAGTTCAAACACCATTCCTGGGGTTAGAGAGGTGGCTCAGTGGGTAAGAACACTGGCTGTTTTTGCAGGGGACCTGGATTTGGTTCCCAGCACCCACATGGTGGCTAACAACCATCCATAAACCCAGTTCCAGGAGATCCAAACCATCTTCTCCTTCCATGAGCATTGTACACATGTGGTACACTCACATACATGCAGGCAAAACATACATAAAATATAAATAATTGATTTTTTAAAAAACCCACCATTCCCCACTTCCACTCTCGCTCCACCTCCCCATACAAGCTGTGTGACCCTGGAAGGATGCTAAACCTATCCAGATCTGTTTTCTATCTGTAAAATGGGTGTCAGATTACCTACCTTGTGGGTAACTATGAACATTAAATGATAATGTTTAAATACACAGAGGTGAGGGGATGGCTCAGTTAAGTGCTTACCTTGCAAGTGCAAAGACCTGAGCCAGTTTAGCCTAATTGCTGAGCTTCAGGCCAATGAAAGACCCTGTCTCAAAGGAAGTGGACAGCCTTCCTGAGGATGACAGCTGAGACTGCCCCCTGGCCTCCACATGTACCCCCCACTCACACACAAGCACCTCCCCCAATGCACCCTGCACTTGTGCATATCCATGTGCATGTACATATATGAATAAAAAGAAAACTATTTAAATATATACTAGTATATATTAAAATATATAAATGAGATACATAGCATCAAATGACACATATAAATAGGCCATCAAAGATACACATCATACAGTAGATATACTATAAATACCATATGATAATATAGAAAGGAATAACTCATGACAAGAGCTATGAACTGGAGGCTGTGTGTGCTGCGTATGCTTTATCAGTTCTCCCAAACGCCCTATTATTGCTCACTTTAAAATGAAACCTAATTTCATGGACATGGCCTTTATTAAGAAAAACTAATCTCTGAGCCAAGGAGGAGCGTGTATGTAAATCTCTGAGTCTGCCGGGCTAGGTAAGTTCTGCTCAGGAACATCATCATTACCCCACCCTAGGAGTGTCCAAACGCAGGGCTCTTCCCAGTCAGGCAGCCAGGTGACTGGCATTTGTTTGGATTCAGTACACCCCACCCGCTTTCTCTTCTCCCAGCCTCTGCCTCCGAATTCTTTCTGTCTATCCCTTAGGTTTCTTTTTGGTCTTTTGGAGACAGAGTCTCCCTGTAGCCCCAGCTAGCCTGAAACTCACTATGTAGACCAGGCTGGCCTAGAACTCACAGAGATCTGTCTCCCTTTGCCTCCCAAGTGCTGGGATTAAAGGTGTGCGCCACCATGCCTGGCCTGTCTATCTCTTAGGACATCTGTAATGTCTGGACATATATTCAATTATTGTGTGTGTGTGTGTGTGTGTGTGTGTGTGTGTGTGTGTGTACATGCATGTGTTAGTAGGGGAACTGTACTATGGGTATCTTGTGGGCAGAGGCCAGAAGATGCTGTCAAGCTTCCCACAAAGGCCAGCACAGTCCCCCTTCCCACAACAAAGAAATATCCTGCCCAAAATGTCACCAGTTTTGATATTAAAAATCCTGCCTTAGGGATGAAGAGGAAATCTTTTGATCTTTTTGACCCAGGGTGTCCTAACTGCTCTTAAAACAAGAGCCCAGCAGCCTAGGTTGGTGATGGCACTGCATGGGAGTGGCTCTGAAGACATGTCACAGGATGAGCAGGCAGAGTCAGCAATGTGTTCTGCAATGTTAGCTCTCCCTCAACTCTTTGCTATTTGAATGGTGGCTCTTTCTAAGTCAAAAGTGGGCTCTAGACCTCAGGGGAGTATACAAGGCAAAATCTCATAAAGATGGTGCCCCCCAGGTCTGGGTCCCTTCCTAGGCCCACCCTACACAGTCAGCCCCAGGCACCCCAATCTGCTGAGGAGCACAGAAACTTTGTCCAGGCAACGTTGTTGACCTGGCTCTCATCTCCATGGCAACACTGCTCTTTTTCAGAAGCAGCAGCATGCTAAGCAGTACACCACCATGTACAGCTGGTACCAGGCAGCCACAAACGTCACTTCCACAGCCCTACACATTAGCCAAGAGTAGGGTCACCACTCACTCTCCACAGATGAGGAAGGAAGGCTCAGGACTATGGATCAGCCGAGAGGAGAAAGAAGGGTTCCAGAGCCATGCTCCTTTCTGCACCATTAGACATCTCTAGGAGAGCCTGTCTGATCTTCTCCCACTCAAATGCAGCAGGAAGACCCTGCCCCTGCAGGAAGGAACCTGAGAGATACCTGCAAGATGACATGTACATCATCCCACACTGGCCACCATGGCTGAGTGCAGGCAGGCAAGGCTCCAAGCCTGGAGATCTTCAAGATCTGCTGTAGGCAGTGGGGCAGCTTGGGCTAAGCCTGGTAGCCTCCCTGGATAGAGACAGCATTCCTGAAAGAGGAGCAAAAAGTCTCCTCAGAACTCAGATGCTAGAGACATACACCATAAACCCAGTGCATAGAGATTTACTGTGATATGTATCAGAAGACAAACAAGGAACCACAGGAAAACACTATCAGTTTGGGAGAGGACAGGTTGCTGGTTAGATACAGGGCGAGGGAGAGTCTCTCAAAGGAAATAACATTTAAGTTGAGGCCTAAAAGCTAGGAAGAGACCAGCCATGTGGCAGGCACTCGATCCAGAACTGGGGCTTGGGATTGCAAGGGCATATTCCAGGCCTGGCTGGGAGGCCACAGTGACCACTGGCTGGCCTGTGGTGACCAGGAGGAGTCCACTGTGCAATGTGGTCAGGGCTGCGTCAGCCAGGCTGAGAGGTTTGTCTAAGGGCAAGGGAAAGCAGCAGTGAGGCTCCTGCAATGGAGATGTGCTGTGTTCACATCTCATTTGGCTACTGAAAGAGGAATGGTCAGATGAGACAAGGTTCAGCGGAAGGAGCCTCTCAGGAGGACACTTGGAGATTAAGGTCGAAGAACCCATGGACTGGCTGAGAGTTGCTTTGTGAGATGACAGTGGGGAACACCTTTCTGAACTGAGGTAATTTCTAAATGACAGGGCCGAGATGGGGAAATGTCACCAGGAAGCAAACCCAGGGTAGGGGGAGGGGTGAGAGTGTGGGTGAGGGAGGCCGTCATTCCAAGTCTAAGCCAACCCATCCTTAAAGTGTTCCCATCCTTAGCCTCATTGTTACTATTTAGTGACCATTCCATACCATTTGAAAACACAGCTACTTACACTCACTTTTTTCAATATTCTGACAGGGAAAATGGAAAAACCTTGGAAAACAGTAGACAGAATGAGACCCTGAGGTCTTGTTTGAAAGACAGCACATAAGTACATACATGTGTGCTTGCTGTAGAGAGAGTTGGATTCCGCTTTATAGTTTTCTTACTGCCTTCATGGTAACATTTATTTAAAAATGAACAGAGGGGTTAGGGAGATGGTTCAGTGGGTAGAACGCTTCTCACAGAAGCATGAGGAGCAGAGTTCAGATCCCAGGCACCTGTGTAGACAGCAGGGCATAGAGTGTGCTCCTGTAATTCCCGTGCTGGAGGCCGGCCAGGAAGATGCCTGGGGCTGGCGGGCCCGCTGGTCCAGCTAACTGGTGAGTTCTGGGTTCAGTGAGGGACCTTGTCTCAAAAAAGCATAGTGGAGAGCGAGAAGGCCAGTGGAAAGGCACTCGCCACTGAGCCTGGTGACCGAGTTTACAATCAGGAGGCACGTGGTGGACGGAGAGAACAAGTCCTGCAGCAAGAAGGCCAGTGGAAAGGCACTCGCCACCGAGCCTGGTGACCAGGTTTACAATCAGGAGGCACGTGGTGGACGGAGAGAACAAGTCCTGCAGCGAGAAGGCCAGTGGAAAGGCACTCGCCACTGAGCCTGGTGACCAGGTTTACAATCAGGAGGCACGTGGTGGACGGAGAGAACAAGTCCTGCAGCGAGAAGGCCAGTGGAAAGGCACTCGCCACCGAGCCTGGTGACCAGGTTTACAATCAGGAGGCACGTGGTGGACGGAGAGAACAAGTCCTGCAGCGAGAAGGCCAGTGGAAAGGCACTCGCCACCGAGCCTGGTGACCAGGTTTACAATCAGGAGGCACGTGGTGGATGGAGAGAACAAGTCCTGCAGCGAGAAGGCCAGTGGAAAGGCACTCGCCATCGAGCCTGGTGACGGAGTTTACAATCAGGAGGCACGTGGTGGACGGAGAGAACAAGTCCTGCAGTGAGAAGGCCAGTGGAAAGGCACTCGCCATTGAGCCTGGTGACTGAGTTTATAATCAGGAGGCACGTGGTGGATGGAGAGAACAAGTCCTGCAAGCTGTCCTCTGACCTACACACGTGTGCCACGGAGTGCACACCCCATACATGCACACACACACATGAGCTGTCCTCTGACCTACGCACGTGTGCCACGGAATGCACACCCCACACATGCACACACATACAAGCTGTCCTCTGACCCACACACATGTGCCATAGTGTGCACACCCCACAGGTGCACACACATACAAACTGTCTTCTGACCCACACACATGTGCCACGGTATGCACACACATACAAGTTGTCCTCTGACCTACACACATGTGCCATGGTGTGCACACCCCACACATGCATACACAAATGCAATTTTTAAAAGTGGAGAGTGAGTAAGCACATATCTAAGTATACACATGTATATACACATGTACACACACACATTCATGCACAAATGCACATGCACACACACACAAATGGCTTAGGAGCTGGCTTCTCTTGCAGAGGGTGTGACAGTAAGTATCTGCCTTTAGCACCAAGCTGCAACACACACACACACACACACACACACACACACACACGCACACGCACACACACGCACACAAAGTCTTTCTTTCATTCATCCAAATGAGTTCAGTCATCAATCACCTCCTCTGTGAAGCCTTCCTTGATCTTAGCAACTTACACTCTGGTCTTATTAAACATACATCTATTTTTGTAATTTTATGTGTATGTGCCTATGTGTATGTAAGTGTCATGTAGTGCCCCTGGAGGTCAGAAGAGGGCATTGGATCCCTTGGAACTGGAGTTATGGATAGTTCTTAGCCTCCCTGTGGATGCTGGGAGTCAAACCCAGATTGCTCTTAACTGCTGAGCTATCTCTCTAGCCCCAAACACATCTATTTTGATTGTGACAAGGTATCATGTAACCCAACTCAAACTTGCTATGGAGCTAAGGATGACATTGACCTTCTTATCCTGATTCCACCTCCTGAGTGCTGGGATTGTAAGTTTGGGTGGCCACACCTGGATTTATGGGGTGCTAGGGACTGAACTGAGTGGATGCTAGACAACCACTCCACCAACCAAGCTACACCCCAAGTCCTACATCTTAATTATAGTATTTTCCCAGGGAAGGTGTGATGTTTCAGAATAGACATTACTCCTTTCATCAGATTGGGTACTTACAATAGATTTGTTAGACCCTTTGTCTCCCCAGTGCCTGCGACAGTGATGGAAGAACTGCCCATCTCCTGAAGCCACACAACTTTACAGAAAAAGCCAGAAACTTTGTGACCTGGGCTCTGCCATCAAATGTGAAAGGTGTGCAGCAGCAGTTGCCTCATGGGAGCCACTTTGGCAAGGGTGGCTCCAATACAGTCCACCAAACTCATGTCGAGGTTTAATCCCTCAGTGCAGCAGTGAAGGACATGATCAGTAATCATGGGGCGGAACTCTCATGACCAGATCAATGTGATCATGCGGGAGTGAGTTCTCCCTCGCAGTGGAAAGTCAGCACTGGAAAGTTTTAGGCAAGTGAGCTGCTTCTGTTGTGAAATTTCATTTGGCCACAGTGAGAGGGATGGCCCAGAGAGGAGGGCTAGTGGGTTGTCTGAGCTGGAGGAAGGAGCCGATTGCTGCCCCAAGCGTGAGCTGTGCAGCCTGCGCATCTCCCTCTGCTTTCCTTCACGTCCCCTCTCTTCACGAGCCTCTTGGTCCTCTTGCCTCACACATTCCCAGCGATTTGAAGCAGCAGAAGACCTTCACCAGAAGCAAGCTGACGCTGTAGGCTGTTCTCAGACCTCTAGAACCATGAGCCAACACAGACCTTCAAAATTACCCAGTCTCAGGTGATCTGTTACAGCAACAGAAAATAGACCAAGCCATCTTAAAGTAGTGTTTTATGCTCAACATCAAGCACTGGTACTCATGTGCCGAAAAGAGCAGGTGAGTGGGCATCCCTTGACAGGGCCTGTCATGTCAAGTTGGTTTTCCATCACTGTAACAAAATACCTGGGATAAAGTAATTTAAAAAGAGGAAAGGTTTATTTTGACCTTCTATTTCAGGCTTTAGTCTTGGTCAACTGGTTCATGTCTTTGAGGCCTGTGGGAAGGCAGAACATCATGGGGAAATGGGATGTGGGGTAGAGCTGCTCACCTCAGGGTGGCCAAGAAGCCAACAAGAAAGCAAGGGCTAGCAGTCCCAATATCCCCTTCAAGAGCATCCTCCCAGGAACCTAACCTCCTTCCATAATATCCTGCCTCCTAACTAAAAGTTCAACCACTGCCTAATAGTATTAGGAACTAGGGTCCAGGCTTTCTATATATTCATGGTCCTTTGGGGGAACATTCAAGATTCAGTCTATTGTATCTCTTTTGCTTCCAAGCCTCTGCTGAAGCTTCTCTGCTTAAACCAGCTAGTATGTGTTCTGTGCTCGCTCGCACTCTCTCTCTCTCTCTCCCTCCCTCTCTCCTTTCTGTCTCACCTCAGTGCCTTAAGTAGGAACTGAATCTTGTTCTGTCTAGCAGAGTACTATAGATTTTTGAAGGTAATCAATTATATTGAGTGACTAAACAAATAATAAATAAATAAATAAATGAATAAATAAATAAATAAATGAGAAAGTAAGTGGAGAAGCCAGCCTCTCAAGTCTTCTTCCTTTCAGTGATCCTTTGAGGTATTCTCTGTTCCCAAAGTCTTCTGGCTAATCAGAGAAGGCCCAGAGACACTACTTGCTATGGTGAGTCTCAGACTCTACCTCTCTGGAAAACTGATGTTTCCACAGCTAATGCAGAATAGTGATGATGGAAAAAAATATATTTAACTGGGACTTAGTTTCAAATTCCAACTCAAACTTTCAAAATAAAACAACAGTGGCACCTGCTATTCTTGTCAGCAACAGAGTAGCTGAAAAAGTAACGATGCAAGCAGACACTGTAGCAAAGCTCCCAGCTGCTGCCTGCTGCCTGGCAGTTCTCCCCTCCCCGTGCCATAGCTCGCTGGAATTTCAGATGCACAGTTAATGCAGAATCCTATTTGCTTCAAGCAAAGTTGCTCCTAGCTTATCTAATGGGATCTGATGACTGAACATTTTATTGAACAGACACACTGACTTGCATGCTTTTGGCCACCTGAACATTTTTTTTTTAATGAAATATTTTGGTAAGCTTGCAAAATAATGGGTTTCTTTATGCCATTCCCATACATGTATACTTCATTGTAGTTTCTGCTTCCTGCCCCTCATCACCTTCCCCCTCCCATGAGTCCCTTTCCCCCCCAAACAGTTTGCCTTCTGCTGTGTGTGTGTGTGTGTGTGTGTGTGTGTGTCTGCAAACACTATCCCGCTCTCCTCTCACTAGAACAAGGAAACACACACTAAACCTTACACTGGACCTCTAACTCTAATACATCACATACTGGGGGTAGAGCCTAAAACATTGTAATGTCACTAGAATGCACCCTCATCTCATCTAACTGGTGACCTTAGAAAGGGAAACTTGGACACAGAAAGAGACACATGGATGCTCACACAGGATGGAAAGCTCTGCTAGGATACGATGAGAAGGTGGCCATTTAAAGCCAAAGAAAGAGCCTCAGAAGAAAGGAAAGCTCCCAACACGTCCATCTGGGGCACCCAACCTCTGGACATGAGAAAGTAAGTTTCTGCTGAGGCATGTAGCCTGAGGCACTTTGCTATATCCACTAAGGCCTCACCTGACTTCAAAGCCTGCAGATAGAAGTGAAGGAGCCTGGCCGGGCGTGGTGGCGCACACCTTTAATCCTAGCACTCAGGAGGCAGAGGCAGGTGGATCTCTGTGAGTTCAAGGCCAGCCTGGTCTACACAGTGAGTTCCAGGCCAGCTGGGGCTATTAGGGAGACCCTGTCTCCAAAAGACAAAAAAAAAAAAATAATAATAAAGTGAAGGAGCCTGAACCTCAGCTTGCCAAGCCAACCCTCCTGCCCTGCCCCGGGCAAGTCCCTGCTTCAGTTTGCCCCACACACCCCTGGCTGGGAACAGATCCTGACAGAGCCAAGCACACATGCTGCCCCCTCCTTCTTAGCCTCTTTTCTTGCCCAAGTAAAAGAGGAAGAGTGACCTTTAACGTCCACTAATGTGATAGCTATCCAGAGAGGCTGCCAGTCATGGGTGGGTGCCAGGAGCCTGTGGAAGGCCTCCGGGGAAATCAGAGGAGGGGTGAGAGGATCCCCAGCCGAGACACCGAGACACCGAGACACCGAGACACCGAGACAGACACCGAGACACCGAGACACCGTGCCCGCGCTGGCTCTCCAGGCCTTGTGCTGGCTCTGGCCCCTTGCAGAGTGTTTTCCAGGGGAAAGCGAGCATTTGAAGGGGCTTTCTGGGTGGCTGAGTCCCTGGAGGGCTCCTGCCTTGTCCTTGTCCTGCCAGGCCTCCCTCCCTTGCTGCTCCTTTCCCAGATGCCCACCAGTTGGCATCTGTGGCACAGCTGCTCTGAATTATCACTCAGAGCTCTGCTGGGTAACAGAGGACGGGAGATGGGCTGTTGGGGGAAACCTGGGGACAGCACGGAGGCCATGGCTTTCCTGCAGCCAGGAATGATGGAGAAGGGACGAACTCGGCCACGGCTTGAGTGCATGGAAAGAGCAGAATGGATGTTCAGGAGTTGAGGGGGGGGAGGATGGCAGATGCTCCTGTGGCTTCTCCCATTGCGGGCTGAAGGCACCCCAAGTTCTGTTAAACCAGAAAGGAACAGCCCCCAGGTAAGGTAGGGAAATAGGGTTAGCCTCCTCTGTTCCTAATGCTGTTGAATCTTCAAACCCTACTAGTGGTGGTGTCACAAAGGACAGTTACCTGAAGACCATCTCGGCACATCTCTCTACTGAACCCAAAAGAAGATTATTTAAAATAAGTGGGGCAGCAAGGAAGGGGGATCACTTTCCGGTTTACAGAAGATCCCTTCTCCACAACTGAGATCCCTGGAGAAGTGGGCTTGGAGATGCTGTAGGCTTTTAATGGCGACTGTCAAGTGATAAATATATTTAAGTATTTTTCTCAGCCTGGGTGTAGTCTTCTTGTGGGAGAGCCACTGTTTTGGGCACATGTCTGGGCTCAGCATGAAACATTCATGGGGGCCTAGCATACATTCAGAACTGGACCTAGAGTTGCAGAGGCCAGGCCCTCAGCAAGTGTTCTAAACAGGCTTAGTGTCTCCTGGGTAAAAAATGTAAAGGATGGGGCTGGAGAGATAGCCTAGGGGTTAAGAGCGCCAACTGCTCTTGCAGAGGACCCAGGTTCGATCCCCAGCATCCACATGGCAGCTGAGAACCGTCTTTAACTCCAATCCCAGGAGAACTCCAGTTCCAGGGGAATCTGACACCCTCTTCTGACCTCCGCGGCATTGCATGACACGGGTGCACAGACCTACATGCAGACAGTACATTCATACACAAAAATAAATAAATAAAATAAAATAAAAATGTAAAGGATGGCTGTATTAGTCACTCTTCTGTTGCTGTGATAAAGCCACTATGACCAACGGAACTTATAAAAGGAAGAGTTCATTTGAGCTTACTATTGCCGGTTCCAGGGAATTAGAGTCCATTGTGGCGGGAGGCGTGGTGGCCGGGGCTGGAGCAGAAAGCCGTTGTTCACATCTTGCAATGAGCACAGGAAGTCAAGAGACCCAGACTGGAGACTGCGCAGCTTGTTGAACTCACTAAGCCAGGCCCCCAGTGACATACTTCCTCCAGCATGGCCGCACCTTCTAAGATCTCCTAAAACGGTGCCACCAACTGGGGACAAAATGTCTGAATACTTGAAGCCTATGAGGGACACTCTCAAACCATCACAATGGTGTATTAACTGTACTGAGCCAAGATAGATGGGCCAGTTACAGAGCTATGAGGAAGGAAAGGAGCCCAGAGTTACTACAGCCTCTCACCAGATGAGAATCGAGAATTCCAGCACACATTTGCTATAAAAGTCACATGGAGATAATATTCCTCTTATACATAGACATTTTATGTTAATATAGCAACGAACCAGGCTTAAGGCCTGAATGTACAGATCTTGAACAAGGCTTCAATCCTTTTCTTTGCATTTTCTGGGAATCTCAAACAAGACTTTGTTTACAGTGAAGATATCCTTCCTTCCAGCACCTCTGTGATCTAGTTTTATCTTATCAATTGTAATCCTGTCAGGAGCCCCACAGGAACCACCCTGTGATCTCATCTAGGTTCCTTAGCAACCTTTAGGAGATAATAGCCTCAAAAAGCAGAGCAAAGATAATGAAGTGAGATTCTTCTTTGAGAAGCCCACACCCATGCTCTCAGTCAGGTGTGCCTTAGCTTCTTTCTAAGCAGCTTTTTTCTCTTCACCTGCATGCTTGAAATTCATACAAAAAAATGTTTAATAAACTCCAACTCAGAGCCAAGCATGGTGGCACATGCCTTTAATCCCAGCACTTGGGAGGCAGCAGCAGGTGGATCTCTGGAAGTTCAAGGCCAACCTGGTCTACAGAGTGAGCTCCAGGACAGCTGGGACTAAAAGGGAGACCCTGTCTCAAAAATACCAAAAATACCCAAAAAAAAAAATGTTGTTTAATAAACTCCAACTCAGAGCCGGGCGTGGTAGTGCACGCCTTTAATCCCAGCACTTGGGAGGTAGAGGCAGGTGGATCTCTGGGAGTTCAAGGCCACCTGGTCTACACAGTAAGTTCCAGGACAGCTGGGGCTATGGGGAAACCCTGTCTCAAAAAGACAAAAACAAAATAAAACTCCAACTTTAGGCTGGAGAGATGGCTCAGTAGGAGGGCCTCTTGAGGAGGGCCTGAGTTTGGTTCCCAGCACCCATGTCAAACACTTCACAGCTCTCAACCTCAGAGGACCCAGTACCCTCTTCTGGAGGGCACCTCCACAGGTGCTCCCACTCACTCACACATACCATACACAGACACTCCAAGCACATAACCAAAAAACAAAAACATCCAGGCGAGGTGCCACATGCCTTTAATCTCAGCACTCAGAAGGCAGAGGCAGGCAGATCTCTGTGAGTTCAAGGCCAGCCTGATGTACAGGGAAGCCCTGTCTCAAAAAGACAATAAATATACAAATAAATAAATACAAAAATAAATAAATACAAAAATAAAAAGTAAAAACAAACCCAACCTTGTTTTATGCTAGCTTGCTCTGAAATTCTTTGCAAAGATGCCAAGGAAACAGGTTTACATGACTAAAGATCCCTAACAGATGAAGGGAGCTTCTCAGAGTGCTATGGGTGACAACCTGGAGGTGTGTCTCTACTCTGTGGTCCTAGGCCCTTCCTTCTTTGGGATGTCCTTGATTTCCTCACAGGGAAATGCTAGCCAGACTCAGGACTAGCCAGTCTTGGAGTCTTGGAGACCTTACACACTGGCCTTTAGCTTCCTTTCCTATCCAGCCTTGGAGATCTTACACGCCGGCCTACAGTTTCCTTTCCTATCCAGTCTTGGAGACCTTACACACCTTACACGCTGGCCTACAGCTTCCTTTCCTATCCAATCTTGGAGACCTTACACACCTTACACGCGGGCCTACGGCTTCCTTTCCTATCCAGCCTTGGAGAACTTACACACCGGCCTACAGCTTCCTTTCCTATCCAGCCTTGGAGACCTTACACGCTGGCCTACAGCTTCCTTTCCTGCCCTCCTTGGTGTAACTTTCACTTGTCTCCTCTGCTCTTCCCACTGCAGGAGCAGGTACTGGAACAGCCCTGTTCCCCTGAGCCCTGAAGTTATTAAAAGCAATCAATTCTAAACTGCCTGCTATGAAGACACTAAGCCTCATTTCTCCTCTCTGTCTGTCAGCTTCCTGACCAATCTGCTTCTTCATGTGGCCTGAGTGGCATGCCAAGCATCCTGTTTCTAGGGACTTCAGAGTAAAAGCTTCTTGCTCATTCATGACAGGAATTGGTGTCTACACATCTTACCACACCTGATTAAAACAAATTATGGATACATTTTGAAACAGATGGCTGAATGTGAATAAATGTTCTGTATCTGTAAATTAATACCCGATCCCTTCCAAACTGTGCAAAGTATATCTTCTTCAAATGAGAGGAGGGAGGTGTTCATACTATGTATTAATTACTATGTTAAAATTGAGCCGGGCGTGGTGGCGCACGCCTTTAATCCTAGCACTTGGGAGGCAGAGGCAGGCGGATCTTTGTGAGTTCGAGGCCAGCCTGGTCTACAGAGTGAGTTCCAGGACATCTGGGACTACAGGGAGACCCTGTCTCGAAAACACCAAAAAAAAAAAAAAAATTGAATGGAAGCGAGAGGGGAAGCCAGTTTGGAAAGAAGATGAGCCAAGTCCATACAGAGGAGTCCCAAGTCGAGTTTGGGGCCACAGTGATGACAGGGTGATCCAGTCAACACCTGCTACATCAAAGTCAAGCATCTTCCTGTTCAGGAATGACTCCACTAGACCGTGAAAACCAACAGAGCAAAGAGGTGAAAGAAGTGTCCTTTTTATGTGTTTTTTTAAAAAAATATTTTATTATTGTTTTTTATTTTATGTGCATAAGTGCATTGCCTGCATGTATGTAAGTGCACCTATGTCATGCAACGCCCATGGAGTCAGAAGAAGGTGTTAGAACTAGAGTTAAGGACACTTGTCAGCTGCCATGTGGGTGCTGGGAATCAAACCCAGGTCCTCTGCAAGAGCAGCCAGTGCTTTTTTTTTTTTAATTTTATTTATTTATTTATTTATTTATTTTTTGAGACAGGGTCTCCCTGTAGCTCTGGCTGTCCTGGAACTCACTCTGTAGACCAGGCTGGCCTTGAACTCACAGAGATCCATGTGCCTCTGCCTCCCAAGTGCTAGGATTAAAGGTGTGCGCCACCACGCCCGGCATTTATTTATTTCGGTATGTGTATCAATGTACTGTCTGCATGCAAGTTTGTGCACCCGTGTCGTGCAATGCCGCGGAGGTCAGAAGAGGGTGTCGGATTCCCCTGGAACTGGAGTTCTCCTGGAATTGGAGTTTCAGACGGTTCTTGGCCACCATATGGGTGCTGGGGATCGAACCCGGGTCCTCTGTAAGAGCGGTCGGCGCTCTTAACTGCTAGGCCATCTCTCCAGCCCTATTTATTATTTTTTACGTGTATAAGTGTACTGTCTGAATGTAGGTTTGTGCACCTAAGCCGTGCAATGCCGCGGAGGTCAGAAGAGGGCGTCGGATTCCCCTGGAACTGGAGTTAAAGACGGTTCTTAGCCACCATGTGGGTGCTGGGAATCGAATCCAGGTCCTCTGCAAGAGCAGTAGGTGCTCTTAACTGCTGAGCCATCTCTCCAGCCCCACAGCCAGTGCTCTTAACCACTGAACCATCTCTCCGGCCCCCTTTCATGTTTTCTTAATGATGGAATCCGAAGCTCCCATTAATCCAGAATGGTAAGTTGAGAGCACAAGTAAGCAGAGCATGGGACAGTGTGTCTCTGAATGTACACAAATAAATGCTCAACAACTTGTTTGAGTTATTGCTGTTGTTCTTGGTAAGTGCTACACAGATTCTCTCAGTGGCTTTTCCAGTCAACAACTTGTCAATGACCAATAATAAAAAGTCAATAAAAAGACATCCAATCCTCACAGCTAGGCTGTATATACTTTCATCTTTTTTGGATGATTTTGTACATTTTAAGGTGTCATTTAGCTTCTGATGTTATGAATTACCTTGATTGCCTCTGCATCTTAATGATCATAAAGTATATCTGGATTATATTTGGTTCTTATATACACGCAAGGTGACTCAGTAGGGACTCTGGGTGACCCACTGAAATGCTGGGCCAAAAGAAGCATGCTCATATCCCTGGAGCCCCCAAAGAGCTATGACCCTTCCCAGATGTGCCCCCAAGTGTGTGCTTTTATCCATGGGAGAACCAATTTAGCCTTGAACAGTGCTATGGAATTCCTCTGTACTACAGACCTGCTTTTGATTCATTTTGGTTTTGGGTTTGAGATATATCACAGGCTGGCTTCAAAGTAGCAGAAGATGATCTTGACCGTCTCACCCTCCTTTCTCTACCTCCTAATTTCTCCTACCACCCTGTTTATATAATGCTGCACCTCAGACTTGCTACATGTTAGGCAAGCACTCTGTCAATAGAGCTGCACCCCCCAGCCCAAAGTCCTCTATCTGAGACCCAAAAGCAACATATAGAAAGCAGGTATCTACAGCCCTGCCCCATACTGATTCCTCCCCGACCACCCTGGAACTACCGAGGTTCCACAGAATCACACGTTTTAGTTATCAGAAACAGTATGTTATGTTAGTCATCAGAAACAGACGGTGGTGTCTGTTTCTTCACATTCTTCTCTAGGGTTTTATATGGCCAAGGAGATGAGCCCTAATATAACAACACGTGTCCTGAAGGAATTCTGCCAAATCTACTTTCATAGTTTTGAGTTCTGGACACGGGAGGGTAAGTAAACAGTAGCCCTTGGAAAGCCAGAACAAACAGGATCTTTCCTCTGAAGGTGTGAGGCTGAAAAAAGAGCCACTTAATCACCCACTCCCATCCTACAGACCTTCGGCGTTTCCCTGCCACTCTCCCACATCACACTCTTTGTTTCTCTGATGTCTTTAAACATCCCCCATGTACTGATTTAATACCAGAATGTTGACTTAAGCATTTATAGCAGTAATTCAAGCCATAGGCAACCAGGACCACTCGAGCCTGGACAACATGGAACTCAATGACAACACATCATCAGGAATCACAAAATTATCCACACTGGCCACCCAACCACCTCAGCCAGAACCAGCACCCAGGGGCCTGATCCATGGCTCTGCCTTGGCCCAGCTAAACATTCTTATTTCTAATCCAGACAAACACTACTGAAAGGACCTACAGAGCTATGGGTATAAACTCATTTCTATCATGGATACCCATTTGGAGAATACATTCCACAGGTTCAAATCCTCTTCTTGCTAGGCATGGTGACTTGTGCCTCTAATCTCAGTACTAGGATGGTGAAGTAGGAGGCGTGCCCTGAGTTCTGGGGGCTTCAGAGTGAGCTTGGAGTCAGCCTGGGCTAGAGTGTGACACTGCTTCAAAAACCAAACAAACAAACCATCTTTTAATACGTGTCTCAAGGTACCACCATCAGGACAAAGCTGACTTGATGGGAATCAGAAGGCTGGATACCAAGAAATGTACGAGACTTCAGTGATCTGGTGGCTCACTGAGTCTTCCAGCATGGCACTGATGCTCACCAGGTCTCAGAGCCCTTCTCAACACTATGCTCCGGGCAGCCACAGGAGTCAGTCAGTCAGTACTCAAGACAAAAATCACTCCCTGGGAGAAAACAAGTGTGCCTAGGATAGGTGAAGAGTGCTGGGGCCGGAAGCATTGCTTTGTGGAAGGAGGAAAGAGAGCCTCCTCTGGCTACAGAAGGAGTGCTGATCTTGGGAGCTGACACTCCTGCACCCACAAAGGCACTGTGGCGTCCTCGCTCTTCACTACCGCATACGACTGTTGCCCTCCAATTTCCCCATCTTTCCACAGAGGCCCAGCAGTACCGTATTCCCAAAGATGACTATCATTGGTGCCTTCCTTCACGCTCACACACCACTTCTCTCTGAGCCTCCATCTGAGCTGCTTGATGATGGTAGAATTCAGCAGAAGTGACCCTGTGCCATGGTCCTCAATTTTAATAGGATTAGCGGTTTTGTTTCCTCTTTCTTTCAAGCCCTGAGCAGCCATAGAAGAATCTGGTGACCTGGATAAGGAGACTCCATGGCTGACAGACACCACATGGAGAGAGAAAATGGACAGGGAGAGGCCCTGCGGCCATGGGAAGAGAGAAGAGACTCAGCCACCCCAACGGCCTGGAAGAATGCAGTCTTCCCTCCTTGCGAGAGCCTCTGACTTAAGAACACAGTCCCCTGGACCCTCTGGACCAGCCCAGCCACAAGCCGAATCCCATTAGGAGGACCGACTATCCCACATCAAGCAGAAAGTGCACAGCCAAACTCCACCAAATTCCTGGCCCACAGAATCATGAGCTTATATAAAACGACTGTTTTAACCCATTAAGTCTGAGATAGATCATATGAAAATCATTGCATAGGCTCCGCCCACTCCTCCGGAAACTGAAATCCATTCTCAGAGCTCCAGGTTCTCATACTGATCTCTACAAGTCCCCTAGGGTCTTACCTCATCCAGGACAGGACTGGAAACTGTATTTTATAACAACAAACCACAGCTCTGATCACCCGCAGCCTTGGCCTCTGCTCACTGCCAACCTTTCTCCCAAGCTGGCATGTATGATTTCTCAGGAACCCAAGTTAATTACTGACTTCAAGACTCAAAGGTTCCAAGTGTCGTCTATTTAATGTTCTATTTTTAAGGGCTACAAAGGGCAATACCTCCTCTTCCTGAGCCTGGTGCCTTAGAGAGTGGCAGCCAGTGCCTGAGCTACAGCCTAGAGAGGGTAGTGGTTCAGGACCCAGAGTCAGCTGCAAGGCTGCTGTGGACAGATAAACCCTCCCCTGGTCCAGCTATAGGATAACCACAGAGCACAGCTATGCCTGGCCTGTTGAAACCCTGTGTGGCCGTAACTGGCTCATTTTGCATAGGGACACTGGGGCTTATTACATGAGAGGTGACTAGTTCAGGGTTAATGAAGACAGTGCCAAGTATAGCCAGACACTCACCCTGAGTCACAGATCAGGAGTGACCTACTTCCTCTCCTACCTCCCTCTGTGGACAGGCATGGAGATGGGGGAAGGAGGCTGGCAGTGCCCGGAAAATGCTTCTTCTGTCCACACTGGTTTGTGGATGTCCCTTAGGATCCCCTTGGGCTAGGTACTTGTGCAGTCAAGCACAGGCTTGATTTTTCTCTGGGTTTTACTGTGATTTAAATGTGGGGCATGTCCCCAAAGTCTTAGGAGGTGGTAATGGGAGGCTGTAGACTTATGAGAGACAGTGCCTAGTAGAAAGTAGCCAAGCCACTGTGGGGCTCTGTTCTCTCTCTCTCTCTCTCTCTCTCTCTCTCTCTCTCTCTCTCTCTCTGTCTCTCTCTCTCCATCTCGTATCTAGATGTGACTATTCTGACATATACCTGCCATTGCCACTGATACCCTCACCAGAGGCCCAAGCCAAAGGGGACCACTCGATTTTAGACTTGAACCCTCAAAACTGTGAGCTAAATAGATTTCCTGAGCCCAGCGAGATGGCTCAGCAAGTAAAGGAATCTTCTAGCAAGGCTGATAACCTGAGTTTAATCCCAGGACCCACATAGTAGAAGAGGATCAACTTCCACAAGTTGCTCTCTGATCTCCACATGTGTCATGGCACACACATGTATACACATGCTTAGGTGCATATATAAAATTAAATACATTTAAAAATAGAATTAATTAGGATATTCAAGATATATACATAAATAAACTATTTTGCTTTATTCAATCAGTTGCCCCAGATATTTTGTAACAAAAATCTAGCTAATGCAGACTATGAAAGAGTTCAATGAAAGTTCACTTTAGAAAAACCAAGATGATCTACTTCTTTATCATAAACTTCCTTCCTAACCCTTAACACACACATAAGCACACAGTAACTTGGGGAAGTGTACATTTTCTGGTTTAGTGGTGTGCACATGTATCTTCTGCCCTTTAATTAGGCTGGAATGCATGTTCTAGTACAAAGCCATGAGGCACAAGGCTTGCTGGTTTGGTTTTAACAAAATGGCCAGTCCAGATCATTCTGCCAAGATCCACTTACTGATGAACACAGGCTTGGACCCTGACATGAGGACATGTCTTCAGCTGCTATGAATCCTCTGCTTGAATCCCCCGGGGGAGGGGGGGATCAGAACAGCTCCTGCAACAACAGTCAACTCCACCAGGTATCCCTGGAAATGGCTGCAATGCATAATTGTTATTACGAATGATATCTTCTCCTGTGCCAGGTGCTATACCGAGGTCTTTGCAGACAAGTTATGTCCTAAACTTCTACAACAATGTGGTAAGGTGAGGCCCAGACCTCTCGTTTATACAGACAGGGTTTGCAGATGTTTAGAAAAGGAGTTGAAAGAAGACTAAGGCCAACGACTTTCCTTAATACTTTATAAAGGGATAATGAGATTAGTGTGAGCAGGTGACTTCAAATTGACCTTGGCCAAGGTGGACGTCCAGACTCAGGCCACCATGCTGCAGGACAGTAGCCAAGTTCAACTGTGACGAGCACTTGGTGAATCTCGGCACCCATCTGATCCATGCACGCAGGATGACTTCCTTCTTACTCCAATACCCAAGCATCAAATTCCTCTTAAAAATAGATTGGAGGAGCCGGGCATGGTGGCACACGCCTTTGATCCTAGCACTTGGGAGGCAGAGGCAGGCGGATCTTTGTGAGTTCAAGGCCAGCCTGGTCTACAGAGTGAGTTCCAGGACAGCTGGGGCTACAGGGAGAACCTGTCTCAAAAAGACAAAAAAAAAAAAAAACCAAAAAACAAAAAAAAAAACTTTAGTTGGGGCTGGAGAGATGGCCTAGCAGTTAGGAGCACTGACTGCTCTTGCAGAGGACTCGGGTTCAATCCCCAGCACCCACATGGTGGCTGAGAACCATCTTTAATTCCAGTTCTAGGGGAATCCGATGCCCTCTTCTGACCTCCTCGGCATTGCACAACAGGGGTGCACAAACCTGCATGCAGACAGTACATTCATACACATAAAAATAAATAAAATTAAAAAAAAGATGTATTAAAAATAAATAAATACAATACCTATGTTTAGAAAAAATAGCTCGGAGGGTTCTAGAATCTGATGGGAAAAAATAAGCATAACTCAATTTCAGAAGATAGTAAAATAAAAAAAAATTCTCTAGCTCTTGCTTCAGGGCCGTGCCCCAGGGCCATTTATGGTCCGGGCCAGAGGCTGAAAGTGAAGGAGATGGAGTGAGCACGGTTGTCCCTACCATCTCTTCCCATAGTGTGCAGCTCTGACTTGTAATTGTGGGTGAGTCATACCTGTGATCAAAGTGAGGCAAGGATGGACCAGAAAGGATCAGGAATTTAGATAAAAAGATCGCAAAAGATATGGTAGAGCCGGGCATGGTGGCATATGTCTTTAATCCCAGCACTCGGGAGGCAGAGGCAGGTGGATCTCTGTGAGTTCAAGGCCAGCTTGGTCTACATAGTGAGCTCCAGGCCAACTGGGACTAAAGGGAGACCCTGTCTCAAAAAGACCCCCCAAAAAAGTAAAAAAAAAACATGGTGGAAAATGCCAGACCAAATTGAAGAGGTTGAACTCAATCCGTATGAACTATACAGACCTAACCTTCCCGACACCCCCTAGCCTGGCTCCTCTCTAAGAAGTGTCTCTAAGCTGCTGTTAGCATTATGAGAGGTGAGGCAGCACCAACACGGGGGACACAAAAGGATCACCTTTCAAGTCTCTTCTAAAAATGAACAACTCTGAAATGCTTTGGGAGTTCTGGGATCAAATGTGATACTGGCAATAGTCTCTGGGCAGGGATGAGTCTGTCTTCCAACTTTCTACAGAGCATGTGCTTGCTCAGGTACCCACACAATAATTCCACAGACTGGGAGGTTAGAACAACACATTTTTTGTTTCCATTCCTGAGACTGGAAATCCAATGTCGTGGTGTCATGCCTTTTTCCTGGTGTGCACACCATGCAGAAAGGGATGTCTTTGGTGTCTTTTCCTGTCCTATTAGATCAAGGCCCAAGCCTTCTGGTCTATTTTAATGTGTCATTTCCATAAAGGCACAACCTAAAAATTCGCTCATACTGGGTATTAGTGTTTTAGCACATGAACTTGGCAGAGGACAAAATTTAATTCTTAACAGAAGGTACAGGTCTGAGAAAGAAATAGGATTGCTTTACTTTAAAATAAATCTGCTTTCTGAGTAAGCTCTCTCCACAGCTTCTTGTCATGTCCTTTGCCCAAGTCAGGAGGCTGCTTCCCACTCCCCAAGACACCCACCCACCCAATGGGGCCCAAGTCAGGAGGCTGCTTCCCGCTCCCCAGGACACCCACCCACAATGGGGCCCAAGTCAGGAGGCTGCTTCCCGCTCCCCAAGACACCCACCCACCCAATGGGCCCAAGTCAGGAGGCTGCTTCCCGCTCCCCAAGACACCCACCCACCCAATGGGGCCCCTGCTCCTTGATTCAGCGGCTGCCCCTTCAGATGGGGCACACGGCAGTCTAGCTCCTTGGAGCAGACCCCTACTTTCTCTCAGACATATGTAGATAAAATTCTGTCCCCAAAGCCATTGAACCTATTTCTTATTTATAAATTGAAGTCATTTTTTGATTTTCAAAATTGCATTTAGTTATTTGTGTGTGTGTGTGTGTGTGTGTGTGTGTGCACACCATGGCATGTGTGTGGACGTCAGAGGATAAATCACTGGACTTGTTTCTCTCCTTCCACCATTTGGTCCTGGGGATTGAACTCAGGTCATTGAGTCTGGTGACAAGTGTCCTTACTCACTGAGCCATCTCATCAGCCTATAATTGAGGTTATGCCTTTCTTTCTTCTTTCTCTTTCTTTCTTCTCTTTCTTCTTTTTCTCTTTCTTTCTCCTCCCTCCCTTCCTTCCTTCCTTCCTTCCTTCCTT
The DNA here is from genome assembly GCA_009823505.1 of Rhizomys pruinosus. Lineage (NCBI taxonomy): Eukaryota > Metazoa > Chordata > Mammalia > Rodentia > Spalacidae > Rhizomys > Rhizomys pruinosus. The sequence continues at coordinate 2,168,414 of VZQC01009923.1, forward strand.
CCTTCCTTCCTTCCTTCCTTCCTTCCTTCCTTTTCCTTTGATACAGGGTCTCACTTTATAGCCTTGGCTGACTTGGTACTTGCTACATAGACCAGGCTGGATTTACACTTACAGAGATCCTCCTGCTTCCGCCTCCTGAGTGCTAGGACTAAAGGCATGTGCCACAATGCCCAGCCTGACTGAAGTTACTCCTTAATACATTATTCTATGTGCTGTCTCTTCAAGGGAGCCAAGAGTCAGACTGTATCCGCCCATTCACAGTGTACTCAGGACATAGCTAATATGCTGGTCACTTCAGTCATAATTCACTCATCATTTACTCTTTCAGAAAACATTTATGAACACCTGCTACCTGAATTCATGCATCCAGTTGTGTGGGATCTGTCAGTGAATAGACCCAGCAGTGAACTTCCCTCACAGAACTTGCTTTCTTCCTGTCCTATCTTCCTGCCCATATTTTCCCTTTGCTCTGATTTATTTCATTTAAAAGATATTTACTGCCTATTTCAAACATATTACACAAGCTGGCCTGGAACTGACCTAGGCTGACCTCCAACTCACAGCAATCCATCTGCCTCAGACTCACAATTGCTGGGATTAAAAGTATGAACACATAACCTAGCTTTCCAGTCTGTACTAGACAGCTTTAATGTCAACTTGACACACCTGGGCTGAGAGAGTCTCATTTGGGGAACCGCTCCATTGGACTGGCCTGTGGCCATGTCTGTGGGGGTATGTTCTTGATTGTTGAGTGATATGGGCGGTGTCACCCCTGGGAAAGTTGTTGTGTATTGTATAAGAAAGCAGGCTGGGCATGGGCCAGGGGAGCAAGCCAGTGAGCAGCATCCTCCAAGGCCTGTGCTTCAGCTCCTGCCTCCAGGTTCCTGCCCTGAGTTCCTACCTTGGGGTCCTAAGTGATGAACTGTGACCTGGGAGATGTAAGAGGAATAAACTTTTTCCTCTCCAAGTTTGTATTGATTGGTCAGAGTGTTTTATCACAGCAATTGAAAGGAAACTAGAACACAGTCTTATTAGATGTCATAAATTGGTAATCACATTAAACTATATGTTTCATAAGAATCTAACTTGTTTAATACATTTTTAAACTTAAAAAGAAACTTCATGTGTTTGTTTTGCCTACATGGATGTAAGTGTTCCCGTGTAGTGCAAAGCCCACAGAGAGGGGAAGAGGGTGTTATATTCACAGATAGTTGTTAGCTGCGATGTGGGTGCTGCAAACCTGGAGCACTACAAGAGCAACCAGTGCTCTTAACTGCCATCTCTCTGACCCCTAAATTTAAATTAAGAAATTCATTTATTTATAATGTGTATATGTCCATGGCACAGCACATGTGTGGAGATCAGAGTATAGCCCCCAGGAGTCAGTTCTCCCTGGGGGAGTCTACCCTGGGGGTCCCGGGGATCAAATTCAGATTGTTGGGCTTGATGGAGAGCATTTTTACCCTCTGATTCTTCTTGTTGGCCTTTTTTTAAAAGAATTTTTTAAACAAAAATTTATGTATTTATTTACTTACTGTGTGTGTATGTATGTGTGAGCTTAATTGCTTTTAATGATAAGTAGGGATATGGTAAGAAAAAAATAGTTGATATGTATAATAACCAAAGCACACTGTTGGGACTCAGCGCAAAGCAGCTTTTTTTTCTCTTAATGTGTATGAACATTGTTTGTATGTATGTATGTGCTGTGTAGTGTACATAAGTATGTATGTATGTATGTACGTACATACATACATACATACATACATACATACATACATACAGGTCTCCCTGTAGCCCCAGCTGTCCTGGAACTCACTCTGTAGACCAGGCTGGCCTTGAACTCACAAAGATCCGCCTGCCTCTGCCTCCCAAGTGCTAGGATTAAAGGCATGAGCCACCACACCCAGCTGCTATTTTATTTTTTAAATTAGTCCCTCTTTATAAAACAATGCATGTTCCCTTAACTAGCAGGAGGGGTGTTCTTCTACATTCAAAGGCCATTTTATTTACATTGCTAAAACACATCCATCATTTAACAAAGGGGGCAGTGATACTTCAAACAAGAGAAACACTTCTCATAACTAAAAGCAAAGGAGAAGAATATTACAACACTTTCTATGATGGGAAAAAACTGCAGCTCAGATACTTGAAGAAAAGAACACTAGTCAAATCATTGTGCTGTATTTGCACATATTTCTGTTCTGTTTTGTTTTTGAGACATAGTCTCATGTATCCTAGGCTGTCTTCAAATTCACTATTTAGCCGAGGATAACCTTGAACATCCTCCTCTCTCCATGTCCTGACTACTAGGATTATAGATTTGTGCCACCACACATAGTCTCTGTGTGTTAAGGATCAAACCCAGAGCCTCAGATATGCTGGGCAAGCACTCTACAACTGAGCTACATCCCAGCCCTCCCCCTCCCCCTCCCCTTTCCTCTGCCTCTCCCTCTCCCTCTCCCTCTCCCTCTCCCTCTCCCTCTCCTTCTTCCTCCTCCTCCTCCTCCTCCTCCTCCTTCTTCTAAATACATTTTGAAGTTGAAGTCTCCTTAATGAAATAGCAAGATATACATAATGCACTGTTATACTGGAGAAAAAGCATTATACAAAACATGGAGACCTCAATGTGAAACCTTGAACTCTGAAACTGACCTAGGCAGCACCCTAAAAGATACTGGTGCAGGAAAAGACTTTCTAAATCAGACTTCAATCACTCGGGAATTAAGATCAATAATTGGCAAATGAGACTTCATTATACTAAAAAGCTTCTGTACAACAAAGGAAGCAAGCAGTTGAGTGAAGAGGAAGACCACAGAGTAACAAAATCTTCAGCAGCTTTATATCTGATAAAGGATTAATATCCAAAATATACAAAGAACACAAAAAACACAGAATCAAGAAAACAAATGACCCAGTTAAAAATGGGCTGTCAATCTGAACAGAGAGCTCTCAAAAGAAGAAATTAAAAATCACTAAGAAATACCTTTAAGTGTATTTCAGTGTCTTTAGTAATCAGGGAAATGCAAATCAAAGCTACTTTAAGATTCCATCTACTAATGGAGGGGGGAGTATTAAGGTAATTAATTTAAATATTAATTAATTAATATTAATTCTATATGAAATACACAAAAATTCAATAAAAAAATAAGTGGAAAAAAGCATTATATGAAGAAAGAAAAAAAGAAGGCCAGGCATGGTAGCTCTTGCCTTTAATTCCAGCACTCAGGAGGCAGAGGCAGGAAGATCTCTGTGAATTCAAAGCCAGGCTGATCTACGTAGCAAGTTTCAGGTCAGCCAAGGGCTACATAAGACTGGCTCAAAAACACCCCCTCACCAGTATTTGTGTATGGAAAGATTGACCCAGTGTGATAAAGTGGGAGATGACTACACACTGTCCCGCCACATACACACAATCAAAATAAAAATAAATTTTTAAAAAAGATTGTATCTTACCCCAGGCAGAATGGCTAAGATCAAGAGAACAAATGACATCAAATGCAGCAGAAGATGTGGGGAGAGGGAAGCCCTCATCCATTGCTGATGGACTTGCAAACTGGTGCAAACCACTGTGGAAATTAGTGTAGAGAACTCTTTAAAAAACTAAAAATAAATCTACCATATGATCTAATATGCCACTCCTCGGCATACACCCAAAGGACTCAACAACCTACTGCAAAGATACTTGTACAGTCATATTTTTTTATTGCTCTTTTCACAATAGCTGAGAAATGGAAGCAACTTAAATGTTCCTCAGTTGATGAATGGATAATGAAAATGTGGTACATTTATACAATGGAGCTCTGCTCAGGGGAAAAGAAAAATGAAATCATGACATTTATAGGTAAATGGATGGAACTAGAAACTATCATACTATGTGAAGTAACACAGAGTCCGAAAAACAAGTGATGTATGTTTTCTCTCACTTGTGGATCTTAGCTCCAAATCCTCAGATGTGAGTATATATCCTGATGTAACCCCAGCAGCCAGGAATATGGAAATGAATACAAGGGGCTCCAGAGTGGGAGAGAGATGTTATCAAGGGGGAAGTGGGGGAAGGGCCATGAAAACATACTAATTTATACAGTTATTTCTTCTATGATAAACACACAATGTGCTGAAAACTGAAGTCAAAGCATATCTTCAAGGAACCCTTTGGGGACAGGCAGTATACAGGAATATGAGGATTGCACTTACCCTGGGTGGGTAAGTAGCTCTTAGCCCTAGTCCCAGTGTTCAGAAAGTATTCCTTTAGGTCATAATAAGGGCTGTATATCTTTTAAAGTACTCTCTAATTCAGGCTTTCCACAAAATCCAGTGGATACTCATCACAATTACAAACGCTTGTCTGGAAGCAAAAATGAACCTTCTGTCCTCTTGTTGAGAGAGGGGAAAGTCCATCACTGCTCCACATAGGGGTGGGCTGAGAAGCCCAGCTGGGGGCCAGTGGACCACTCCAAAGAGAACAGGGAGGGCTGCACCAAGTTGAGCGAATGGAAGGGCGAGCACAGGCTGTCATCCCCCCCCCCTTCCTCCCCTCTCTCCTAGGAGGCTGGGAACAGAATGCAAAGCGGCATCACAACGGGCCACTGGAGAACTCAGCCAGCATCCATGTGGGTATTTTTAACAAGGCATAAAACTTGCAATTCTATTAAAAACACATGTCTCTTGTTTCAAAGCACAGTCAGCAACAGACACTGAGATTTGGTAAACACACCATCTACCAGGGGGACACTCTCATTCAACTCCAAGTCTCGAATTCTGCAGTTCTGAGGAGAATTTTTTTCTTTTTTCTTTCTTTCTTTCTTTCTTTCTTTCTTTCTTTCTTTCTTTCTTTCTTTCTTTCTTTCTTTTTCTTTCTTTCTTTCTTTCTCTTTCTTTCTTTCTCTTTCTTTCTTCTCTTTCTTTCTCTCTCTCTCTCTCTCTCTCTCTCTCTCTCTCTTTCTTTCTTTCTTTCTTTCCCAAAGAAACCCCATTCTTCTGGTTATAATAAATTTGGATAATTCCTCAGGCTCCCCCCCAAGGAAAAAAATTGAGAAAAGCTTGTGCTACCTGCTGTAAACACTAACTGGCTTATTGTTCTATTAGGAGAAGATTTATGAGTAGAATTTGAGAAGGACGGGAGGAAGAGAAAGCCAGGGAACTGAAGAGCAGACCGACAGGGATCCAAGAAGAGAAGGCTCATTTCTGATGTCTAAGCAGCCAGTTCATAAGCATCCCAAGTCTGTATCTGGCATAGGAATAAGATGTCCCTATCAGGTCCCCAGACTTTTTGAAATAATGGAAGTGCGCAGAGGAGGTAGCTTGGTGGCAGTGTTTGCCTAGCAGGTCCAAGGCCCTGGATCCCGTCCCCGGCACTGTGAAAACAAGAAAATAAGCTAAGTAGTAAGGTATGATCAATGGCAAAGCTGCGGGCCTGTCGTTTAGACAAATGCAGCTCTCCATCCATTCCCTATGTGACAGCTGCTGCAGCTTAATGCCCAGGCCTTAGTTTTCCCATCTGTCAAATGGTAAAGCAATGATGGTAGTTTATTCTCCACATTTGCTGTCTCCCAAGTTTTATACCAGCAAGACCAAGTACAGAGTGGAGATGGGAGGTAGGGTGCCAAGTCCTCTATTCCTGGAACTTTCCTGTCTCCTATAATCTTCCAGCAATCCCACAAGGTCAGGGAACAGGGATCAGCCAGTGAATAGCTAAGAGTGGACTCGGTATCCAGGAGCTGATGTATCGGCTAGAACACGGGTTGTATGGGAAAACAGTTCCCCCTCGCAGACATTATTAGGTATTTAAATGCTTCCCCTGGAATCCTGATGCTCATGGTGGAGGGGAAGTCAGGGAGGGAGCCTCCAGATCTGGTATTTTAGGCTGCAGGAAAGGAAACACAAAGCTTTATTTATCTGGGCTCCCCAGCTCGCTAATTAACTTACGGACTGGAAACTATTCTCTGTGTCGGCGCCTGCACATCTTCTCATTGTCAGAAAAACATCTGCTTGTCATCCCCATGGTTTCCGAAATTGAGAGAGGACCAGAGTTACTTTCCCAGTTGCGAATGTGTGACATCAAAGCTGCCTCCAGCACTGGGACACCCCCGGCCCCCTGCAGAGCATGGGCGTTGGGAGATCAGAACAGTTATTGGATTTTCTAAATAAAACAGGGAGAGCTGCTGAAAAGAGTATGTGCACAGATACGCGGACATCCGTGTGTGAGAGGCTAGGGCCCGCTGCTAAGTGGGTCGGGAAAGAACTCCCCTGCTTCAGCTTGGCTGCTTTTCCATGAAAAGGCCAGGTTTGGGACCATGGACGAATACTTCCAGCGACTCCACTGTGTGCTCACCCACTGCTGAATCTTTATAAGGTTCATCCTTGGCAACAGGGGACTCATGGATAGTAAGGGGATCTAGCAGGACAAACACATTTGTTACCTCTCAAGCACAGCCAGAGGCGACCTGTATATAACCTGGTGAATCTGTCGCATGGGTGGAGGGGCCAGGAGCCCACCACACAGTAGCCCCCTGAGAGATGGGAACCTGAACTCAGAGCATGCCCAGTTCCCAACACTTTAGGAAGATCCTCTCCATCCTTAGTTTAGGAGATCAACTGTCCCCCTTTATAAGGAAGCTAAAGGGTTTCCTGGGACAGGGAATTTCCAGTGCCAAATTCAGGTTAGCCTAGCTGATAACCTTAGATCAAACCCTCTTCCTTCCTCACCCCGGCAGACCGTATTTCCATCCACCTCTTGCTGTAACATAAAACAGCTTGAATATTTTTGCCTTGATCTCCCAGTCTCCTTATCTATACAATGGAAAGAATACTGAACAGCCTCTGTCGAGGATGCTAGGACAGCTGTGTGGCCTCTTAGGCAGCACATCAGTCTGAACCAAGTTCATGGGGGACAAGGACCGGCAGCAGCAGGGCTGGCGTGTGCGTGCATGCGTGCGTGCGTGCGTGTGTGTGTGTGTGTGTGTGTGTGTGTGTGTGTGTATACATACATGCGCGTGTGCATGCGTGTTGGAGGAGGAATATAGGGAGGGGAAAGGGGGAAATTGAAATAAAGCCCTCAAATTCTACAGGAAACCATCTATTTAGCTCCTGGGCCTTTCTGGCTCATCTCTCAACAGGCCCCTGTCCTTTGCAATCTCCCTCCCATCTCATGAAAGTGCCCACATCCACCCAGCAGTCTGAAGCCAGGCAGCATTTCTGCTTACTTCTCTCCTACTCCCTCTCAGCATCACTCGCCATCTCGCAGAGTGGAGTCTTCCTGATCCAGCTCATATCTTGCCCCCTCAAGTCCATTCCACTGCTTCCACACAGCTGTCCTTCAGCCTGAAGCAGTCCCCTCTCCGTGGCTGTAGGCTCATCTCCATGTGCCCTCAGTCGCCAAGAGGTTGCTTTTCTATCACCTGGAGTGGACTCTTAATCCTACAATGGCCCTCTAAGCTTCTGGGGCTGCAGCAGTCTCTTCACACCCATGGGGAACTCCTCCAAAGCCCTAAAAATAATATGCTTTTCCCAATAGCTACAGCCAGTGACTGGACCGGACTCCCCCATTTCATCTCCTTGGCATACCTGTGCTGCCAGCACCACTACTTTTATGCTTGGGACCCACTACTGTTTAATCTTTAACATTCATACGTGCATATGATGTACTCCATTCCCCTGGCCCATTCCTCCTATCCTCCCCACCACTTTCCCCCCAACTTCATGTGCTCCTTTTTTTTTTTTTTTCCTATTCCCACTGAGTCCATGCAGTATTGCTTATATATGCATGGGTGGGGACCATGTCCCTGAGCATGAGAAGCCTCTCAGAGCTGCATCCTTGAAGAAAACTGACTCTCCCTCCCCAAACAGTCATCCCTTGCCAGTAGTCCTCAGATGGAGTAGGACCTCGTGAGCTTCTCCCCCATCCCATAATATTATTGAAGCAAGGTTTCATTATGTAACCCTAGCTACCTTGGAACTCACCATGTGGATCAAACTGTCCTCAGACTCACAGAGTAATGAAACCTGCCAAATGCCAAACCCTGGAGAGGGGGCTCGGGGTTGGGGTGGTGGTAGGGAGTGTGTGTGTATGTGTGTGTCTGTCTGTCTGTCTGCACACTACCCTTTGCCCTCAGTTTTAGCCATTGCAAACCATGTGGGATTTCATGCATACTTGATCCTGCTTTGCACCTCTCTGCCTTCAAATTCCATTCAAAATCTGCTTGCTATGAAAAACCATTTCCAAACCTGCCCCTCTGCCATCTTTCTCTGATTGTCCTGGATTTAGGGGCTTCTGCTTTCCTGCCCCTCTATTCTCTGCAGAATGAAAAGTGTGGATGCCACATGTAGCTTCTCTCCCCCAAACGCAAATCCACTGAGCACAGACTTCATGGTTAATACTGAGTGTCATCTTGACAGGATCTATAATCCCTTAGTGGTCAGATTAAAGTCATGTGCCTCTGGGGAACGTCTGCAAGGGACTACCTAGGTTACACTAATTAAAGGACGAAGACCCCCCCGGAATGTGGACTGTGCCACTGGAAAAAGTGGTCAGGCCTGGTGGCTCATACCTTTAATCCCAGGACGCTGGGAGGCAGAGGCAGGTGGATCTCTGTGAGTTCCAGAGCAACCAGGGTTATATACTGAGACTCTGTCTAAAACAAACAAACAAAGCTTCAAAAACCAAAATGAACAAAATGAGAGAGAGAGAGAGAGAGAGAGAGAGAGAGAGAGAGAGAGAGAGAAGGGAAAGGAGGGAGGGAGAGAATGAGCTGGGCACCAGCGACCATCTGCCTGCAGGTGTCACGTGGCCAGCTGCATCAGGATCCGCGCTGGCTTCCCTTCATGGTGATCTGTACCTGGAACTGTGAGCCCTAATAAAACTTTCCTCACGTGGCTCTCCTCAGGGTATTTTAGCAACAGAAAAGTAACCAAGATGCTTGACTTCTATCTTTCTGGGTTCAGTGCCTGTAACATTCTACACATGTGTACAGGATGAACACATGGAAACCTGCAGCCTTGTGCGCATGAAGCAGCACTGGCCCCGAAAGCAGGTCACGTTCAGGAGTCAGATCTCCCCTGAGAAGAGTCCGAGCAAAGATGAGTCATCTTTGTGGCTCCAGCCCCACCACAAACAGAAGCCTGGGTTCTGGAGGCAAACGGCCCAGAGCTGCGGGCGCTCTAGGTGGTGCCCAAAGCCCCTGTCTACCTTCCTAGACCTTGGTCTCTCACAATATGTGAGATAGTAGTGACTCACATCATGGTGTCATAGGATACATGAAATTATTATGTAAAACTGTCAGCTCTTGGAGGGCTGGAGAGATGGCTTAGTGGTGAGGAGCACTGGCTGTTCTTGCAGAGGACCTGGGTTTGAATCCCAGCACCCATAGGACAGCTAACAACCATCCATAACTCCAGTTCCAGGGGAGTCTACACCCTCTTCTGACCTCCACTGAACAACATGGGTGCACTTACACACATGCAGACAATATACTCATACATATATATAAAAAAACCCCGAAACTGCCAGCATTAGTGGGTTCTCGACCCTGGGTTCCACACAGCCCCACCCCCTCTTTTTCTCTGTGGTGCCAAAATAGAGTCAAAGCCTAATAAAATCTTTATTCATAACACACACTGGCAGCTCCACCTCCTGTAACTTAAAAGAAATGAGGAAGGAGGCAGACTGGTCCTGGATGTGACCCTGGAGATGTCAGGCCACTGTCCAAAGCATCCTGGCCAGGCCCCGAGGTTGCCAGCTTCCTAGACCTGGAATACAGGAACCTTAGGGGCCTTCTTGCAAGCAAGAGCTTCAGGGGGTCCATGCCAAGGACCCCTGACCCTGTGCCACTGACTCAGTAGCAGAGGAATAGCAACCCCATTTTGTGCAGAGACAGAAGGAAGTTTGAGAAGACCAAGAGGAAATGTTGCTGTTAGTCAGGGAACACAATTCCAGGCAATTTAGCTTCCTTCTATCCTTTTCAAGTTTCTCTACTTCCTAGAGTGAATTAATCGCTTCTATTGTTGGACAGCATTTACAGTGCCTAAGTCATTCTTACCTGCTGTACCTCAGGTGAATTACACTCAGTGACTAGGACTGAGTTATAACCCCCAGTGCTTATGTAGTACCTGATGCAGGAGGATCAGAACTCTGTGATCTGGGATTTGGAGATACCATAATGACACTGGAACCCTAGGCCACCAAGAATGTCATGAGAGGTAGGAGGAAGGCTCTCTTCCCCAACAAATGATTGGGGCTCATTCTGGTGCCGTTCTGTTGACCAGTTTTCATGGGTAAGAGCAGTTCGTCGGCAGGGACAGCAGGGAGAATAGGGCTGAGGCCAAGGGACTTCGTTGTCTGGACACAGGACAATTTTTTTTTTTTTTGGTCTTTTTGAGACAGGGTCTCCCTGTAGCCCCAGCTGTCCTAGAACTCACTCTGTAGACCAGGCTGGTCTTGAACTCATAGAGATCTGCCTGCCTCTGCCTCCCAAGTGCTGGGATTAAAGGCTTGTGCCACCATGCTGGGCTACAGGACAATTTTTAAAATAAATGTATCATTTATTGAAAGAAAACAGAAAAGCCTTTGGAACTTGCCTAAGGCCCTTGTGTTTCTCACAAAGGATACTTTCAGGTCAGCTAAGAAGCATGGGAGGGAGGGATGTGGGAGGACACACCTGCAATCTGGAGGCTGAGGCAGGAGGATATTGAATTTCAGTCTAATTTGAGCTACATAGCAAGATCCTATCTGAGAAGTAACAAACAAACAAAAGCAGGCATGAAATAATCCCTCCCCTGGGACTTACTCTGCCCACCCAGGCTCACTCATGAATTTGTTCATCATGCACACTCTGAGCCCCTCTAGGGGGCAGTACTGAGCCCACGGGGGCTGTGTGAGTAACTAAGCTCATCCTCCCACCATTGCCCTTACTGCTATGGCCCAGGAGTCTTCAGGAATAATGCTAGGTAGATGTCTGCTTTGTTCAGAGGCTGTACAAACTAAGGACGGCAATGGAATGCAGATTGTTTTTCTTTTTTTTCACCTAAGAGGCTTAGGAACCAAGAAGGATGGGGGGATAAGACAGGTGGTAGGAATGAAGAACTCTGGGGAAGAGAATCAAAAAATGTCTCCACTAGGGTTCTGAAGATGCCGTATTCCTGTCTCCTCCATGAAATCGTCAGCGAAGCACACATCCTTCAGCAAATGGGCAGATCTCAACCAAGTGCTATTTCTGTTCTCAAGATGAGGAGGAGGTGAGAGCAAAAGCTGGCCTCACAGGCCCACTCACACAGATAGAAAGAGGCCATCCCTGCCCACAGTTTGTGATGGAGTGGGAGGGACGCCCTGTGGTATGTGTTAAGGGTGGCACTGAAAGGGACCTCGGGGCAAAAAGTTGAAGGGGAATCAAAGCAACAACCACAAAAAATAAGTCACCAAGATAACTAGTATTTTAATTCAGCTTTTCACGAAGTCAAAGAATGCAGAAATACATGATGAACATACAGTATCCTTTTACAGATTTTTGTAAACATATATACATTTGAGACAGGGTCTCATGTAGCCCAAGCTGGCTTTAAATTCACCATATAGCTCAGGATAACCCCAAACTTATCATAGTCCTGCTTCAACCTCCCAAATACTGGAATTACAGGCATTCGATACCACACCCAGTTTTATGTGGTGTTGGGGTTCATGCATGCTAGGAAGGTACTCTACCAACCGAGCTACACCCCCAGCTCCCCTGCTGTGGGCAGGGCTGGGATGACAGGTAGGTGACTGATGTTCCATCTTTCCAATGTAGTATGGGATTTATTTATTTATTTATTCGGAGGAGGGGCTGTGCCACAGAGGTCATAGGACAACTTGGGAAAACCAGTTCTTTCCTTCCATCTTTCCACTACATGGGTCTTAGGGATTGAAGTTAGGTTGTCAGGTTTGGCAGCCTGTAGTCTATACTTCTATATTCCAAGCACTGACATTAGGGCCCATCCAAAATTGACTGGCATTTAGCTGGGTAGATTTTTTTTTCTTTTTGAGACAGGCTCTCCCTGCAGCCCCAGCTCACAGAGATCCACCTGCCTCTGCCTCTGCCTCTGTCTCCTGAGTTGCTGCCGCAACGCCCAGCTTGTATTGCTTTTTAAATTTTATTTTTATTTTAGTCTCTGGTGCAAAAGAAACTTCTTTAATGAGTGGTTACTGGGATACTGAATATAAGAATTTGGTGTTAGGATCCACAAATGAGGGAGAACATATTTGTTTTTCCGAGTCTGTGTTACTTCACTTTGCATAACAGTTTTTAGTTACAACCATTTACCTGCAAATTTCATGATTTCATCTTTATTTACTACTGAGTTAGAACTCCATTGTGAAAATGTACCACATTTTCATTATCCACCTGTCAGTTGAGAGACACTTTAGGCTGCTTCCATTTCTTAGCTGTTGTGAAAAGATCAGCAGTAAACATGGATGTGCAGGTATCTCTGCAGTAGGATAAGTCTTTTGAGTATATGCCAAGGAGTGATACAACTGGGTCAGATGGTAGGTTCATTTTTAGTTTTTTTTTAAAGAGTTCTCCACACTGCTTTCCATAGGGGTTGCACAAGCTTGCCATCCCATCAGCAGTGAATGAGCAAAAAAACCCTTTGCCCACATCCTCTCCAGCATTTGATATCATTTGTTCTCTTGATCTTAGCCACTCTCACTGGAGTATGATGAAATATTCAAAGTGGTTTTCATTTGCATTTCCCTAATTACTAACAACGTTGAACACTTTTTAAGATGTTTCTTAGCCATCTTTTGAGAACTCTCAGTTCAGATCTTTATCCAATCTTTTAATTGGTCACTTGTTTTCTTTTTCTTTTACATTTTAAATGGCTTGGCCACTCAGCGCTGTGCACTCTTTCCAGTCGATATGATGTCCACTCATCCTTCCCACTTGGGACCTAGCTTCTTGGAACCCTCCATCATAAGTCTAACTACGAATCTGATCAGCTAAAGCTGTATACACTTCTGTATACCACCATTGAAGAAGATGAAAAAAGAGAAACATGTATTTTCAAATAGGAAGGAAACTTAAACACAGTGGATGACGTTTACAGAGACTTTGAAAGTCAAAAGTCCATTGGTTAAAAAAACAAACAAACCTAACTCCACTGTGTAAATGTACCACATTTTTACTATCCATCAACTGGTTGAGGGCCATTTAGGTTGTCACCATTTCCTAGCTACTGTGAGCAGAGCAGCAATGAACATGGCTGGACAAGTAACTCTGCAGTAGATGTTGAGTCCTTTAGGTAAATGCCAAGAACCAGTTATTTTAGGTTTAAAGAGCTCTCACACTGATTTTCACAGAGATTGCCTCATTTTGAAATCCCACCAGCAGTGGATCAAGGCCTCCCATCCCCCACACCCTCGCCGACGTTTGATGTCCTTTGTTCTCTTAACCTAGCCATTCTGACTCGGGTAAGATGAAATCTTAATATAGTTGGAATTTGCATTTCCCTAATTACTAAGGATGTTGGACACTTTATGAAGTATTTCTTAGCCATTTTTATTTCTTCTTTTGATAATTCTCTGTTCAGATATTTAGCCTATATTTTAGTTTTCTTTTTTATTTATTTTTTTATGTGTATGAATGCACTGTCTGCATGTAGGTTTGTGTCGCGCAGTGCTGCGGAGGTCAGAAGAGGGTGTCAGATTCCCCTGGAACTGGAGTTAAAGATGGTTCTCAGTCACCATGTGGGTGCTGGGGATAGAACCTGGGTCCTCTGCAAGAGCAACTGGCACTCTAAACCACTAGGCCATCTCTCCAGCCCTATTTAGCCTATATTTTAACTGGGCCATTTGTTTTCTTGATTCCTTTTGTTGTTGTTGTTGTCTTTTTTTCATTCTTTATTTTGGATAGTGATCCCTTGTCAGATGTGCAGCTGGTGAGGAGAGCTTATCCCACTCTCTGGGCTTCCGGTTCACTGAATTGGTGGTTTTCTTTGCTATACTGACACTTTTTGAAGGTAAATGGATGGACTAGAAACTGTTTACTAAATGAAGTAGCACAAACTCAGAAAAACAAATGACATGTTTTCTCTCATTTGTGGATCCTAACACCAAATTCTTATATTCAAGTATCCCAGTAACCGCTCATTAAAGAGGTTTCTTTTGCACCAGAGACTAAAAATAAATTTTTAAAAAAGCTCCAATTCCAGGAGAACTCCAGTTCCAGGGGAATCCGACACCCTCTTCTGAACTCCGTGGCGTTGCACGACACGGGTGCACAGACTTGCATGCAGACAGTACATTCATACACATAGAGAAACAAATAAAATTAATTAAAAAAATTAAAAAAAAAAAGCAACACAAGCTGGGCATTGTGGTACACATCTAAATCTTTAGATGTGAGTATATATCCTGATTTAACTGCAGGATCCAGGAAAATGGAAAGAAACCATGTGGTAAGAAGGAGCTCTAGAGGATATCTATATATCCTCTAGATAGTATGTGTATGACTGAAGGCTGTATAACAAAAGACAGTACCAAGCAGGGGAAACATCCCTTCAAGTTCTTGGTCAGAGTAATTCAAGTGACTTCTAAAATAACAGAGGCTAGGGCTGGAGAGATGGCCTACCTGTTAAGAGCTCTACCTGCTCTTGCAGAGGACACAGGTTCGATTCCCAGCACCCACATGGCAGCTGAGAACTTTGACTCCAGTTCCAGGGGAAACCGACGCCCTCTTCTGACCTCCCAGGCATTGCATGACACGGTGCATAGACCTGCATGCAGACAGTACATTCATACACTTAAAAATAAATAAAAAAAAATAAATAAATAAATAACAGAGGCTATTGCCACAGTTCATGATTGCCTCCCAGAACCTGATGGTAAGATCCCATTGCTGAAGACAGGAGAAACTTTGGACACAGAACTTAGTGCAATTGAGCTGGAACTGATCTGGAAGCCTCCTCCCTGAAGACCAACTTCAGTAATATCACCAGATTCTATGTAAACTTCCAAGGAAGAAAACCAATCAATGATCCAATCCAGCTGTAAAGTCTATATGCCATAACAATGACTGGCCCAGAAAGAATCTCCCCTCATGCAGTAGTGGGATTTTTTTTTTTTTTTTTTTTTTTTTTTGCTTTCGAGATAGGGTCTTCTGTAGCCCCAGCTGTCCTGGAATTCGCTCTGTAGACCAGGCTGGCCTTGAACTCACAAAGATCTGCCTGCCTCTGCCTCCCAAGTGCTAGGATTAAAGGTGTGCACTACCATGCCTGGCTAGTAGTGGGACTTTTAACATGTGGATAATTAACAGCTATCTAATTGGGCTCAAGACTGGCTCAATAGGAGGGAACTGATGTGTGGTATTATAAATACAGCCAAGGGGCTGGAGAGATGGCCTAGCAGTTAAGAGTGCCAACTGCTCTTGCAGAGGACCCGGGTTCAATCCCCAGCACCCACATGGTAGCTGAGAACCATCTAAAACTCCAATTCCAGGAGAACTCCAGTTCCACGGGAATCCAACACCCTCTTCTGACCTCCATGGCATTGCACGACACGGGTGCACAGACCTGCATGTGGATAGTACATTCATACACATAGAGAAAATAAATAAAAAATTAAAAAAATATATAGCCAAATACACATGGGTAGAAAGGCCATAGATCCTAGTGAAAAACCCCCTACTTTTGTCACATCCCTAGACCAATGTGATTTCTTACTATATTCTAAATAGGTGCCTTTATATTTATAGACAAGTGTACTTCTCACCACTCACCAAAGAAGTTTCTTTCTCAAACAGATGGAGACTATCACAACTGCTCTAACATAGTGAATGAGCATCTGTGAGGTGCCCAGCCCCAAGTAACACATCTGCAATGCAACTTCTGCACCCAAGGCTCAGGAAACCTGGTGGATCTACCTCCATTCTGAGAGTCTTTTGAACTCTTACATCTCCTTCATCTCCCCCTCATGTCTATAACCCACAAGCGATATCACCCTGGCCAAGTGTTGAGCTCAGTGGAGTCTTCTGGGGGATGCTGCTTACAGCCCCAACAAGAGCACAGGTGTGGGTGTGAGGAAGATCAGGGATAGAAGCAAACCTTGGGCTGGGCTGGGCTGGGCTGTCCAAGTGTGGTGTACTTGGAGGGATGCTGGGCGTTGTATTTAGTGGAACCACTTGCCTACCTATGGTCCAGGTACCAGGCACCAATATAGGAGCTACAATCCCTTAGGGAAGCTGTATCTCATGCATACTGTGTTATGATTTACTTCTTTATTTTTATTATTCTTGTTTATCTTTCTAAGAAAATTGAAATTTTTACAGTTTCAGATGAAGATAGCTTTC
This sequence comes from Rhizomys pruinosus, assembly GCA_009823505.1. Lineage (NCBI taxonomy): Eukaryota > Metazoa > Chordata > Mammalia > Rodentia > Spalacidae > Rhizomys > Rhizomys pruinosus. Next base: position 2,184,727 of record VZQC01009923.1, read on the forward strand.
TGCACGTCTTATTGACTGATCAAAATTTTTAATTGGAATTTTTAAAATTTTATTTCTTTTGTATGTGTATGAATGTACTGTCTGCATGCAGGTTTGTGCACCCGGGTCGTGCAATGCCTCAGAGGTCAGAAGAGGGTGTCAGATTCCCCTGGAACTGGGGTTAAAGATGGTTCTCAGCCACCATGTGGGTGCTGGGAATTGAACCCGGGTCCTCTGCAAGAGCAGTCAGCACTCTTAACTACTAGGCCATCTCTCCAGCCCCTTAATTGAATTTTTATGTATTTCATACATAAATTCTCAGTCTTAATTGCCTTTATACCCCCTTCTCCATTGGTCCTCCCACAGCCCAGTCCCTGGAGCTCATAACTTCTGTCATTTGCGTTAGGGTTTCTGGTACCACATTACTCTCCCCAGCCATTCCTCAGTGCCAGTTCATCCTCTGAGCGCTACTTGTTTTCTTAATTCTTTGTTCTTTTAGTTCTTCATATATTCTGGATGTTAAATCTTTGTCAGATGTGTCCCTGGTGAAGATTTTCTTCTACTCTGTGGGTTTTCTCTTCACTTCCTTGGTTGTTTCTTTTGCTGTACAGAAGCTTTTCAATTTAATGAGGTCCCACTTGCCGATTGACCTTACTTCCTGAGGAACTGATGTCCAATTTAGAAACTACTTTCCTACACCTATGTCCTATAAGTTGTTTCCAGTATTTTCTTCTAACAGTTTCAGAGTTTCAGGTTTCACATTGAGGTCTTTGATCCATTTGGAGTTGACTTTTGTGCAAGGTGAAAGACAAGAGTCTAGGTTCATTCTTCTCCAGGTGGAGAACCAGTTTTCCCAGCACTATTTGCTGAAGATGCTCTTTCCTCGATTGAAGTTTCTTGGCACCTTTGTCAAACATCAGGTAGCAAAAATTACATGTACTCATCTTTGGGTCTTCAATTATATTTCATTGATCTATAGGTCTATTTTTGTGCCAGTGCCATGCTGTTTTGTGAGTATAGCTCTACAATATAGTTTGAAATCTGGTATCATACCCCCCCCACACACACACATTGTTCTTTGTGCTCAGGGTTGTTTTGTCTATCTGGGGACTTTTTTGCTTCTATATGAATTTTAGATATTTTTTTCTAATTCTGTGAAGGATGTCAAGAGGATTTTGATTGGGATTACAATGAATCTACATATCGCTTTTGGTAGGATGGTCATTTTCACAACAATTCTTCCTATCCATGAGCACAGGAGTGGCACAACTGGTCACATACAGACACTGTCTGCAAATTGCCCAAACCTAAGTGGCACATTTACAATGCAACCTCTACACCTAAGGCTCATGCAACACAGAACAAGAGATAAAGAGGACACTAATGAAACTCACACTAATAAAGCTCACTCATGCAACAGAGGGCCAGAAACACAAAATGGCCAAAGTGTGGAGATTAGGAGCCTGCAAAGTGTGGGTCCTTGGACAGGACCCCTATATTGAGCTTCACTCGTCCAGGGCTCAGGGACCACTAAACAAGAGAATCCTACAAACTGCAGGGACACTGTTCGTATAAACCTACAGTGGTGTGGTCAACATTCACAAGACCCATACAAACTCAAGCAGAAAAAACCCAGCACTGAACTGTGGGAATGGGCAGCAGGTCCCAGTCTTAGCAGAACTATTGGCAGCTGATTACTGCTGGGTGAGAAAGAGCTGATCTTTCTTAAAGTGAAGGACTCTGGATGGGCTGCCTAGACTTCAGTAGATGAATTTGCACTGAGGAACATCTAGGGATGCTAACTTGACACAGTGGGCCTTGGCACAGATGACAGAGTGTATGACCTCCAGTGGAGGGTCCGTGACACAGTGGCCTTGGCACAGATGACAGAGTGTATGACTTCCAGTGGAGGGTCCGTGACACAGTGGGCCTTGGCACAGATGACAGAGTGTATGACCTCCAGTGGAGGGTCCGTGACACAGTGGCCTTGGCACAGATGACAGAGTGTATGACTTCCAGTGGAGGGTCCGTGACACAGTGGGCCTTGGCACAGATGACAGAGTGTATGACTTCCAGTGGAGGGCCCATGACACAGTGGGCCTTGGCACCAATGACAGAGTGTATGACTTCCAGTGGAGGGTCCGTGACACAGTGGCCTTGGCACAGATGACAGAGTGTATGACTTCCAGTGGAGGGCCCGTGACACAGTGGCCTTGGCACAGATGACAGAGTGTATGACCTCCAGTGGAGGGTCCGTGACACAATGGCCTTGGCACAGATGACAGAGTGTATGACCTCCAGTGGAGGGTCCGTGACACAGTGGGCCTTGGCACAGATGACAGAGTGTATGACCTCCAGTGGAGGGTCCGTGACACAGTGGGCCTTGGCACAGATGACAGAGTGTATGACTTCCAGTGGAGGGCCCGTGACACAGTGGGCCTTGGCACCAATGACAGAGTGTATGACTTCCAGTGGAGGGCCCATGACACAGTGGGCCTTGGCACCGATGACAGAGTATATGACTTCCAGTGGAGGGTCTGTGACACAGTGGCCTTGGCACCAATGACAGAGTGTATGACCTCCAGTGGAGGATCCGTGACACAGTGGCCTTGGCACAGATGACAGAGTGTATGACTTCCAGTGGAGGGTCCGTGACACAGTGGGCGTTGGCACAGATGACAGAGTGTATGACTTCCAGCAGAGGGTCCGTGACACAGTGGGCCTTGGCACAGATGACAGAGTGTATGACTTCCATTGGAGGGTCCGTGACACAGTGGGCCTTGGCACCAATGACAGAGTGTATGACCTCCAGTGGAGGATCCGTGACACAGTGGCCTTGGCACAGATGACAGAGTGTATGACTTCCAGTGGAGGGTCCGTGACACAGTGGGCCTTGGCACAGATGACAGAGTGTATGACTTCCAGTGGAGGGCCCATGGAAGGGTGCCAATGAGGAAGGGTATAAAGGTATGAAATACACAAAAATTAAATTAAAAAGATATTTTATGTGTACGAGTGTTTTACCTGCATGTATTAAGCGCTCTATGTGCCTAAGTGCCAATAGAAGCCAGAAGAGGGCATCAGATTCATGGAACTGTAGTTAAGGATGGGGATTAGCTGCCATGTGGGTGCTAGGACCCAACTCAGGTCTCCTTTAAGAGCAACTGCTGAGCCATCTCTCCATCCCTAGAAGGTTTTAAAAATATGATATCTTGGGCTGGAGAGATGCCTAAGCAGTTAAGAGCACTGACTGGTCTTGCAGAGGATCTTGGTTCGATTCCCAGCACCCACATGGTGGCTAAGAACTGTCTTTAACTCCAGTTCCAGGGGAATCTGACGCCCTCTTCTGACCTCTGCGGCATTGCACGACCTACATGCAGACAGTACACTCATACACATAAAAAAATCACGCGCCTTTAATCCTAGCACTTGGGAGGCAGAGGCAGGCGATCTTTGTGAGTTCAAGGCCAGCTTGGTCTACAATGTGAGTTCCAGGACAGCTGGGGCTACAGGGAGACCCTGTCTCAAAAAGACCAAATAAATAAATAAATAAATAAATAAATAAATAAATAAATAAGATATCTTGAAATAATATTGGCCTTTGTGATTGAGTTTTGGGCATCTGTTCAATCTTGTCACTCCATCTCCTCATGCTGGTGGCTTCTGGGGGAGCCACCCAGGAGTGTTAAACCAACTCTGTGATGAGGTCAGAAAATGTCTTTGGAGGACTCAGCAGCTCTGAAGGTGGACTTTGGAAAATAAACAGAATCTAACATATGAAATAAATATACATAAACAAACACCACCCAAGCCAAGGGCCCAGCCTGGGAAGAGGCAGTTGGAGCCACCTGCTCCAGTAAATAGATTAGAGCCTGACATAATACACGAGAGTCAATCCCTGGCTCCTTGGGACTCAGGTCACACCCAACACAGAGGCTGAAGACAGCACTGGCCACTTCTAGCTGCGAGGATTCCAGGAACCTGGTCCACGGCTAAGACTTCCAGTGCCACCATCAACGTAAAAGCACCTTACGTTAGGAGTTGTCCACATTGCACTGTTTTCTTTCAAACCCTTTCTCAATCCCATGCAGTTATGAAGAGATGGTGGTTTCATGGAGGCCTGGACAAAGGACACGCATGCGCTCCTCTCAGTCTGGGCAGCAGGCCAGCTTAACTCTCTCACCTCTCATTTGTACTTCAGCAGCTTCCTCAAAGTTTCCTTACCAGAAAGCTCAGAAATGGGACGAGAGTCCCAGTCTCCTGAGCAGAGGCTGCCTGCCCTTCACTGATGTGTGGAGGGGACCGAGCAGCAGATGGGTGGGGCTGGTACTAAGGAAGCGACTCCTGATTTCAAGCTGGTCCCTGGGAACTACAAATGCATACAGACCCTGGGGTTCATCAGAGCTGCCTGCTGGGGTCCTGGGAGGCCATATCAGTAAAGAAGACAGAAAAGAGTTTCCTCTTTCTTCCCCTGAGCAGGGAGAGAGGGCCTGGAACTTCCATCCAATTACCTGCACAGCAGGCCTCTGCCCTGCAGCATATTCTTTATCCAGAATTTCACTTTGTGCACACAGAGCCTTGTCAGATCCCAAAACTCCCTTCTTCCCACCCTGAGGTTATTAATTCCCCACACACTTGCCACCAAACCCCAATCAAGCAGGGTCACTGGACAAGAGCTTCATAGCAGAGGGGAGAACTGCTTCAACAGAGCAGCCCGGGAGTGTCAGACTCTCCTGAGCCTGGCCACAAGCAGTATGTCCTCCACAGGCCTAGAGAATGTCCGATGGCCAGGTGGATGGAGCTCCTGGTCCCAAGGGCAGCAGCAGCACTCCTCCGAGCTGCTGGTGCTAGACCGTGGGCTGGCGTGGAAATAACCAACGAACTGGAGGCCTCAGGGGGCAGGAAGCTACTAGCTGAGGTCCTGGCTGATGGGGGTTGGCCTGGGAGCCCAACAATTCTCTGGACACAAAGCCAAAGGGGGTCAGAGTTGAGGAAGCAGAGGACTGACCATCACGTAAGTGAAGGGCAGGAAACAGAATCAGACCAGAGCCCAGACTCCTTTGGGGTGGGACCTCTGGCGACTCCCAACAAAACATCCAGCCTGCCAGGTCTTACTTCTGTACCGTTTCATATTATCATTGTCATCATGGTCGTCATCACCACCATCGTCACCACGGGCAGCACCAGTTCCCATTATCACCATCAACACAGGCAACTGAGAGTAGAGGCTAGATGGTGGTCGGCCCCAACGTCCACATCTTCATTCCTAGAACCTGTGGATGTCCCACTAACTTGGAAGAGGAGTCTTTGCAGATGCAATGAAGTTAAGGACTTGAAGGGAGACGTTTTTCTTGTATTATCAGGGTGCTCCTGATATGTAATGACACTTAGACTTAGAAGAAAGGCCCAGGGCAACCAGACACAGAGGTGAGGAGGGGGAAGCAGCAGGGGAGACTGAGCGACAGCCACAGCCAAGTGTTCGTCTGCTCTCTGGAGCTGTGCAAAGGAAGGGAAAGTGGTTTTCTAGTGCCTTCAAGAAGTGTAGCCTACTGGTGCTTTGGTCTGAGATCTTGGACCTTCTGACTGGGAGAAAACAAATGCCTATTTAAGACAAATAGTCATTTGTTTCGGCAGCTCCAGGACCCTAACACGCGGAGCCATCCTGGGCTGCAGCTGCATCACAGGAAACATTTCCCTGAGCATGTCCTGAGCAGATCTAGTACATTTCATGGACCAGCCACTTGTGCAAGGTTGCCCAATCACTCCATGAGTTATTTCTATTCATCAGATGGGCAAACTGATGCTTAATGAGGAAAGCTGGCCAAGGTGGGTTGGATGGAGGGAACATAACCCTACATGGACTGCTCTCTCCCACGGGAAGACAAGCCTGGACAGTGTCCTACTTCTGTGCAGTCACCTCAGGAATTTGCACATAGGAGCTGAGCTTATTTTTGATCTTAAATGATATTTTTACCAGACTTATCTCTGAGATTTGGCTCTTTCTAAAAGCTGGAGAATGACTAACTGTGGGGATGAGAAGACAACGTCTCAAGTGACCTGAGTGGTATTCCTGATGGGTTTGCCAGCACTTAAATAGCTCTGCTGGGCCTGTGGGTATTTCTCCTTTTCCTTCCTAAGGAAGACCTTGGAAGCCAAGATTCTACCCAGGAGGTCTTAGCATTGACTGTCAGAGCAGAGCAGCAACATACATGTTTGCCTTCTTTTATGAACAGAGACTCCAATAAACAGGATTCACAAGCAAAGTATTCTAATTTTCCAGAATTCTCCTTGACCCAGAGAGTAGTAGTCTAGAAAAAAACTTCTAGAACCTTCTCAGAGGAAAAAAAAAAAATCTCAGAGTCTAAGTTAGCTCCACCTAGGAATCTAAGGGTACAATACCCTGTGACAGTGTTCAGCAGAATCCAGTCAGAAGGGAGGAGGGTAGGGATAAAATTAAATACCAATATTTTTACATTGGCTTATCAGACACTGCACATATTTCTGAGCCACCTAGATGCACTTGAATGGCAGTATATCTTGTGGCTAAATGTACTTTTATCTGGTGGTAGGACCTAGACAAATCTATCCTGAATCCCATAAATTCCCAGGTCACATCAGTCCCCTTATATAAAACAACTTGTTGATGCCTTTGACACTGCTGGTTGGATAACTGGAAATGCTAATTACCCTAGTGAGTCCTGTAATCTCAACACAAAGCTCTGAAAAAGTAGTTCTGTCCTATTGTGACCTAAGGACCCTCTGCTTAAAGAAACCCAGTTCTCTCAAGCAGAATAAATAGTCTATCGACATGGTCATGTATTTATTCAGAGTTTACTTCAGGAGAAGATAGGGACCCTGATAGGTAATCAACATCTTGAAGAGGTTTACCCCAGGTTTCTGAAGAAGGTGGCCTGCTGGGCCATCAAGGCACAGCCCAAGGGCACAGCCTGTGTGGTCTTTTGAGCTGTGGCCAGCTCTTGCTCTGGGTTACCAGGGGCACTGGCAGGACAAACATAGAAGAGGCCCAGCATGGGGATCAGCAGGTTCTGCCACAGACAGGGGAAGGGGCAGTAGGAAACGTGGATTATTGGCAAACTCAAGATGGTGGTATTCTCTAGGTGGGTACTCTCAAGGCCAGGAATTGGGGTCAGATTCAATGGAGGCCAGTCTAGTGAGATGGGAGTGCGGTCAGTCCTGTTTACCTCTTTGGTGCCCCACCCCCACCCTGGGAGATTTGTTATCATCACCAAGGCCTTTGATGACACAAGCCCATCGATCCTGTTTATAACTTTTAAACCCAAACAGCTTTGGCAAGTGAACTTTTATTAAGGCATGTGGCAGCAAAGCTTTGCCTGATCTAAACTGCCTCAGGTCATTTAATCTTCCTTTGCCTAATTCTTATAATTGTCCCACACTGGGCTGTTATCACATGATCTTTCTAAAGATCTTCCAAAAGCTGAGCTCTAAACCACATCTGGCCCTGAGAATGGAGAAATGTGGATGTATCATTACATCATGGAATGGACTGAACATTTCTACCCCATATTCATATGCCTAGGAAAGCATTAAGACAGAACATTCAGGGGGCTGAGGAGATCATGGCTCAGTGGATAATGTGCTCGTTGCACAAGCTTGATAACCGCCGAGATGGCTCAGCAGTTAAGAGTGACGACTGGTCTTGCAGAGGACCCAGGTTCAATTCCCAGCACCCACATGGTGGCTAAGAACCTTCTTTAATCTGGGTGTGGTAGCACTGCCTTTAATCCCAGCACTCAGGAGGCAGAGGCAGGCAGATCTCTGTGAGTTCAAGGCCAGCCTGGTCTACAGAGTGAGTTCCAGGCCAGCTGGGGCTATAGGGAGTCCCTGTCTCAAAAGACCACAAAAATTATTTTATTATTATTATTATTATTATTGTCTTTTTGAGACAGGGTCTCCCTGTACTCCCAGCTGTCCTGGAACTCATTCTGTAGACCAGGCTGGCCTTGAACTCACAGAGATCCGCCTGCCTCTGCCTCCCAAGTGCTAGGATTAAAGGCATGCGCCACCATGCCCAGCCTTATTTTTATTTTATGTGCATGAATATATGTGCAACTGTGTTGTGCAGTGCCTGTGGAGGTCAGAAGAGGGTGTTGGATCCCTTGGAACTGGAGTTACAGACAGTCCTTAGCTGCCATGTGGGAGCTGGGAACTGAATGTGGGTCCTCTGGAAGAGCAGCCAGTGCTCTTAACCACTGAGCCATCTCTACAGCCCCCTATTTCTTTAAAAGCATGTTACAAAGTACTATTACAAGAAATAAAGAAGCTGGGCATGGTGGCGCATGCCTTTAATCCTAGCACGTGGGAAGCAGAGGCAGATGGATCTTTGTGAGTTCAAGGCCAGCCTGGTCTACAGAGTGAGTTCCAGGACAGCTGGGGCTACAGGGAGACCCTGTCTCAAAAAGACAAAAAAAAAAAAAAAAAAAAAAAAAAAAAAAAAAAAAAAAAGAAAAGAAAAGAAAGATAGAAAGAAACTTCAAAGAAAGAGTATGGTGCTATATCCTATTCTGTTAGACTATGGACAAATCATTTTAGTCTGTAGGAAAATCTTATGACCTTTTTCCTTTTTTTTTTTTTTTAATGTTTTAACTGAGATTTTGTACTTTTAGGCTCTGTTGGAAGCAGCCTGGACCCAAGGCCAAGCTGGAAAAGTTGCAGGGGAGCTGCAGAGCTGCCAACCAGGGTGTTTAATGAGCAAAACTTAAGAGCCAAATGCAAATAACTAGCAAACAGCAGATGGCAGGGGTCAGGCAGGAGATCTCCTCAAAGAGATAAAGTCTGAGCTTTGGTCAGGCCCAGAGAAAGATAAATGACTCCCATCTGACTGGGGGAGGGGAGAGGGTCAGGGGGTTCATGCAGCTGGCCCATGCACTTCTGCAGGAGAGAAGGGGTCTTTATACCTCCACTCAAGAGCTGAGAATGCAAAAGGAATAAGGCAGTTAAGGCAGCTGTAGTGGAGATGGGCTGTTTAGGGGTGGAGAGATAAGCTGTTTTGCCCAAAGTGAAAACTCACCTGTAGAGCTTTTGATATTTACCTGTCCCCAAATCTCAAAAGGTCTGATTCATGAATACATATATACAACTGCACACACACACACACACACACACACACACACACACACAGCCTAAAGGTTGAGAATGAGCCAGTTCTGTTTAACTTGGGAGAAAATAAAAACTCAGTTAAGCTGTTATCAAGAATTCTAAATAGGGAGAGGGCTTACCCAATTAGCCCTTATTTTCTTTAGTCTTTAAAAGTTTATGCCTTATTTGAATATAAAGTTAGTATCAGGTAGTGCTAGCCTCATTTGTTGTAATAAAGCCTTGCTTTTAATTGGAAGCAAGAGTAGAAAATTCCACCTCTCTTAATTAGCTACCTTTATGGGAAGCCAGGCTTCAGAAAATGTTGCCCTATCACGAAGGTGTTGACATGCTCCTGGTGCATTTTTTCCCCTAACTGCAGATATACTATCTTGGAACAAATAAAACTAGCAGCACTGGCCTTGAACACCCAAACTGAAGACTGAGCACAGAGCTGACAGCCTTCCATACAAAGGCTGGCCTGGCCTCCCTCCCGAGCAGACTGACCAAGCCACTGGCTATGCCGCGGTACCGTCACCTCCTCAGTTCCAGGGAAAGACAGACAGAGGCTTCCTCTCACTCCTTCCTCTCACTTCCTTTGGTGTAGTCTTGGTTTCTTTAAACTTGCCTCTTGGGTATAATTTTCCAATCTTATAATTTTCTCTGTGGGCCTTAGAGAGAAAAAAGAATATGGTGTTCAAAAAAAATTACACCCTCCTTTTGGTCCTACAACTAGTACAGGAATCTAAACTGTCCTGCTACAATGTAGTTAGTCGGTATGAACACTTCTCCAGCATGCTTTCCTTTAAATGTACTTTTCTTTAGAGAAGGGAGCTTGGGCAAGCCAAGGGTCTTATAGAGATTCCCATATTCCTCAAAAGCGTGGCCTAACAACATTCGGAATAAGGACTGCTAAAATTAGCTTGTAAATCTTATGAAACAATGCCTAACCTTGCTGTTTAAAGGTAAGCCTTTTATTATAATGATTAACTTTTGAAAAGAGCTCTCTAGTTTTGAAAACTCATATGGCATTGTACGATTCAACATGGCAGGAAAGCAAAGTGTGGGCATATGTGTAGACACAGGCACATACAGACCCGTATATAGAACACAGACATGAAATGCTTATATATAAAAAAAAAACATATAAGTTGTCTGAGAAAGGTAAAGGTCAGACTTTTCATTTTGAGGGTATGAGATTCATAAATAGAAGCATCTTGCGTCAAACTCAAGTTTGGACAATTGGTCCAACAGAAAATAGACGATGGACAGTTGGCAGTGGAATTTTAATTGTTATTCAAGGAGAAAATGAATTCCCTGTAGAGAACCCCCAATCGCTCCTATTCACCTGCTCTTGCTTCTTCAGAGCACTGAGCTAAGATATTCTGAGATTAAGCTATAATGTTACTAAGAGCTCTCTGGGATCCTGGATTGCATCCTAGAACAGATAAAGGACATTCATGAAATCTGCATAAAGTATGGAGTTTAGTTCATAAAAACGTGCTGTGATCATTCTTTAGCTTAGCAAACACACCGTGGTTGTGCAACACAATGGAAACATGCACCCAGAGTAGCATTTGGAGGTAGAGCACTAAGCCTGGTACGACAAGGCCCTGGATTTGATTCCCAGCACCTCAAAGATAAGTAAATAATAACCAGAGTGGGGACCCGATGAGCTCCGACTATCTTTATAACTTTTCTATAAACCTAAAATAATTCCAGAATCAAAAATTCATGACAAATAAAAGCATTGTTAAGCATTGATTAAACTTACATTCGTAAGCCCTAAATGTTTTCCTCCCGTTAAAGGAAAGAAATAGAAGTAATTTTCCACCCAAGTGGCAGCTCCGTTTAGTGAGATTATCACTGTCAGATTTGACAGTGGCTTCCATTCATGGAAAAAGCAAAGCTATTTGCATACACAATGGTAATTATTTTACAGGTGTTGACCTTGAGGATAAAAAGGCCTCAGGGAGCCAGGGGAAGGAATTCAGATTGGGTCAATTCCCCAAATAGGCATCGACAGTCAATCATTATCTGAGAAGTCTGGGCTGCTTAAAGAGGCACACGCAAGACCAGGCACAACAGGTGTCCATGAGAACTGCAGGAGACGCGCCACCGAACTAGGCGAAGGCACCCTGTGCCCACAACAGGAGCCACTTACAAAGCCAGCAGGGCCTGGCGCCTGCTCAGAGATTTCAAGGTCGAGCCAGCATCACTTCCAGAGAGCAGCGGAGTAATTAAGCTCACATGTCCAGGCAGAGGGCTAGCAAGCCAGGCCGAGGAGCCACTGACTTGTTCCAGGCTACCTGGGTGTGTTCACCACCAGAGTCTGGCTGCAGAATCTGGAGCCACATGCAGGCTGAGTCCAGCCCTGTCTCTGCAGCATAGAAAGACTCAGCATTAGGAGGCTGCTATGTGTGAGTTGCTTTTCTTAAAATGACTTTCCAAAGGCAAAATTTCTCCTAAGCTCCAGGTGATCAAGTCCCACAGGCAGGCTGCTTTTACAGTTGATTTTATTTGGATCCAGAACTATTCTGATTTCTTCTCTGATCACAACAACGGGTAGAGATCTTCCTTTTGCAATGTCTAAAAAACAAAGGTTTTCCATCTCCCTCCAAACCTGCTCTATCTATTGTCTTCCATCTGCCACACCTTTCTAGAAAGAGAGGCTAATGTCACCAAGGATCCTGGTGATGAGTGCTATGCTTTAGATGTGGTTTTCCCCTCAAAGGTTTACACTTTGGAAGCTTGATTCTTTGTGTGGTGATGTTAAGAGGAGGGTCTTGGCCAGGGGTGGCGGTGCACGCCTTTAATCTCAGGACTCGGGAGGCAGAGGCAGATAAGGATCTTTGTCAGTCCCAGGCCAGACAACCCAGTGATTAAGAGTACTTACTGCTCTTGCATAGTATCCAGATTTGATTCCCAGCACCCAGATGGGGCAGCTCACAACCATCCATAACTCCAGTTCCAGGGGCTCTGACTTCCTCTTCTGACCTCTGCAGGCACTACACACATGTGATGGACTCATACAACATGCAGGCAAAACACTCATACAAATAAAATAAAGATAAATTTAAAAAAAATTTAGGGGATTGTAGTATTCAAAGATTTGATAAAATTCTACAAATCTCATGCTTTTAAGCTTGTTGTGGTGGCACATGGCTTTAATCCCAGGACTCAGGAGGCAGAAGCAGGCAGATCTCCGTGCATTCAAGGCCAGCCTGCTCTACATAGTAGGACAGTTGGGGCTACAGGGAGACCATGACTCAAAAAGACCAAAAAGAAGAAAAAAAAAATCCCATGCTTTTATATAAGTGTAGATAATCCCCAAACACCTAGAGGATGAATTTAACGAACATTGGTTTATGCAGTCTCAGTACTACAGGGGCTGAGACAATCCAAAGGGAACCTTCAAAATCCTGATACCCATTCCTTAGAGAAAGTAGATGAAAAATGGCTAAGTAGGCATAAATATATGACTCTCTAAATTTACAGTCCATTAGCCAGAGGTCACTGCTCCTCACTTGTAAAAAGGTGCTCACTTCATGGACTCCTGAGGAAGAATAACTTAAATGAGCTGATATTTTTAGTGTTTGCTGGGGATCTGAACCTGTATCCGCATGGTAGACTGGCAGGTTCTTTACGGATTGAGCTATCTCCCCAGCCCCAGTGGCAGCTTCAAAAAAATCTTTTGATTTATTTTTATTTTATGTGTATGAGTGTTTTGCCTGCATGTAGATAAGTATACTCCATGCCCAGCAATGCCTACAGAGGGTGGAACTGGCGTTACTGACAGCCTCCATGTGGGTACTGACGATAAAGCTTTAGCCTCTGCAAGAGCAGCCAGGGCTCTTAACCACTGAGCTACCTCTCCAGTCTCTGAGCTACTTGTAAATAACATAGTTGATTTATTATCTTTATTTTATGTGTATGAGTGTATTGCCTGCATGTTTGTAAGTCCACCCAATGTCATGCAATGCCTGTGGAGGTCAGATTCGGTCATCAGATCCCCTGGAAGTGGAGTTACTGACAGCTGCCATGTGGATGCTGGGAACTGAACCTGGGTCTTCTGCAGTACTCTTGATAGGTGAGCCATGTCTCCAGCCCCCTAAGCTAATTTTCTAAGGCACAAGAAATAATACCTGGCACACAGAAAGCACCACCTAAGTGTTACATAAAATTACTACCCAATACCATACAATACAGTACACCGGCAAGTATCTTTTCAAGTCACAGCACCCCACAAGATCCCTGGGAGCAACACTGGTGTGCTGGTCAGAGCCAACATCTCTGAAAGACCAGCTGCCTTAACCTACTTTTCAAAACCCTGTCTTTTAGAGGGAAACTTTTGAAAAGCGTGAGCTGCTGGAAGTGTCTTAAGCATAAGCTGCTTTGCAAAAATGAAAACAAATATTTTGCTTTCCACCAGGAAATCTGGAATCTGTGCCAATGCACTGTGGACTTTTGGTTAAATGCAAGGAGGAGAAGCACTTGCCATCTCAAAGCAAGGCAGTGCTGGAGATGTGCAGGGGTCCCCTGAACCCACAAACTGCCTGTTCCAAGGAAATGGTAGCAAACTCTAGAAAATACACTTTCCTAAACATACACACCTGTGACGAAGAGTAATCTATGTGAGGCGCAGTGATGACTAACAATAAAATAGAACAATTATAATAATGAACTTCAATAAAGGCGATGTGCCTGTAATTGCTCTCTCTTTATAAGGAGTGAAGACAAATATTCATGTTTTCAGTAAGAGACTGATCATGGATCACTGAAAGCAGAGAGGTTACACTGGATAAAGGCACAATACTGTATGCCTCCCACCCAAAGCAAGACAGTCCTCTTCCTTGGCCAGCTAAATAGAGGCTGCATGCAACCATCTTGACCATGTTACCCTTCTGCAAATAGTCTGGTGAGACATTTTTTTTTATGCCACCAAGTGACTAAAAATGGACCTAGCTAATTTTCCCTCTGAAAAAACTTAAAAAGCAGAAATACGAAACATTATCTTTGAATGCTTGGATTCCGGGGGGTTTGTGATGAACCACCTAGACAGACTCTGTTCCACACTGGAGTCTCCAGCACAGGAGCAGCGCCACACACAGCTCAGCTGGCAGCCGGCAGGAAACCGCCCTCAGTAAGCTGCTGTGAGTGAGGGGAAAGAAAATGTCAGCCTCCCATACCACGACTCAGGACAATTCATTATTGTTTATTTGTATTTTATTTGTATTTTATTTTATGTGTAATGAGTGTTTTGCCTGCCTGTTTTAAGTGCACCTTATGTGTGCAAAACTGCATAGGGTGTCGTGTTCCCTGGAACTGGAATTATGGACAGTTGTTAGCCACCAAGTAAATGCTGGGAACTGAAGCTGGGACCTCTGCAGAAGCAGCCTCTGCTCCTAACTGCTGAGCGATCTCTCCAGCCACAGCAACACAGAACAGTCTTTCAGGGCTATCCTAGCCCAGAGCTCCTTGGGGTCTTCTGTTTCATTGTGGCCCAGCTTCTTCCTCTGTCCAGCCTCTTAGCCCATCCTCCAGGAACTTCCTCTGCAGGATTTCACCCCTCAGAATCCAACCCACAATATGGGTCCTGGGAGGATGCCTCTGACCATCTTTCCAGCTCCTGGTATAAAGAGATTTATTGGGGTATCATTGGTGAGCTTAACACATACAATTTAGTAACTTTTTAAAATATTTCTTTTTCCTTTTTGTATTTATTTTTGGGGATTGAACTCAGGGCCATGTGCAGGCCAGGCATCTGCTGCGGAGCTCCATTGTTAACTCCTTCCCTCTCTTCCTTTAGGGATGACTTTTTATCTAACCTTGCAACCAAAAAGTTAATCTTATCTTGTTTATAATATAGACAAGCTCACTGAGCCTTGGACTCCTCTTGTGGCCTGAGACTACAGCCTTAATCCCTCACAACTATCCCTTGCTCTAGACCCAAAACAATGCGTGTGTGTATGTTTTGTATATTCAAAGACTATGCCATTTGTGTTGCAAACAGGGATTAAATAGATAACACCTGTTTGTGGTTGGGGTGTGTGTGTGTGTGTGTGTGTGTGCGTGCGTGCGTGCGTGCGTGCGTGTGTGTGTGTGTGTGTGTGTGTGTGCACGCGCGTGCGATTCTAGGTCTGGAGGAGCCAGAAAGGGGAAATTTTCCCAAGACAAATCCTTCCCCTTTTCCTTTCCCACTTCATGCTGGATATACTATTTCAATAAAAGAGTTTCCTAAGCACAGTTTCAAGAGTAATCTTAAGCAGCAGATTCTCAGAACAGCTGGATTCTTCTTGCTTAAATGAATGTCAAGAGTTAGGTTGTCTTTTTTTAACATTTTTATTGATTTGTTGAGAATTTCATGGAATGAATGCATTTTGTGGGTTTTTAAACTTTTTAAATTATTATTTTGTGTGTGTGTATGAGTGTATTGCCTGAATGTATGCCTGTAGAGATCAGAAGAGGACACCGGATTCTTCTGGAACTGGAGTTACTGATGGTTGTTAGCCACCATGTGGGTACTGGGAATTGAACCAGCGTCCTCTGTAAGAGCAGCTGCTGCTCCTACCCGTAGAGCCATCTCTCCAGCACCAGGCTCTCTTTATTTAAGCATTACCACAATGTGGCATCTCGTAGTATCTGCCACATGCTCCTTCCTTTTCTTTATTTCTTTCAGGTTCACACCAAGCTGCTCAGGCTGGTATTAAACTTGTGATCCTTCTTTCTCAGCCTTCCGAGTAGCTGGGACTAGAGGTGTATACCTCCGTGGCCTGGCTGATAACTTTGATAACTTTGAATATATGTTCATCCATGTGACTATCATGAAGACAATGAACAAACCCAATAACCCCCCAAAGGTTCCCTAATGTTCCTTCCCTTTTTCCTCCTTCCTCTTGTGCTACTCTCCTCCACCTCTCCACCCCATCCCCAAAATAAATAAATAAATATTTTTTTTACTGTTTTATATATATATATATATATATCTTTTGTTTCATTCTGTTTTGTAGATTTACAACTCTTGCTCAATGAATAAGTGATTACATGAATGAAGAAATAAGTGAATGAAAGCTTTTAGGCTAACTCATAATTAGTCCAACACATGTTCTAAGAACACAAATAGGACCAGCAAGGTTGGGCTCAGCGGATAAAGTGCTTGTTCTCAAGCCTGAGGACATGAATCCAATTTCTGGAACCCATGTAGCAGAAGGGAACACTGACTCCTCAAAGTTGTCCTCTGATCTCCACTCAAGCACCATGGCAAGTGCATGGCTGTGTACACATCTGCATGTGCATGCACATCATGCCTTTATAGACACGCAAATAAATAAATTAATTAATAAGAAACATTTTTAAAGAATACACCAAGGCTGGAGAGATGGCTCTGTGGTTAAGAGCACTTTCTGCTCTTGCAGAAGACCCAGCTTCAGCTCCTAGCACCCATATGGAGGCTAACAACTGTCAGTAACTCTTCTTCTAGGGGATTCAGTGCTCCGTTCTTCTGGCCTGTTGCAGGCATTGCATGCATGTGGTGCACTTACATACATGCAGGTGAAAACATTCATACACATAGCAAAAATAAACAAAATTATTTTAATAAATAAGAATACAAAATAGGGCACTTCTGCCTCCTTTAATGAGTTGACGACTTTGTAACTTAGTTTTTGTGAGTAAAGAATTCAGAACTCTATAAGGCATAAGAGGTGGATCAGAGCTGAGTGTGGTAGTGCATGCCCATGACCCCAGCACTTGGAGATAGAGAGCTGAGTGTGGTGGTGAATGCCTGTGACCCCAGCACTTGGAGATAGAGAGCTGAGTGTGGTGGTGCATGCCGTGACCCCAGCACTTGGAGATAGAGAGCTGAGTGTGGTGGTGCATGCGTCTGACCCCAGCACTTGGAGACAGAGAGCTGAGTGTGGTGGTGCATGCGTGTGACCCCAGCACTTGGAGACAGAGAGCTGAGTGTGGTGGTGCATGCGTGTGACCCCAGCACTTGGAGATAGAGAGCTGAGTGTGGTGGTGCATGCCCGTGACCCCAGCACTTGGAGATAGAGAGCTGAGTGTGGTGGTGCATGCCCGTGACCCCAGCACTTGGAGATAGAGAGCTGAGTGTGGTGGTGCATGCCTGTGACCCCAGCACTTGGAGATAGAGAGAGGAGGATCAGGAGCTCACAGCCAGCCTTGGCTATAGAGTACATTTGAGGCCACCTTGGGTTAGGCAGTGACACCCAGTCTCAAACAAATATCATTGATCCTATTATGAGTCCTTTGATTGGTTTGAGGACTGATGCAGGCAGAGCAGTCCAGACTACCCCATTCCAGGAGCATCTATTACAAATCCTCCTCGCCAGGGCAGACATGCCCTGCATTGCCTTTCTTCCTTGTTAAAATGTAAGAGCCATGCCTCTGGGATGGACTTTGAAAATGGCAGGGGGAATTCACCATCCTATTCTGTTCATTTCCAGCCCAGACAGCTGCACAATGGGATGTGGGACCTACTCCAAACTGTGCCCTGACCAGTCCACCAATTGTCTGTATATACAGTGCCCAACCAGTCCTCCAGTTGTCTGTATATACAGTGCGCGGCCAGTCCACCAGTTGTCTGTATATACAGTGCCCGATCAGTCCTCCAGTTGTCTGTATATACAGTGCCCGACCAGTCCACCAGTTGTCTACATATACAGTGCCTGACCAGTCCTCCAGTTGTCTGTATATAGAGTGCCTGACCAGTCCTCCAGTTGTCTGTATATACAGTGCCCAACCAGTCCTCCGGTTGTCTGTATATACAGTGCCTGACCAGTCCTTCAGTTGTCTGTATATACAGTGCCCGACCAGTCCTCCAATTGTCTGTATATACAGTGCCCGATTAGTCCTCCAGTTGTCTGTATATACAGTGCCCGACCAGTCCACCAGTTGTCTGTATATACAGTGCCTGACCAGTCCTCCAGTTGTCTGTATATACAGTGCCCGACCAGTCCTCCAGTTGTCTGTATATACAGTGCCCAACCAGTCCTCCAGTTGTCTGTATATACAGTGCCTGACCAGTCCTTCAGTTGTCTGTATATACAGTGCCCGACCAGTCCTCCAATTGTCTGTATATACAGTGCCCGATTAGTCCTCCAGTTGTCTGTATATACAGTGCCCGACCAGTCCTCCAGTTGTCTGTATATACAGTGCCTGACCAGTCCTCCAGTTGTCTGTATATACAGTGCCCGACCAGTCCTCCAGTTGTCTGTATATACAGTGCCCAACCAGTCCTCCAGTTGTCTGTATATACAGTGCCCCACCAGTCCTCCACCAGTCTGCCAGTTGTCTGTATATACAGTGCCCGACCAGTCCTTCAGTTGTCTGTATATACAGTGCCCGACCAGTCTTCCAGTTGTCTGTATATTCAGTGCCCGACCAGTCCTCCAGTTGTCTGTATATTCAGTGCCCGACCAGTCCTCCAGTTGTCTGTATATACAGTGCCCGACCAATCCTCCAGTTGTCTGTATATACAGTGCCCGACCAGTCCTCCAGTTGTCTGTATATTCAGTGCCTGACTAGTCCTCCAGTTGTCTGTACATACAGTGCCCGACCAGTCCTCCAGTTGTCTGTATATACAGTGCTCAACCAGTCTGCCAGTTGTCTGTATACACAGTGCCCGACCAGTCCTTCAGTTGTCTGTATATACAGTGCCCGACCAGTCCTCCAGTTGTCTGTATACACAGTGCCCGACCAGTCCTCCAGTTGTCTGTATATACAGTGCCCGACCAGTCCGCCAGTTGTCTGTATATACAGTGCCCGACCAGTCCTCCAGTTGTCTGTATATATAGTGCCTGACCAGTCCTCCAGTTGTCTGTATATACAGTGCATTCTCCTTTCAGGGGTTGTCTGTTAGGTGATGGTGGTGGGGAGTAGGGGTGGGGTAGGGGGAAGTACAGAGTCCCCTGAACAAGCAATTTTCAGTCTCTGCTTCTTCTTTCCACTTCTGTCACCTAGGCACAGCATCTAGTTCTCCCATAGATGGTAGCAAAATAGAACAGTGACCTGGTGTGTCTTGGGTTTCAGGCTCCCGCATTCAAACCCCGTAACTGTCTTGCTCAGTGAGAAGACCCTGTTTCCCACTTTTCTCTGGCCTCATTTGTTACTCTGAGGCAACAACAGATCCAACAAAGGCCGGCACACTGATGAAATGAAACCCTGGAAATGGAGTTCACAGTACCAAATCCTCAATGGACACCAGCCGTTAGTGTTTTTATGATTATGGCTCCCAAATGTTCCATCTGTCACCAGACTCATTCCATCCATATACTCTAAAGGTTCCAGTTGTTACGGGTTGCCCAGATTCAGAGGCCTCTTCCAGCCCCCCTCCTGCAGCCGTACCACCCAAGTCCAGACCTCATGTCTCCCTCTTTTCTAACTGCGTGATTCTGTGGATTCTAGACATCTGGATTTCACAAGCCAATAACAATTTTATGAATTATTGTTGGAGCAAAATTATTTCAACCTTTTTTGCCAATAAATATACTAAATAAACACAACTGAGTAACACCATACTCCCATTAACAAGACAATCTAACCTTCTCCAAAGCCGGAAGGCCACAATACAGCTCAAAGCGCTATTCTTTTTTTTGTTTTTTCTCTCTCATTCTTTTAATTTTATATTACTCTAAAATATGCATACATACCCTTCACCCATATACAAAAATTCCAAAGTCTGAAAATAAATGGTAGGTTAATTCTAGAACCTGTTAAGGGATTCACAACATAAAAGCACAGTTGTTTTCAGATCACAAGGAATATAACATTAACATTGCTCAGTTTGCCTTACAACTAGGTACTTGTTGCTAGCATCCACAGATGAGGGATACCATTCATCATTTGTTTTTCTGGGACTGTGTTACTTCACTTAACATAATATCTTCTGGTTCCATCCAACCTACAAAGATCATGATGCACTACTCTTTAAAATAAATATGTAGTGTCCTGAAAAGCTCACTGTATGAATTTTGTTTTCCTCATTTCTCAGAAGACTGAAATGTGAGCACTGGCTAGCACCCACATTTTCACAGACAGCATTCCGAAGCCTGTGGCTGCGTCACTCTCCTGCCTATCCTGAGCCCCCTGAGCTGCTGTCATGAAGCGCTCCCATAGATGGGGTTGTTTAAGGACCACAGAGACTTAGCTCTTCTAGTTCTGGAAGTCAGAGATTAAGAGGCCAGCAGGCCAGGCGTGGTGGTGCACCCTTCTAATCTCAGCAGAGGCAGGAGCATCTCTGTGAGTTCAAGGCCAGCCTGGTCTACATAGCAAGTTCCAGGCCATCTGGGGCTACAGGGAGACCCTGTCTCAAAAAAAAAAAAAAAAGAAATAAAAATAAAAAAAAAAAGAGGCTGGCAGGTCTGGCCCCTAGTAAAGACCTGTTTCCTCAGTATGTGTCTTCACTGGTGGGGAAAGGGAGAGGGATGAAGCAGACCTTCTGTGCCTCTCCCTCCGTGAGTGCTGATGCCCTTGTGAGGGCTCCACCCTCCAGTACTAATCACTTCTCCAAGCCCCTATCTCCAAATACCATCTCGTTGGGGATTAGGGTTTCAACATAGGAATTTGGAGACAAGCACTCAGCTCTCACCACAGACTGATCTCCGTCCTGCCTGTCCCACATGAACATTCTTAAAACTCTCTTTGGCACCCATAACCTTCCTAGTGGACACCCGAGGGACTGTACTCTTGTGCAAGTAGGGGTCATGAGACTATAGCATCCTTAGTCTGGGCAATGAGAGTCCTCCTCATACCAGTTGGCACTTTAGAATTTGGAATTCATCTCCCGTAGAAACAAGTAATGGGGAATTTCTGTCCATCCACCATCACATACTGTGCTGTGTGGGGTACAGCCCTCAGATCCCCTCAGAACAAGTGGCCACACGTAAGAGAGCAGCCCAAGTAGGGGACCCCACCACTCTTGGGGGATTTCCTCTGACCCTCACGCCACACAGTACCTCAAACCTCCTCACTAAAGCATCCAGAAAAGGTCTCCTAAGATATTTTTTTCATTGCTCTTAACAATAGGAAACAGACAATGGCTAAAAATAACAATGGGCAAAGCGACAGCATTTCAGAAGACTGAAAAGAGTTTCGTTACCAGAATTCCTGGGGTTCAGTGGTATGTGAAAGGGCCCTCCCCTCCAGTCCCATCTGCTTCAGGCCCAGTCTGTGCTGTAATTGTAGCTGCCCTTCTGGGTCTGCAAATACCCTCCTCTGCCCCTACAGTTGAGGACGGCACACCTGCACGCCTGACCTTCCCCAAGGAAAGCTCTCTCCTTCTATTTTCTCCCCTGTAAAACTAAAATTTTAAAAAGGAATGCAAGTCTCAACCGTGGAAAGGGCTCTCTGGGGACTGAAAAGGCCCTAATGAGGTCATTGAGAACATCAAAGGAATGAGGGCTTGCTGTCACTCCCCCAGGAAGGTTTACCCTCCCCAGAGCAGCAGGGCGGGAGGCACCCCGCTGGAGGCAGGCCACTGGGGGAAGGGAAGCAACTGTCATCCATCTGAGGGGGGGGGGCGCGGGGACCAGAGGGGCTGACAACCTACTGGCACTTGCATGGACACCTTTGAGCCTTTGTGCAGGTAAAATGTCCACTCGCTCCTATAGACTGTTCTTCTGAGCAAGGTCCACCAACCTGCAGTGTCAGCACTGCCTAGAGATCAAGTCAGGTCCTCCCTAGGCCTAATGAATTCCAAGCTGCATTTTAACAAGGCCTCCAGCCGAGTCACATGGGCATCAAAGTCTGAGAAGCAGTCTTCTAGAACATCTGGTGAGAAGTTCTCAGGTAGAGTGATTCTTGTTTTCCGGGGTATCTGGGCCATCACAAGACATTTGTGGTGTCTCTTTAGTCCTTCAGTGTCACCTCTTCTGGTAGGCCTTCTCTAATCTTCTATGATTGACATCATCCTTTGGGGGGGGGGCTTCTGCATACCTTGCATGCCTCTTCGTACTGTTTCATTGTTCTGTGACTTCTGCTCATCCTCTTGCCTACAGGACTGGGAGAGGGACTGTAGCCCAGGTGGGGGTCGTAGTCCCTCTTCTGGAGACTCAAATTTGCTCTGAAGTTCATCTTTGTCTATGTGGCCTGGGAGTGGGTACCAGAGAATGAATGCCCCCTGAATCAGTGTGCACCCAATAAAAGAATGAGAGTGACTGACACTCAGTGGATGCATAGCCTGGAGTTACATGCATCTTGACATGACAGTTCCAAGATATGTACCACACTCCTATCCTCTCTATTCTTCATCACAATTTCTATACCAAATTCTTGACCAAAATCTGCTTTCAGGGAACCAAACTAAGACAAGTATTTCACTCATTGCTAAATCCCCACTGCAATGGGGGGGTTCTGGCTACACACGCAACCCAGACAGACAGACACACACACACACAGTATTTACACACACACACACACACACACACACACAGTATTTATGGAAATGAAATAAATGTCCTACTGTGCCTTGAAAATCCAACACAACACTGATCAAACGAATAAAACCCCACTGATGACCTTGATGATAGAAAAAGCCAGAAGAGCATATCTATATGTTTTTTTCCTTGAGTTTTGATTAAAATATTCTAAAACAACTCAGTCTTCCACTGTCTAATTGTCACGCAGAAAGAACTCAGGGGCTGGGGCACCAGCTCTGCAGTGCAGTAGGGATGACGTCCAGCCCAGCTACCTCCTAGACTCCTGGAGTTTCAATTTGTCATCTATAAAATAGATTAATGGTTACACCTGCCTTCAGAGTTCTGGGGAGGATTTAATGATAAAGGATTTAGAGGATTATATCAGTCCTGGCCCAGAATAAACTTTCAACAAATGTTCTCAACATTACTATTTCTGTTACTTAGCTGCCCAGGCTGGGCATTCTCCACATTTATTCAGGTGATTGATAAGTACAGAGTGCCAGTTACACGAGAGACACCCATAGGTGACTTAGCACGTGAATGGATGATGTAATAATCTAAACCTAGGATGCAAAAAGCCTACAATGTCCCCCTGCGTGTGTGTGTGTGCGTGTGTGTGTGTGTGTGTGTGTGTGTGCGTGCGTGTGTGTGTGTGTGTGTGTGTGTGCGTGTGTGCACTCGCCACATGCAGGTGCACATGGAGGCCAGATGTCACCTTGGGTGCTGTTTCCTGGGAGCCATCCACTGTGCCTTTAGCGAAAGGGCCCCTTGTTGGCCTGGAGCTTACCCAGTAGGCTAGGCTGGCTAGCTAGCAAACCCCAGGGATCCTTCTACCTCCACCTCACCAGCTCTGGGATCACTGGGAGAACCATCACACCTGACTTTTTAGGTGGGTGCTGGGGATTAATCTCAGACTCTCAGGCTTGCAGTGCAAGCGCTGTAATAACCGAGTGATCTCCCTGGGTTCCCTTCTCTCTCCCTTTTTGGCAAAAGCTCTTGTATGTATCTTTTCCGGCTTGTTAAAGCTGCCCTGTGACTAAACAGCTGTATGAACTTAGGAAAGTCATTGTACCGGAAGTTCTACCTGTACAGCAGAGGTCAGCAGCTGGTCATTTGTAGGGACTACTCTGCCAGGTTTTCACTTAGAAAGGACTCCTCAGCACGGGAAGCCAGAGCAGTGTGCACTGGAGCAGCAGGCCATGGTGGGCAGGGCTCAGCCTCCCTACTTCTTACAGAAGGGGCTGGATTGTTTTTGGTTGGGGACAGCCATCCTGCACACACTGTCAGGAGATGAACAGTGTTTTTGGCCTCTACTCAGGGCTTTCTCCAAGCACAGCCAGTACTGATGTCTCCAGACACTGTCAAATATCCCTTGGGCAAAATCAGCCAGGTGGAGAATCCCAGTGGTAGAGATTTGCTTCACTAGTGACCCACAGAGGGACAGGTACTATGGTCCACTACAGCCTGTTGTGGGGGAGAAGTCGATGCTGTCCTCTCACCTTGTTGGCCCGCTTCTGTTTTTATTAAACTATTAAGAACACTAACAAAAGTCTGCAGAATTTCTTAGCTATTTCTGCCTTTTCCCCTAACTAGCTCTTCCTTTTCCCTTCCTCCTTCACTCTCTACTGCATTTCATTAAAACACAGCCCTTTTGGAAACAACCAGGATTATTTTGTTTTCCCTAGTCTATCATTAGCCACATTTGCCTGCAAATAAGATGGATGTTGTTAAAGCTCGTCTACTCACAACCCCATAACATAATCCTCTCCATGGTTATCACTATCTGTTTATGACATTAGGAACAGCAGGAGACTCAGATTCCAACACTCAAATGATCCTGACATGCAAATGTGTCATAAAAACCGGCAACAAAGGCAGAAGACTTCAAAGGACTTATTAGCAACAGCTCTGCTGTTAACAAGACCGATCTGAGGCTTTTCTGGGCAATGGTCAAGGTTGCTGCACAACGGGACATGAGCTCCAGGCTCTGTGCTGAAAGTCAGAGAGTAGACTAGACTCACAGACTAGAGCATGCCTAGGGCCGGGCACGAGGGCTCAGAGAAACAGAGAGGGACTTGATGCTCTGCCACCTTCCAAATGGTTTTCTGTAAACAGAGGCCCAAGTTTGGTTGGGCTCATCAATCCCTCCTTTATATCAAACATAAATTCTTGGGGCTGGAGAGATGGCTCAGGGGTTAAGAGCACTGGCTGTTCTTGCAGAGAACCTGGGTTCGGTTCCCAGAACCCACATGGTGGCTAACAACCCTCTGTGACTCCAGTTCCAGGGGATCTGATACCCTTTTCTGTAGGCACTGTGTGCATGTGATGCACTTGCACACATGCAGGCAAAGCACTCATACACATAAAAATAAATAACTATTAAAAATAAATACCTGCAAAGACTAGACACAGACCTCCAGAGCTGCATGTGTTGGACTAGAACAGTGAAAAGACCATCTGCAAGAGAACTCTGCTCTTTCCACAGACTTCCTGTCTGCTTTGCTGAGCAGGGCAGCATCGCTTCTT
Source organism: Rhizomys pruinosus (assembly GCA_009823505.1). Taxonomy (NCBI): domain Eukaryota; kingdom Metazoa; phylum Chordata; class Mammalia; order Rodentia; family Spalacidae; genus Rhizomys; species Rhizomys pruinosus. Next base: position 2,209,782 of record VZQC01009923.1, read on the forward strand.
ATATACCATCAGCCTACTGGCTCCTGCCTGATCTAGGGTCAGGGCCACATTTATTGGCTCTTTAGGAATAAGCAGAGCAGCAGGGAGGACCAACGGAGTGATGGGGACGACTGTTGAGGTGAATGGGAAGGCTGACAGAGTAACAGGGAGGACTGATGAAGAGTCTGGAGGGTCCATGGAGTGGCAGGGAGGACTACTGCAGTGATGGGAAGGATGATGGAGTAACAGGGAGGACTGATGAAGTGTCTGGAGGATCCATGGAGTGGCAGGGAGGACTACTGCAGTGATGGGGAGGATGATGCAGTAGCAGAGTGTACCCCTGAGTGACTAGGAAGACTGGTGTTGTGGGGGGACTGCTGTGGTCACAGAGCGGCCTGCTGCCCTGGGGGATGGTGGGGAAAGATGGCTGTAGTCCATGTGGAAGCATGCTCCATTCCTTCCCGCGGCCCTGGTCCTTGGATTTTTGCCTTTTCTCTGGTCCTCCATCCTGCAGTCAGTGCCTAATGGACACCTTGTTGTCCCTGCCTCTCTCCAACGTCCCATTCCAAGAGCAGCCTTCCCTAACCACAGACCCCCCCGCCCTGCTCCTCACCCTGCTTTGATTTTCTTCAAGAAGCCCTTGGCTTCCCTAGTCTCACTGCACATCCTGTAGTTGTCTGCTTTGTGTCCATATCCCAAATGTGAGTGTCATGGGGCCAGGGGCTTAGGGCGTGACTCCCAACATGTGCTAATGACTGTTAATATTTGGTGCATGGGTGAGGGTCTGAGCTTGGACTGTCTCTAAGAGACAGAGGGTTTGCAAATGTGCAAGAAGGGGTCTACCTGCCCAACCTTAAAGATTTACCCCACACCTTGGATGCTTTGTTTTCAGTTGCATCTGTGCTTATCCTCACAGCAAATTTACATTCTCCTGGTACAACCAGCCAGTAGCTTCAGAGAACCAAGCCTTTAGACCAGAGTGGGAAGGAGAGAGGTGGACAGCATTCTGCAGACAGCCAACGGTGTTTCCCTGTTCCCTTTCTGCCAAGTTTTCTGAAAACCCAGTTCATGGGTCTATTTTTAGGCAACTTCGGTGGTAACCTAAACAGTAAAAGCAGCCGTCACCTCATAAATGCAGGATCAGCAGGCCCTTGCATGTATAGACTTGTCAAAATAATCACAAAAGGCACTTTTTCTGGAGATCATTAAAGCTAATTAGTAAGAAAACAGTTTTTGAATAAAAAGATAAGCTGGGCTACAGGAGAAACATGCCTCTTCTTATTTTCCCAAATTAAAAACCCCGTGTTCCTTCATAAGTCTGAGGCCTGTTGGAACACAAAGATACATTCCAGGATCACCTCGACCTGCGGGATTACACCCTCCACCCTCCAGCTTCAGACTGAGGCTGGCTGTGTCAAGAGGACATTGCTAGGGCAGAGCCTGCCCCTAGTTAACCTGCTGCATTCTTTAACCAGCATGTGCAAAATGTCCCCAGGTATTCCCTAGAAGTGAGCCTTCCCAACTGGCCTTGAGACTCAGAGCTCAAAGCATAAGCTCCTGAAAGTAGGTGGCCTGGCAGTGTGCTGCCTCTACCCCGGGGGTGGGGGTTGGGGGGGCTGGGGTGCTCCCCTCCTAGTGGTTGGAAGGTGTCAAGGTTCAGTCTTCTCCATGATCTAGTTTCCTTTCCAAAGCTCACAGAACACAAAACTTGCATTTGAAGAGCACAAGTGCCTTCCAGAGGGCTCACAAATCCCAAGAAATTCAAGTCACCTTGCTATGACTTTAGAGAGGCCCTCAGCACATACCTGCAAATTGGATTAGTGGGTCCAAAAAAGAAAGGCTTCTGGGAAAAACCTCACACCTTTGAAACTGGTGGAAGGCTGAGTAGAATTGAGGATGTCACCCGACCCCCAGCAGCTCCACCCTGGGCACAGTAAGCACTTTATACACTGAGCCATTTCTCCAACCCTTAAACAAGCATCTGTTAAGTGAGAATCATCCATTTTATTAGGAGGACTCAAATCTCAGGAAACAGAAGTTTGACTATGCAGAAAATTATTACACACACACACACACACACACACACACACACACACACATGCCTTAAAGTTTCTACCCAGAAACCACACAGGGTCATAGCCAAACCTCTGGCTGTCTGTGATCCACACAACTTCATCATCCTATGAACAACCATTTCAAGGCTCTGCTGCCCAGTACAAGTATCATACATAGCTAAATACTGAAAAAGAAAATTGGAATAGGAAAGAAAAAGTCATCAAGAAAAATAGTCCAGATTTCTCATGATCTCAGCCGTGAGTCAGATTTGCGTTTGGGATAACAACTAACCAAGTAGACCAGAACAGTCTGTCTGCAAGATGCTCGCCTGCCAATTTCAACAGCAGAGAAGGCACACTTCTTAAATTGGCTTAAAAGGACAAATCTAGTGCACTTGTTTATTTTTTTCCCCTTAAAAAAAAAAGAAAAAGTCTAAGGTGAACCAACCTCAGGTTTAAAAATAGTCCCTCTTGGAAATTAAACTATAATTTTCTTTCAACCACTGAGTGCCAAGTATCTGAAATTTGCCATTTGGGCACTGAGAAAAGGTCCTGCAGGAGTCTCTACTGTGTGACCCTTAGAAAGCTGTCTCCGGGCTGGAGAGATGGCCTAGTGGTTAAGAGCGCCCCGACTGCTCTTGCAGAGAACCCGGGTTCGATCCCCAGCTGAGATGGCAGCTGAGAACTGTCTTTAACTCCAGTTCCAGGAGAATCCGACACCCTCTTCTGACCTCCGTGGCATTGCACAACACGGGTACACAAACCTACATGCAGACAGTACATTCATACACATACAAGAATAAAAAAAAAAAGTCTCAGTCCTCTGGGCCTAGACTCGTTCACTTATAAAACAGAAGATTAGCATGGATAATCTCTAAAATCTCAGGAAGAAAGCCCCAGTGAAAATGAACTGAATTTTTCACACCTTACACATCTTTTAATATCCATGGAACTGCTCTAACAGAAGCAGGGTATTTTCATGAGTAGCTTCAGTTAGAGGAATTTATTCATCCAGGCCAGGTGAAGTCTAAGCCACTACCCATATGACTGGGCCTTTTGTCAGGAGGGGCAGGAAAGTGGTGGCACTCTCACACATGGAGCAGGGCCGTGGTCTGAAAGTCTGTGGCTCTCCCCTGAGTCCTTCTGAGGATATCCAGCCCCAAGGGCATGGCAGGAGGAGTGGGAATTTTGGAAAGTGACTGTGTTCTAGAACTAAGCCCTTGCAATATGGACGGTGCTTTTCCTGTGAAGGCTCCAGGGAGCCTTCCCACCCTACCTGTCCTGTCTCGTTCCTCTACCACCCGACCCAGTCGTGCTCCACTCCACTCTATACCTTTCATGGGTGCTACATGAATATTCTTGTACTTGGGCTTCTGAAAAAGGGAGGGATGGGAGAGCTGGTGTTTTCTCTCTATCTTTAGGGTAAAGCAGTATTGCAGAACTTAATTATTCAAGCCTTGCCAGCCCTTTGGCCCACTGGCTGAGCAAGCTCTCAGTGTATTTAAGCAATTATGGTGAAAGAAGGAAAAAGGTGAAAGAAGGAAAAAGGAAAAATTATGGTGAAAAAGGAAAAATCACACTCAGAGTGTAGAAGGATAAGCTCTCCAGGACTGAAGAGATGGACTAGCGGTTAAGAGCACCAACTGCTCTTGCAGAGGACCTGGGTTCGATCCCCAGAACCCACATGGTGGCTGAGAACCGTCTTTAACTCCAGTTCCAGGGGAATCTGATACCCTCTTCTGACTTCTGTGGCATTGCACGACACAGGTGCACAAACCTACATGCAGACAGTACATTCATACACACAAAAAAATAAATAATTTTTTTTTTAAATTTAAAAAAAGAAAGAAGGATAAGCTCTCCTTGGAGGGCTGAGAATGGCCACTAATGAGTGCCATCAAAATAACTACTTGAAGACTTCCTGAAAGTCCAGGCTCTACACCTGGATTTCAAATCTGAATGCAACTGTCCCCTCAGATTCTTTTCTACCAGTTACTGTCCTACATGGTCTCCCAGCATGCTATTTATCTGCTGTTTTAAGCAGACCTCTGTTTACTACCAGAACAATGTATTAGAGGTAAAAAATTAAAAGGGAGCCAGGCATGCATGGTAGTGCACCCCTTTAATCCCAGCACTTGGGGGTGAGGGGGGCAGAGGCAGGTGAATCTCTGAGATTAAGGTCAGGCTGGTCTACATAGTGAGGTCTAAGCCAGCTGGAGCTCCAGGGAGACCCTGACTCAAAAAAAACAGAAAAAAATGTAAGAGGCTAAATCTTTGCACACGTGGGTGGACACACACACACACACACACACACACACACATTCCCTTTCCTTTTTTGCCCATCAGTATCATTACAAAGAATTCAACAGCAGCAGGGAACATCAGATGCTAGAATTTACATTGCATTAAAGGCCCTTCCAAGTAAAAGAAAGAGTTAACCCTTTCTCATATGTTTCTCCAAAGTCTCTGGAAAATATATGTGTTGGCCTATAAAGAAAACTGCCTGGATATTGTAGAAATGGAGGGCAAGAGTAATGATCCAATAACTACCGGGACTACTTAAGCAGAACTGAGGCTCCAAATTTAAGCTTCAAATCACAGAATTGCTTCTTTCTATTATCCTCAAAGGTTTAATTGTCCCAATGAAGAAACACAGCTAACTGCATTTAATTGAACTGAAGTTTATCTCTAATGCCAAATGGAAAGTGGAGGCTTACTAAGAAGAGTGGGCTTTGGGAATAGCAGGTCTCCTACGGAAGTCTGACTCTGTGGATCACTTTAGAAAAGTTACCTGTCTCTGAGATTCTGCCTCCCCATCTGTAAAGGAGGCTAACAATCCATTAGGAAGCCTGGATGAAGTGGTGGATGAAGTGGTGTAGACAAAGTAGATAGGAGGGGATTATTCCATACTGAACTAAGTCACAAATTGGTAAAGATATTAGAAGCTATACAGGCCAATCTTGGGGTATCAGTCCTTCAGACCCTGCTTGCTGCCTGAAGGAGTAGGAGGCTCCCAAGCTCTCCAGGTGTTTCTTGGAGACAGAATAAGGGGAAAAATTTTCCCAGTATGAGACTGCTTCTCCAACTCTTAACTACAAAGGCCTTTGTTCTATCTTCTGGACTGGAAGTAAGCCTTGGTGGTCCTATGCACAACAGCCACTGGGTGCTTTACATATCTGGTCATGCACTAGATTGACGCTCCAGACCTCCTAAGTGAAAGTATAGGGAAGACTAGAGAGGTGAGAGATGAGTTGAGATTTCTCATTTATGGGGCGCTAGTTGAATGGAGGCATCATTGGCCAAACTAGGGAACAGAAGGGGAGGAGCAGGTTTGTAGGTACAAAGTGACACAATCAACTTGGAATACATTGCCTAAGAGAGGCTGGGATTGCCCAGCTGGAGAAAGCAGGTAGGTCAGTGTTCAAGATGGGGTTGGGCTTTGCAGAAGGTTCTGTCGTGGGAGTAATTGGTGGTAGATGGAGATGAAGAAATATTTGCCTCATTTTGCGGTTCTCAGCCTTTAACGGCTCAGATATCTCGATATCTCTCTCTCTCTCTTTCTCTCTCTCTCTCTCTCTGTATTCAGAACATGAATGGTTAAGAAGTAAAGCATAAAACCCAATCAAAACAAGTAGAGAATGCCAGACATGGCGGCACATGCCTGTAATCCCAGCACTCAAGAGGCTGAGGCAAAAAGTTCATGAATTTAAGGCCAGCTTGAGTTACATAGTGAGACTCTTCAAAAATGTAGTGGGGGACTGGAGAGATGGCCTAGCGGTTGAAAGCACCGGCTGCTCTTGCAGAGGACCCAGGTTTGATTCCCAGCACCCACATGGTGGCTGAGAACCATCTTTAACTTCAGTTCCAGGGGAATCCGACACCTTCTTCTGACCTCCGAGGCATTTCATGACATGGGTGCACCAACCTACATGCAGACAGTACATTCATACACATAAATAAATAAAATAAAATAATTGGTTCTTTCTAAAAAAAAAAAAATGTAGTGGGGTTTTAAAGGTTGTTGCAAAAATTCAGTGAGGGTTTGTTTCCTTGGAAAAGGACTCAAGGATAAGACAAAGTATTAGGTGAGGAGGAGACCCAGCAGGGAAGTGACATGAGGGAATCCAGGAGGATAGAGACTTATGGCTGAGGTGGTGCTGGCTGGAAAGCCCCCCATGGGCTGGATGTTGGCACCCACAGGTAGATACAGGAAGAACATTTCACTAGAGGACGTGAGTAGAAATCAGCCTGCACAGTGCACTGTGGAATCAACCAGCGATTAAAGAAGTAGGTAGAAAAGGCCATGTGAGAACAATGTTTCCAGTGACTTGCTGATTACAGCTACAGGGCAAAGCAGTCTTAATTAAAGAGTTGTGTGGTTTGAACATGGCAGCAAGGAAATTCTCATAGACACAGGGAGGCTAAAGACAGAATCCTGCTCAGGTATGATCCTGAGAGATGTCCAAGGAGACAATCCCCGAGAGCCAGGAGAAATCTGAGGAGAGGAGGTAGAGGGAGGAAGGGGTGCGGGCTGGGTGTGGAAGGAGGTAGTCTGTAAGTGGAGGAACACCACGGGGAGTCTCCACCTCTTCTGTCTGAAGACTGCACTAAGGTTCTTTCTTAAGAGGCAGGGAAAAGATGGCGGTAGGAGTTAAAGGGGAGGGCAAGAGCTCCAGTGGACACTGCACTGTGCCTGGAATTCTCTAGGGACAGAGTGTCCAGCTGTCACACCACTGCAAATAACTGTTTGGCTTCAGTTTGGATTTTGGGTGTTTTGAAACAGGGTTTCATTGTGTAGTTGGGCAGGCCTGAAACTCCCTATAAAGACCAGGCTGACCTCAAACTTGAAGTGATGCTCCTTCCTCTGCCTCTCAAGTGCACTTGTTGTGAATCTCCATCCCCAGCTTAGGTGGTCTTTTCTTTTCTTCCATAGAAATGCTTAGCAATCAGACCACAAGAGCAGAAAATGCAGGTGGTTGAACTTGGTGAAGAAACACCAAAGGCTGGGCCAGGAAAAGAGACAGCAAGCAATCGGGTTGGTGAAGGAGCAGGTACTGTTCCATCACATCTACAGAAGAACAGGTACTGTTCCATCACATCTGCAGAAGAGCAGGTAATGTTCCATCACATCTACAGAAGAGCAGGTAATGTTCCATCACATCTACAGAAGAACAGGTACTGTTCCATCACATCTACAGAAGAACAGGTACTATTCCATCACATCTACAGCATCACATCTACAGAAGAACAGGTAAGGTTCCATCACATCTGCAGAAGAACCTCTACCCCCAAGGCTCATGGAGCATAGCAGAACAGGGGGTGCAAATGGAGTGTCATACACACAGAAGGCCAGAAATGACCCAGGTGTAAAGAGTAGAAGAGTGCAGAGTGCATGTCCCTGGATAGGACTCCTATATTAGCCCTGACCTATCTATGGCTCAGGGACCATTCTGGGAGAGGGGGTGTTAAGATTATAAGAGCCAGGACTGGGGCATGAGATAAGGAAACCCTTTTCCAGGCCTCTGGGGACTTGCTCACATGAACTTGCAACAATGGTGAGAGCATGCACAAGACCCATGGAGAATCAATCAGACAAACCCAGCATAGAAACGGGGAGATGGGCAGCAGGCCCCAACTTTACCCAAGGAACTACTAACAACTGATTACTGCTGAGTGAGAGAAAGCTGAGCTTCTTTAAGGGAGTGACTATAGGTAAGCTGACTAGATTCCAGTGGATGAACTTGCGTGGGGAACATCTGGATACAAACCCTTGGCTCCATAGACCTTTACATATATAACAGAATTATGAACTTGGGGGAGGGGGTGATATGGGGGTACATATAGGAGGAGAGAGAGTATGATCAAGATGTATAAAATATGCTCAAGATACATAAAATTGGCAAAAATTCAATTAAAAAAAAACCTAAAACAACAATAACTAAAAAGACAGGCCCCTAGCCATTCCATAATAAATGCAGTTGGCTCTTTCAGACCCAAGCCCAGGATCTTCACTCGAGCCCCTTGGCTGACTTCTGCAAGGCTGGCCTACCCTGGAAGTTAATTTCCATTCTGGCTCCTGGAGTGAAAGGAGGTCACTGTGCTTCCCCGATCTGGGTCAGGAGCGAATGGGATAAACATGTCACCCACGCCTTTATTCAGGTTGCTGAAAATGTTGAACAGGAGCAGGATAAAGCCAGCAGCAGAGCTGTGCCCGACTCTCCTCTAGACCGCGCTCTCTGCTACGCACCCATCCATCCGCCCTTTCTAAGGGTATGCAGCTGGCCACCTGTAAATCTCCCCGCTTTGGTGGCTGCTGCCAGCCAGCCACACTGCTCCGCCCTTGCCTGTGAAGATCCAACGAAGGCTGGGTGACACTGGGATCCCAGCCCTCACTCCAGTGGGGCCGGCAGGACGGCCAAGTTTGAGGTCAGTCTGGGTTACCCAGCAAGACCCTGTCTCAGACAAAGCAAAGAAGATAAAAATATCACAGAAAACCATCCAAACCCTTTGCTGAAAAGTCTGGGGATGCCATGATAGCAGTGTTCCCTGTGAGGTGCTGGGGAACCTTGCTCCCCCACCCCCATCATTCTCTTCGTATAAGAATACAATACACTTTTCTTTGCTGTTTCTTACACACCTCCAACCAGATGGAGATTGCTTTACGACATTTTATAGCTTTGAAACATTTCCTGTCGCATCATGACATCACTTTCCCCTAAGTCCAGGGCTTCAGAAGGCCATAAAGGTGTTAAGAACTTAGTTTCAAACCTTCCTCCAGCTCCAATGTATCAAGTTACCTGATCTCCCGGGCTGTTGAAATGAAGAATGTCACCCAAATAATGAGACTCTAGTGGAAAAGTGACTCCATAGGACAGAGAGAGGAGACCTAAAAGTGCTCTACTCCGCTGTGCAGTCTTCTCAGCAGCCCCAAATGCAACTACAACCCCATGCCTTTGGATCTCATTTTGAAAATAATCTCAAATGAATACTTCACTTTCAAACAGGGCACTTAAGTCTTGGGGCCTTAAACCTTACAACCTGTGTATTCAGTTGCTTAAAAGAAAAAATCCTAAAATGAGAATGATACAGATCAGCAATAAAGCAGAGTGAAAGGTGCCAGGGTGTTTCTGAAAGGGATAATCCGTCATTATGAGGGGCGCAGCTTCCTCCCCCGGCAATGCTCCTTAGACAATGCTGCCCAAACAGCAAACAGGGGCAGCTTACGCATCCATAGGCATCTGCTTCTGGCCTGCTGCTGGGGTCACCAAGAAGTAGAAAGGATGCCCCCCCCCCGTCCCCAGAGAAAGCACAGTCTAGTGTGAGGCGAAGAAAGAAAACAGTAACAACAGCAAAAGAACAAAAGAAAAACAAAAACAAAAAAGAAAAAAGAAGACACCTTCAGCAAAGGGCTCACACACCAAAGCAGCCAGGCCAGACACCAAGCGAGTGTGCTAGGCAGGTAGGCACTCTGGGAGAGGCTGCCAGGCTGGAAGGAAAGGAAGGCTTCTGGAAAGGAATGAGTCTTCACCTGATCCTCAAGGGTTGGGCAGAATTTAGACAGCAGGCAGGTGGACATGGGATACACCCTAAATGGGTGTATAGCCCATTTAGGCACATGGAGTTTATAAATAGCCATATTCAAGTCCCTTCTCTTTTCTAATATAAAGACAAAAGTCTGCAGTTCAATTGGCAAATTCACAGAGAATGCACTTGTCTCTATAATATGGAGTCTGTGCCTCCCCATCCAAGTGCAGCCGAAGTTACACAGAGATGAATGTCCAAGACATTCACTGTAATAGGAATGATCCAATTAAAACCCTAACATGCTCTACAACACAGCACCAGTTTCATTAGAACCACTCACTGCATTTTATGTTGGAAATGAATGGATTTTTCTAAGAAGGTAACAGCATATGCCACAGGCATAAAATTCCAAGAAGGCAAAAAAATAACACAGAGTTCAGATTATGGAGCAGCAGTTGGCAACCCCGGCTCCATATTAGAATCACCTGGGGAGCCATCAATAAATAGCAATGCTTGGGCTGTACCTAGTGCCAATTAAATCCCAGTCCCTGGGGCACCAATATTTAAATTAAAAATACCAGTGATTCTAATTCAGTCTCTCAACTAATATTTCCTGAGTACCTACTACTGGCCAAGTCTTTTTCTGAATGTTGGTGATGTAGTACTCAACCAAACAGAACCCACCCCCCCAAAAAAAAACATACCTTCTCAGTCTTGTATTATAATCAGAAGCAGGCAGAAAAGCAAATTAAATCATATAGAGAGAATACATATTCCCTACATATGAATATAAAAGCTGAGGATGGTGGTCAGGAAACCTCAGGCTGGAATAGGACAGTGCAAATATGGAGACTCACCAGTAGGGACGTTTGAATCAAGGCCGAAAGGAATGGAGGAAGTGGGGGAATCTCAGCTACTTGAAGGAAGAACATTGGAATGTTCTGCCTAGAGGCAGAGGGAACAGCTTCATGGCCTGAGGCAGAAGCCTGCCAGTGTAGCTAAAGCTGGCAGGGAGAAAAACAGGTGAAGTCAAGAGGGAGAAGACAGGGCAGAGGGGAGCCCGCAGGGCCTGGCGGCTAGGGAAGGAGCTGGCTTCCACCCAGTGTGATGGGAAGTCATGGGGAAGGTCGGAGCAGAGAAGTGACATGAAATGATTTCTACCAGGATCATTCTGGATGCTCTATTGAGAGTAAACTATGAGGGGAAGGGGGAACATAGCATTTGGGAGGCTCCTAAAATAGCCCAGTTGAGAGACGAGGATGGCTTAGACGAGGGAAGTGCTGACAAAGGCTTAGGTTCCAGATATAGTTAAATGTTTTATTTCTTATGCCGGGTGTTGTGGCGCACAACTTTAATCCCAGCACTCAGGAGGCAGGGGCAGGTTCGATCTCTGTGAGTTCAAGGCCAGCCTGGTCTACATAGGGAGTTCCAGGCCAGGTGGGCATACAGGGAAGCCCTGTCTCAAAAATACCAAAAAAATGATTTTTAATTTATTTTTATTCTATATGTATGAGCATTTTGCCTGCGCATATGTAGGTGCGCCATATGTATGCAATGCCTGCACGTATGTAAGTGTGCCATATGTATGCAATGCCTACATGTATGTAGGTGTGCCATAAGTATGCAATGCCTGCATGTATGTAGGTGCGCCATAAGTATGCAATGCCTGCATGTATGTAGGTGCACCATATGTATGCAATGTCTGCATGTATGTAGGTGCACCATATGTATGCAATGCCTACATGTATGTAGGTGTGCCATATGTATACAATGCCTGCACATATGTAGGTGCGCCATAAGTATGCAATGCCTGCACATATGTAGGTGTGCCATATGTATGCAATGCCTGCATGTATGTAGGTGCACCATATGTATGCAATGCCTGCAAAAGCCAGAAGAGGGCAACTGATCCCCTGAAACTGGAGTTACAGTTATTAGCTGCCATGTAGATGCTGGGAATTGAAGCTGGGTCCTCCACAAGAACAACCACTGCTCTTACCCTCTGAGCCATCTCTCCAGCTGTCCAGATATATTTTAAGAGACAAACCATAGAAGCAGCCTGTAAGCTTGACATGGTGGTATAGATCTATAATCCCAGCACTCTGGAGCCTGAGGTAGGAGAATCATGAGTTTGAGGCCATCTTGGGCTACGTAAAAGACTCTGTGCCAACAAAAAAAGAAAAAGAGGAGAGTGCGATGGTGCATGCCTTTAATCCCAGCACTCAGGAGGCAGAGGCAGGCAGATCTCTGTGAGATCAAGGCCAAACTGGTCTACAGGGTGAGTTCCAGGCCAGCTGGGGCTATAGAAAGACACTGTCTCAAAACAACAACAACAACAAAGAACTCGAAAGAAAGAAAGAAAGAAAGAAAGAAAGAAAGAAAGAAAGAAAGAAAGAAAGAAAGAAAGAAAGAAAGAAAGAAAGAGAGAGAGAGAAAGACAGAGAGAGAGAGAGAGAGAGAGAGAGAGAGAGAGAGAGAGAGAGAGAGAGAGAAAGGAAACAGAAGGCGAGAATACAGCTCAGTTGGTACAGCACTTCCCTGGCAGGCACAATGCCCTGTGCTTGATCCTTAATACAATACACTCAGCTGCATGTTAAGTTAAGGCCCAGCCTGAGACCCAGTCTTATGAAAGGGAGGAGAGGAGGAAAGAAGGAGAGAAGGCAGGATGGAGGGGGGGAGAAAGGAAAAAAGGGAGAGAGAAAGGAAAGGGAACGAAGAGGTGGGGGAGGGAAGGAAAAGAGAGAGAATGATGTCCTGGAAGGAGGAACAGTGGGAGAGCGGGGGCAGAATTCTGACCTGACCGTGAGCATCAGTCAGAATGTCCAGTAGGGAATGACATACGGTAGTAGAGGACGGTGACAGGTTGGTGGGCATTCTTGACATTGGGGATGGCATTTAGGGCCACAGAAATACTGACATCGCAGATAGCAATCACAGGAAGAAAAGACAGGAAGCCCAAGCACTCTAATAATATATGTGTGTGTGTGTGTGTGTGTGTGTGTGTGTGTGTGTGATACGAGGGAACCATGAACCCAAGAAAGAATGCTTGCTGCCAATCACAAGAAGAAGACAGGAAGCCCAAGCACTCTAATAATGTGTGTGTGTGTGTGTGTGTGTGTGTGTGTGTGTGTGTGTGAGATACGAGGGAACCATGAACCCAAGAAAGAATGCTTGCTGCCTGGAGAGTGCCGTTCAGAGCCAAAGAGCACTTGAGCACTTCCAGGAAAGCAGAGGATGAACTCTGAATGTCACCTGTTTTTGAGGGATTGAGCAAAAGGCTCAGAAATTGTCTTTGGCTTTAGCAAATGTGGACATTGTTAGCAACTTTCAGAAAAACACAGTGGAAGGACCTAGAGATGTGGGTCAGAGGGAGAATCCATGTTCATCTGGACTCAGATTAATACTCTGTCTTTATTGCTATAATCTAAGGCACTAACACATAGATTTCAAATAAACATTTAATTCATTGGCTAAATAGACTGAGCTTAGGGCTGGAGAGATGGCTCAGTGGTTAAGAGCACTGGCTGCTCTTGCAGAGGACCCAGGTTTGATTCCCAGCACCCAATGGTGGCTAACAATCATCCATAATATTCCAGGTGAATCCAATACCCTCTTCTGACCTCCCCAGTCACTGCACAGCATGGGTGAACTTGGATACATGCAGGCAATACACTCACACACATAAAATAAAAATAATAAAACATGGGTCTGAAGGAATGTCTCACAGTTAAGAGCCCTGGCTGCTCTTGCAGAAAACTTGGGTTTGAATCCCAGTACCCACATGGCATCTAACAACTGTCCCTAACTCCAGTTCCAAGGGGATCAAATGCCCTCTTCTTCTGTCTTCTGAGGGCACTAGATGACACAGGTGCACTTACACACAGGAAGGCATAACACTCATACACATAAAATAAAAATAAATTTAAAAAATATAGCCGGTGTGATGGCACACATGTTTAATCCCAGCACTCTGGAGGCAGAGGCAGGTGGATCTCTATGAGGTCAAGGCCAGCCTGGTCTACATAGTGAGTTCCAGGACAGCTGGGGCTAAAAAGATTTTTAAAATGTCTCAAAAAGATTTTTAAAAATCAAAATAATAAAATAAATAGAGCTGCACATGTATTTTCTAGGAACTTCAGAAGATTATCTAAAATAGTCAGCAGGTAAAATGGAAATGTTCTTTCAAAAAGGGACTCGCCGGGCGTGGTGGCGCACGCCTTTAATCCTAGCACTCGGGAGGCAGAGGCAGGCAGATCTTTGTGAGTTCAAGGCCAGCCTGGTCTACAGAGTGAGTTCCAGGACAGCTGGGGCTACGGAGAGACCATGTCTCGAAAAGACCAAACAAAACAAAACAAAACAAAAAACAAAAACAAAAAGGGACTTGAGGACAGCATGGCTTCTCAGATGCTCTTGTCAGAGGACTCATCTTCTAAAATGGACTGTCCAATGGCAGCACCATTCAGACAGCAGCTCATGGGTTAGCTGGGAGCGTAGTCGGGATCCTTTCCTGTCACCTAGCCTAGCCAACACTAATTTCATTCACTTAAAAGTTTCATTCAGTGCCAGATGGGGACTGCTGACACATCCAGCTTGTGGACTGAGTAACTACTGGGGTTTCAGCCTCTTCAGAGTATAGACTGCCATTGTTGGACTGCCCATGCTGTATCATGGAGACCAGTACAGGAAGATCAAGACAGGATGTGGGGCTTACTGGACCTCATTTGGTAACCACAGGAAGGGAAGACCCCAGTGTGGAGCACAAGGGCAGGACTGATGGTTGTTTGGGCTTGCCAAGGAGGAGCCTTCAAACATGACATCTTTCAGCCTAATAAAGAAAAAAAATTATCGAAAAGACCAAAAAAATTTTTTTAAATAAAAAAAGAAATCATAATCTGAAGATGCTAAAAACCTATAACGTCTTAATCTTGATATATGTGTAGCATGCATATATGCATATTTTGGAGTGATACAAATTGGAAAGAACAACAACAAAAGACTGGGTCAAAGAACTGACTGAAACAGTAAACTTCTGCGCCAAACAGTAAACTTCTGCATTGAAGAAAAAAGAAAAAAAACTGAGAAAAAAAGATGAAAGACATGTATCGCAGAATGCGTGAGCTCTGGTAGGGTGGGGGCAAGAAGGGGGAGTGGGTCCAAATGATTAAGAAATGTGTGAAATGCACAAAACTTCAATAAAAAATTGGCTTAAAAAAAAGAATTACCTAGATAAGGTTGAAAAAATAAAAATTCCTTTTTTTAAAAAAAGTTTCATGGAGAATGTACTACGGTTCAGTGAGCTATGGGTATTTGAGTCACAGCAACACCGTGGATTATACTGTATGTATGTGAATGTGTCTGTGTGTGTCTGTGGGTGTGCATGTGTCTGTGTGTATGTGTCTGTGGGTGTGCATGTGTCTGTGTGTATATGTCTGTGCATGTGTATGTGTCTGTGTGTATGTGTCTGTGCATGTGCATGTGTCTGTGTGTATGTGTCTGTGCGTGTGCATGTGTCTGTGCGTGTGCATGTGTCTGTGTCTGTGGGTGTGCATGTGTCTGTGTGTATGTGTCTGTGCATGTGCACGTGTCTGTGTGTATGTGTCTGTGCATGTGCACGTGCATGTGCACGTGCATGTGTGACACATCTGACATAGCACATCTGTGGAGGCCAGCAGACAACCTGAGGGGTTGGCTCTCTCCTTCCACCATGTGGGTTCCAGGGATTGAACTCAGGTTATCAGGTCCTGAGTTCAATCCCTGGATTGAACTCAGAAAGTGCCTTTCTGCTGAGACATCCAGCCAGCCCTATGGTCTATGTTTTGGAGAGCCTTCCAGTCTACTCTTTCCAATCCTTGGTTGACGCCAGTGCTACCGCCACCCTAGCTTACAGTTCCCATCCCAGGACAAACAGGTGATGCAGCCCAATGTTGCATGGCCCTAGATTTACTCAGCTCACGATGCATACCACAGACATGGCGAGGAGGACGTGTGTGTGTGTGTGTGTGTGTGTGTGTGTGTGTGTGCGTGCGTGCACGTGCATGGTGTATTGTGTACTTGCATATGTTTGTGCATGCCCATGTGGGTGCGGCACAGGCCCAGGGTAGACACCAATGTCCTCCATTCTTGCTCTGTCACTGAACCTGGATCACATCATTTTGACTAGAATGGCTGGTCAGCCCCAGGGACCCTCCTGTCCCTGCTCTCCCTGGGATGGGTTGCAGGCACTCACGGCCACAGCTAGCCTTTATGAGGGCAATGGGGATTCAAATCAGACCCTCATGCTTATAGGCACTTTACCCTCTGAGCCGTTTTCCCAGCCCTGCCAAGGCAGATCCTAGCCACCTTCAAGTCCCCAGAAAAATGGGGTTCAGGAAGACTCACAATGGTCTTTTTATTTTTGACACAGAGTCTCAAGCAATCTAGGCAGGCCTGCAACTCACTAAATATCAGAGGATCCTCACTCTCCCGTATCCTCCACCACCTAAGTGCTGGGATTATAGGCATGCACTGCCACTATGTTCCTGAAGCAGTGTTTTCTCAATTTTTCCTCCCCCTGGCCCAGTCAGGATTTAAGGGCAGAAAATGCAGGTGGATGGATTTATTCAGTCTAGAAAGTTGGAGGGCAGGAAGAGATGCTATTAGCCAAAGAGCAGATGAGGGGATGGTCTACTGGATACGGTGGAAAGGGAAGGGCTTAGAAGCCAGCCACTGTCTTCCCTAGAAATCTTTCAAGATTGTTAGACTCTGGTAATTCAAGGAAATCTTAATTATATTTATTTTTCCCATGCATAGAATAGGAATGTCTATATCATTCCTCTATGTGGAATGTGCTAAATAAATATTAGTTGAACGAAAAAGGAAAAAATTAGTTTGAGGGCATCAAGGACAAAAAAATAAACTCTAGGAGAAAGCCAAGTATCATGTTGAGAAGAAAAACACCACCTCCTTCAAATGTTTGCTAAGCTTTCACAGCTTTCAATGGCTTTATGGGCAGCTACCCACCTCCTAGCTGCAGGACCACCACGGCTACAACATTGGCATGCTGCGCCAAGAGGAAGGATGGGGAGCAGCAGTTGAGAGCATGTTATTAAAAAAATAGTATGGCCAACTATCCTGGTGTGCAGGCTGCAGCTAGGACCCTAACCAATGGGATTCCAGAAGCACACCGTGATCCAACAAGTGAGAACTGTGGTGGGTGGTGACATTCTACAGGAGAACAGCACATAAAATTCAGCCCAGCTCTATTGTGACTACCCACCTGCCTGTTAACAGGAACAAGGAGCACCTCCCCTTTGGAAGATGCTAAAAATAAAGGACAGTACCAATGAGTGGCACTTTACATGCACAACCTTCAGGCAAGTTCTGGTTACCATAGCAAACCCCACTCACCAAAGCAAAGGTGGTATGCATGAGGTATCAATGCCCAGAGTTCTGCCTTCTCAGAGGGAAGCAGCTTATCTGCCAGAAGTACTGACCAGCTGCTACAGCCTTTTCCATGAATGAAAGCCCAACCAGCCATTTGTGGGTCTTGGGTAGTCTCACAATTACTATTTGCCTGAAAGAGTAGTTTTTTGCCTGGATATTTACTTACTGGCATGCTGATGTAACTTCAAGATTGATTTTTTTTTTTTTTTTTTGGTTTTTTCGAGAAAAGGTCTCCTTTTTGCCCCAGCTGTCCGGCAACTCACTCTGTAGACCAGGCTGGCCTTGAACTCACAAAGATTCGCCTGCCTCTGCCTCCCAAGTGCTAGGATTAAAGGCATGCGCCACCACGCCCAGCCTAAGATTGACCTTTTTTTTAACAAAAGGAAGTCTAAACTGAGCACAGTGAGTCAGGCTTGTTATCCAAGCTATTACAAGGCTAGATAAGAAAGACTGGAGCCTAGGAGTTCAAAACCAGCCTGGACAACAAAGTGAGGTGTTTAGAAAAGTAAAGAGAGGCTCAAGATCCAACAACAAAGGGGAGGGAGTGTCTACTTTCTGACCTGACAAGAACTTGCTCTTGGCTCCTTTCATGACTAGTTCTTTCAGCAAGACTCGATAGAGTAGGTTGTCTACCAACCAAAAAGCCTATATACTCCATCATCTGAGAAGAGAATCAGAGCCCTCTCACCCCAAACCAAACTACAGAAAAGTGCTCATGTATAAAAAGACCAGGCTAAATAAGACCTCAGAAACTCTCCTAACTCCAGATCTCTGTCTCCAAATTTTCAACCATATTCCACACAGAACCTCAAAGAGGCAGGAACAGCCCCTATCCCAACGGTCCCTATAGACTTGTGAGCTTTCTAGTTTATTTCCTGCTCATAAGCTCAGGACACTGATGGTCAACATCTTTGGACATAAGGTTTCAACCTGGTCATCTCTGCCTTTCCTGTGAGGTTGAGGGAAGTTTAAACCAGCGAGTTTCAAGATGGATCAGAATGTCAAGTCCAACGTGGAAAGAAGGCAAAATTAACTTCTTGGCTTCTTAAGCTTAAGTCCTAGGCCAACTTCTGAGAGAAATTGCGAATCTGAGATTCTGAGATTTCTTCCCTGTGTGTTAACCATCTGTGAGAGGGAAAGGGGCCTTTAGAAAGAAGCCCGGAGGGGCTGTCAGAAACCTGGGCAATTCCTGCTTCTCAGAAACTCTGAGAAGAACTGCCTGAGAACCCTGGGTGGGTGGACAGAGATCTGGATTCAAATTCTTGGTCCAACCTGAGTGAATATGTAACTTCAGGTCACTTAACCTTTCTGAAACTATGTCTCTTTATTTGAAAAATAAGGATAACTGCTGATGGTTAAAGTACTCAGTTTGCTCACCAGGCGACAATATGCTGAGCAGGAATGCAGCCTCAATTGACACAAATGTGGTCCTATCTACTGCATGGCAGGGGCTGTTGTGGGCACTTGAGATGCATGAACAAAACAAGGTTTTTGCTTCAATGATGCTTGCATTCCAAGAGGTGAGACAGAAACTAAGTGAATAAATCAATGTTTCATTTGAGACGACAGGCGTCACATGATAGAGCTCCAGGAGGCTCCACTTTGTATTATAGGCTTGTGAAGGGAAGATGCCTGTGAAGATCTTAGAGACAAAGCTTCTAGACAGAGGGAGGGTCCTGGTGTGAGACAGAACATGGTGGGTTCTGGAACAAAAGGCCAAAGTGTCAGATACAGAGGGAGGACAATGAATGGTAAGAGATTCAGTCAGGGGAGAACTGGGTCAGCCCAAGGGGCCTGAATCCTGTTCAGATGCATATGAGAAATCCCCCCGTTTTAAGGTAGGAAGGGACATGATTTGAATCATGTTCAAAAGACTGCCATGGGTTGGAGAAGGGAGGATGAATGGGTGGAATGTGGGGTTTTCAAGGCAGCAATAATGCTCCATATGATACTGTAATGGTGGATTTAACGCACTCTGTATTTGCCAAATGATGCCCAGGAGGAGAACACTCACGCAAACTACAGAATACAGATAACAATGCAACTAGGAGGACATGGTAACAAATACACCATTGTGGTGAAGGGTATTCAGATGGAGGGAAGACGTGCACGTCTGAGGGAACCAGGACCTGCCTCTCAGTTTGGCTGGGCACCTAAAACTGCACTTGAAAAAAGTCTTCAACCAAAGCCTGTGGCTGCTCTGAGGAGAAACGACAAGCATTCGAGAGCGTCTTCAGGAGTCCCACGTGGGCAATCTCAGGAGGGACCCAGGGACAAGATGCCAACGGCTTTGACTGTGCAGCTGCTTTGGAGGTAGGAGCTGGGGTAGATATGGTTTGAGTGTAAAGAGAGAAGAAGGAAGAATGGCTTCTGGATTTGGGGGAATAAGCTGTCGGGTAGATGGCAGAGTCACTTGCTGCTGGAGGGAGGAGAAGCTGAAAGGGAAGATACCACGTTGGTCCTCTTTGGTGTGAGACATCTGGATCACAGCCATATGCAGATGTTCAGTAGGTTCTAGGCACATGGATGTGGGAGTCATGGAGAGAGGCCCATGATAAATTCCTTTGCTGACAGCAAAACCCAGCTGCTTTGGGTTTTCAATATAGACTGAAGTCCAGTGGCTCTCCAGGAATCTTGAGGGCCTCTAGCACCAGGTTGGGATGGCTGAGGCATTCAGCTTTGTAGACTGACCAGCTACCATTCTCAGGAATTCCTAGTCCCTTCAATGTGAAGGCAGCCATTGTTGGACTGCCCAGGCTAAGTCGAACTAATAAATCCCCTGTTAATATATTTTCATTCTCTCAGTTCTCGTCCCCTAAAGAACCCTAGACTAATACAATCTGGTTATCAGCAAATTCAATGGCAAATTTCCCCCAGAAAACATGAAGCAGAAATAGCCAAATACTGGAGGAGACACAAATGGAGGAGACTGATGTGAAGACAGGAGAGCGGAAGACAGTGACACAACCTTGAGGAATGTCGACAGCTACTAGAGCTGGAAGAGGTGAGGCATTTTCTCTCCTAAAGCCTTTGGAGGGAGCACAGCCCTGCCAAAACCTCGATTTCAGATTTATGACCCCCAGAACCATGAGAGAACATCTCTGTTGTTTTAAGCCTCGAAGCTTGGGTTAATTGGTTTTGGCAACCTTAAGAGCAATAAAAGTACACACCTCATTGGGTTATGATGGAAATTAAATGAGTTAAGATGTGTACAGTGTCCAGAACAGTGCTTGCCAAGCAGTGAACGCTGGAATTGTCTTCATTTTTACCCGGTACTGGACACTGTGCTAGATCCTGCAGAGCACGAGAAAGCAACAACTCATTTTTAGAGCTGCTCGGGGATAAAGGTGGCGCTCAGGGAACTGGGCAGGTGAGAGCCCAGACAGGAGGAGAATGTTAAGGTATCACGTGGATCTCCCAACTGCCAAAAATTGCTGACTGCTGCTCCATAGCTGTCACCAATAAAGCAATCCATCAGCTTTACATCTGCTCAGGGTGTCCAAGCTGAGTACCAGATCCAGAGAGAGGTGAAAACAATCCATTCCGGTACCTTCCTCTCTTCACGCCATCTTACTGTCTGTTCTCAAGAGAATCCATGCTTATTTTCTGTGGACAGTTGTGTCCTCTTTTACCCTAATGATACTGAGAATAACAGTGATCAGGGCAGGGTAGGAGTGGAGAGTGGGTGGGGAAAACTAGGAAAAAGCCATGCCAATTTTGTTTGCTGAGTGATTTTGTAATAATATCTGCATGGCTGCTTTAGCATTGGAAGTTAATTTTCTTCACCAGGAGATCCATATAGCACAATCTAGTTTTACCCAAATCTCTATAAAATACACTGTGCCAACGGGGGGGGGGGCTCAGGAATGAACTGAAACACAGCTGAAATCACATTTTATACATCCATTGGCCAACACGCAAAAATGTAGTGTCTACTGACATCTCATTTCATTGAACCTGGCTCCATTCTCATCCTGGGTGCAGAGGGTAGTGTGGGAGTACTTGGGAAGAGCCTGTAATGGCCTGTCATCACCTGCATGCAAGCCTGAGTCCTGTGAAAAGCCACTTACTGCTCACTGTCTGCAGGGGTCCCCTTGTGAAGACACTGCCACCAGCCATATCACTGGACTCCCCAGGGGGAGGGGAAATTATTGGGTATTCAACATCGCATATATGAGTCCAACATGGTAGGGTTAACCCATATGACATTTGCCATGCCACTGTCTAGGAACAGTGTTTTACAAATTATCAGAATGACAGTAACACCCCAGCACAAGTGAGGGCTGGAGAGATGCTTCAGCGTTTAAGAGCACTGGCTGTTCTCGCAGGAAGGCCTAGGTTCAAATCCCAGCACACACGGTGGCTAACAAGCATCTGTAACTCCAATTCCAGGGTGATCCAAGGCCCTCTTCTGTCCTCTGTGGGTACTGCATGACACAGGTGCACTTACATACTCATAAAATAAAAATTAACAACAAAACAAAACAAAAAACCAGGGTGAGTCAGGCTGGCCTTTGGTGAGTCAGGAGTTTTGGTTTCTTCTATCTCCCTGATGAGAAAGTCCCATAATTGGGGGGGGGGGGAGGAGACTGTAGCCAGGCAGGACCCCAGGAAGCCAAAACTCCCAAGCACCCTATCTCCTCCCACCAGCTTCCTCCAGATGCCCAGAAACATCCCCTTCACAGGAGCTCAGGTCCCCACCCGCCTCCCCCTGTGGAGAGCAGCATCCCAATTGCCCTCTTCCCTACCCTCCTTCCAGCTCAACTCCCACTGCCTCTGTGGGTAGATGCCAGCCAGGAACTGACTCTGGATTTCCATAGCACTATAAGTATGCCCTTAATCCCAGCAGGAATCCCCTTCAGCATGCTCTGAATGCCATCTTTATTTTTAGCAAAGCAGGGTGATCACACTTTTGAGGCCACAACAATGGAGAGGGGTGCTTTACCTCGGATGATTCAGTTGCGGTATCAGAGTGAAAGTCTAGTGCGTACAAAGTCAAGTGCTAGAGGTGTCCGAGTGCTGATAAACATGAGACCAGGAGTGGCTCTCTTCACTGGAGAGGACCTCAGAGGACCCAGGCTAGGGACGAGTCATCCTGTTATCCAGGAAGCTGTTAAACCAGCACAGATCCTATCTGGAAAGGGCTAAACTTACTTTAACCTGAAGGCAAAGGATGGATCCCCTTGTTCAAGGATTTGTAGACCCATAAGAGTCTGTGATTTCCCTTTAGTCCTGGGAGTAACCTAGGCATTTCCGGCTACCTCAGACAAATCTTCCTATCTCCTTACTGTTATTTCATCCAAAACTTAAAAGATATACATTGCTACAAAGTGATTCCTCATCCTGGCTTTTACAAAACCCATGTCTTTAAGAGCACTCCCAAGTCACAGAAACACTCAAAGTAATCCAAGAAAACTTCACGGGCCAGGCCTTCATTGTTATCTAGTTTCATCAGACTGTGTGATAAAGAAAGTTAAGAATTTAAGATTTTTGCCAGGAGTGGAGGCACACACCTTTAATCCCAGCACTCGGGAGGGAGAGGCAGGTGAATATCTGTGAGTTCAAGGCCAGCCTGGTCTACAGAGTGAGCTCCAGGCCAGCTGGGACTAAAGGGAGACCCTGTCTCAAAAATACAAAAAAAAGAATCTTTAGATTTTTATTCTCTGCAAGTAAATAGCCAGTCACTCACTTGGAATGCCTTTGAGTAGATAACAAAAAACAGAGTATCCAGGACCGACTAGGAAGTCAACTGAATCAGTGGAGAGGGTGTCACTGACTGTGAGACACCATCAGAAATGCAGCCTCTATCATTTTATATGCGACCTATGCATAAGCCCAAAGGACAGGTTGATCTAGACATGAGCTAACCAGGTGGAAAATAATAATCAGAGAAAATCTGTCTAGGCTTCTATTTCCTTAAGAAGCATTCTTCACATTTCTCCCAAATTTAATCTATTGAGTGTTTGGTAAATAAAGTCAAGTGCTCTGCTTCTTCCCCTCTTCACTAGTAAGGGAGAATATTTAAAATTTGTATTTGTAATCAAAAGTCCATTAATAAACCAAGGGGGGTTGAAAGTGCATACTTCTTCCTCATTCACCTACACTTTGCACAAGTGCTTGGAAATCAGTAACAGGCCTCTGATGAGCAAGTACATGCTGAGATTCCATTCGGGGCCACTTCTCCGCTTGCCTATCCTCAGCTTTCTCAAAGGTGAGTATGGGGAAGATGAGGGCATGGTCTCTTTCCAAATCACAGGGAACATGGCAAGCCATCCATGCTCTCCTTACTTGAGCCCAGCAACTGGACCTTTGCTTAAGACAGAAGTCAAATGCAGACAGAGCCACTGCCACAAGCCAACAGATAAAAAGGCCAACACCCCTAAGGACTCATCCAGGTGGAACTGCAACACCACAGAGCTGAGTCCTCCAGAAGTTTTCATTCAAAGCTGAAGGAAAGCCTGATCAAGTCTGCTCCTAAGTCCCACCATCTATCTACTTTGAGTGGGACTTGCATTGGTATTCCAAGCTGTTCTAGAGGGCTCACTGTATCCCAGAGGCTATCGCTGAGGCCTTGCACACACATCTCAGTACTGCTTTGTATACCTCTCCCAAACAACTGTGAAGTAGCTACTCTGAAATTCCAGTGATCTAGCCAGCAAGTTCTCTGCACTGCCTGAATTCCAACCAAGTCTCCCACTCCCACTCCAAATCAGGAACCCTTCCTCTGCCCCTTGGCTACCTCAGAGGTTTACCTCCCAGGACCAGCAGCAGTGCTGCAGTCCCTTTTCCTGAGCCCCCAGCCTCACCAGGTGCCCCACCAGGCCTGGCAGACACTGTCCTGTTTGACCCAGAAGACCTGATTCCACTATTGGCTTCCCTGCGTCCCCTGCCGTGGCGCCGATCCCCTGCCGTGGCGCCGAGGGCTCTTCTCATCAGCACGTTCCCAACCTCCGCCTCCATCCTTCCAGGGAAGGCAGATGGCAGGTCTCTTTCCTGAACCTGTGGTTCATTGGTTGCGCTTGCTCTTGATCTGGCGTCTTCTCAACCAAACACCATTTCTCTGGCTTCTCCATTCCCATGCCTTTTTTTATTGCTTGCTAAACATGCCTGGGGGTGGGGGGGAAGCTGGTACTGCCTCCCAAGTGCGCCCTCCTTCAGTACTGCCACCTCCTGCAAACACTCCACAGTGCGCCCTCCTTCAGTACTGCCACCTCCTGCAAACACTCCACAGTGTGCCCTCCTTCAGTACTGCCACCTCCTGCAAACACTCCACAGTGTGCCCTCCTTCAGTACTGCCACCTCCTGCAAACACTCCACAGTGCGCCCTCCTTCAGTACTGCCACCTCCTGAAAACGCTCCACAGCGCAGCCGGCACATGGTGGAGCCACCTTCACAATCTTGCCAATCACGCTCTTTATCCCCTGCAAGCTAGCTCAGCCACCATCCTTCAGACTGTTCTGGGGCCCGGTCAGTGGCCTTTCCCTTCTGTCTGTCTGGGCATCAGGCCCTCTCAATCGTTACTGCCTCCTTCCCTCTCTTAGGACCCACCTAACTCTTCCTCAGCAACACTATGCTCAGCATCCAACCGACTCACAGTAGGCTAGTGTGATCAGGCCAGAGGAGGATCCCTGCTCCCTTGCTAGCCCGGGAAGCCTGGAGTTCCCACAACTCTGGGTTCAGGGACCTCAGAGTGCCATCAGCCACAGGGGCAGTTCCCATCTCTCTTCCTGTCTAGCCTGAGGCAACTCTTCCAGGTCTTATAGGCATGAGTATGATCAAGTCCTAGAGAAACAGCCAGGGCAGCCTGAGGAGAGGGCAGCTAAGGAAGCGCCCACCCCCTGAAGTCTCCCAGGGAGAGGTGGCAATGCCTCAGGGGAGGCCCTGCAGCTGGGTCTTGAAGAAAAGAAAGCTACTGGGGGCTGGAGAGATGGCCTAGCGGTTAAGAGCGCAGATTGCTCTTGCAGAGGACCCGGGGTTCAATCCCCAGCACCCACATGGCGGCCGAGAACCGTCTGTAACTCCAATTCCAGGGGAATCTGACACCCTCTTCTGACCTCTGCTGCATTGCATGACACAGGTGCACAAACCTACATGCAGACAGTACACTCATACACATAAAAATAAATAAAATTTTAAAAAAGAAAGAAAAGAAAGCTAACAGAGAAGAAAGGATATTCCAGGATTCCACCTCTGCGACTGCCAGCCAGGGGAAAGAGCTCTGTGCTGCAGAGACCACGGCAGTTAAGGAAGTCTATGCCTCATATGCGTGTTGGTGTGCCTGTGTGTGAGGTGTATCTATGTGTTGGTGTGTGTGTGTATGATGTGTGTATGTGTATGTGTGTGTGTTGGTGTGCCTGTGTGTGAGGTGTATCTATGTGTTGGTGTGTGTGTGTATGATGTGTGTATGTGTATGTGTGTGTGTTGGTGTGCCTGTGTGTGAGGTGTATCTATGTGTTGATGTCTGTGTGTGTATGATGTGTTGATGTGGATATGTATGTGTTAGTGTGTGTTGATGTGTATAGTGTGCCTGTGGGGGGGGTCTGTATGTCTGTGTGTATGTCTGTGGTATGTATGTTAGTGTCCGTGTTGTGTGGTGTGCATGTCAGGTATGTGTGTACATGTCTGTGTGCAAATATGTGTGGTATGTATGTGTCAGGTGTCTGTGTGTGTCTATGTGTATGTTGGTGTCTGTTCAATGTATCTAAGTATGTTGGTGTCTGTGTGTGATATGTGTCAGGTGTCTGTGTGATGTGTATGTGTTGTGTGTGTATGTGTCTCTGTGTGTGTTGGTGTCTGTGTATGGTATATAAGTATGTCTGTGTGCTGGAGTCTGTATGTGGTGCATATATGTTGGGTATCTGTGTGTCTGCATGTTGGTCTGTGTGTGATGTGTCTGTGTGTGTCTGTGTGTAGCACGTGTTTTGTGTGTGTGGTTTGTATGTGCTGGGCGTATGTGTGTGTGTGTGTGCTGGGTAGCATGGCAAGATAGAAATCTGAACAGATACCAGGTTTGAAATTTATCTTTACAGATCCCCAGAGCCATGACAGGTTTCACAAGCAGTGAGAAAAGAAGTCTGGAGGGGGGGGCTAGCTAGATGGCTCAGCAGGTGCAGGTGCCTGCTATGCAACCCAGATGACCCCGGGTCCATCCCTGGAACCCACAGTAGAAGGCAAAAACAGTCCACAAAGTCGTCGTGGTCCATGAACACACGCAGCAGGACACGTGTGAGCACACACAGTCTGGAAGGATTTCCTCCTGATGTCTGGTTTGTCCTCTGTTCATACCCCAAACTCCCTATCCACCTCACCAGGGCTCATGACCTGCAGGTGGTCTTGTTTCTGCTCTCTAAATGCCCCAGTGCCCACACTTCAAGTCTCCGCCCGATGCCTCTTTCCGTTCTTTCCCCCAGCTACCACCCACCAGCTCAGGCTTTCATTGTCTCCCTCACCTTCTCATTGCTGGAATCTTCTCACTAGAGTAGCCACCTCTCCCCTCTCCCCAGTCCCGATTCTTTCTACAGTTATCTACCCCAAGTGCATAACTGACCATGTTAGTCCCTTGTTCAAAAATCCCAAACATTTCCCAACTGCCTGGAAAACTCAATTCCTGCAGGTAGAAGCTCAGCCTCCTCTCAGGGAAGATAGCATCAAGGTTTTGGATACACCTCTTCTGCCTTGGCGGTCCTTCACAAACCTTTCTGTCTCCACAGTCAAAAAGGCCTTGGTCCTTCATACTCCTGAAATGGTTCGTTTGGACCACTCACGGGTTACTTTATTGATTCAGCTATCCCTTGACTCCTTCATCCACTAAACATAGGGCACCTACTGCAGGCCAAAAGTGTAACAGTTTGTGTCATCACTGTGCACAGACTTAGCTCCCTGATGGCAGGGACAGAGCTTCTTTCCTCTATTCCCATCCTGGGCAGCCAACCACAGGTACTCCAAAAATGAAATGATTGAAATGAATAGAGAAATTATCACAAGTTTCCTTAAGTAGTAAACTGCATTAAGTGCATCCGAAATCAATTTCAATGATAGATTTAAAGTATGATTCAATATTTTTCCAGGTGCATATTAACTATGTCAAGGGAGACGCATTTCTACACATGGTTCTGCTTCTTCTCTGGCACCTGCCACCCCACTACTCCCTCCCCCACAACTTACCACACAAATTCTCACCATGGTGTGTCTTTTATAGTAACAGCATCTTGGCCCATCCTAATGGGAAAAGGAATCAGTGCAACCAGAACAGCCACCAACAGCCAGGGTGCTCTGAGACATTTTCTTCCACCCCCACGAGCAGCCCTCCCATGCCACACCTGAGACCCCGCCCAGAAGTCACAGGCCAGGAAAGTGTCCCCCTTCCCCCAGTAGAAATAGCAGGGTCCTAAAGTCCAAACCAGGACCAGAGCCGAGTGCAGGAGACCTTCCTGGAGTAGGTACCCTGAAGGCTGGGGTGGAGTACACGCAGGGGAAGGTCACTTTCTACAGCTACTGAGCACCCGCCCATCTTCAGGGGCTTCCCCTTGACTTGTCAAGGAAAACACATGTACCCCCAGATCCTACCTGTGTGGGAAGGAAGAAGCAAGACCCAGCTCAGGCCTCCCACACTGCTCAAGCTCCTGTCCCAGCATATGCCTGGACTCTGGGGTGCCCTGGTGTCTGTCATTCCGGTGTCTGTACCAACACATGCCAGACCTGATATGACTCCACCAGTCCTTATCAAGGCCTCCGCACAGAGCTGGGCTGCTGAGGACTGGGTTCTGGCAAAGTCCTGCCCGGGGTCCTAAATCTCAACTCAATTTAGCTTTGTATAGCCAGGGAAGGGGGGAGGGGAGGGAGGGAAGGAGAGAGAAAGAGAGAGACAGACACCGACTTCAGAGGCAAAGGTCTCCTTCCCTATTGGAACTTCTCCCTGATCGCCCTGGCAGATGCCACTATCACCCCAAAGATGTCCTTGCTCTTCTGTCCGGCTTCTCGCACCACGCCACTCCACGGTCTGGAGATGAAGCGCGGGAGGCTGGTCCCCAAGACAATACCTGAGGACCGGAGTGCCCCAGAAGGGTAGGGAGACCACCAGCCGACAGGCCCTGGGAAAAGGACTCCCAGCCAGGCGTCAGTGTCCCAGGCGGTGGTGTCCGGTTATCCCGCGGTCCCGGTCCTGCTCTGCCCAAAGCTCTCCACCGTGGCCACCTTCCTCCCGCCCAGGGAAGAGGAGTTTGCGCCGCCTAACGCGGGGACCACTTGGGAGCCCTCGCTCACCGCCTGTCTGGGACTGGGATTCCCGCACCCGCTTGTCACTGAACTTTCTCCCGCGCACGCAGCCGCGGGGGGGGGGGGAATGCCCAGCTCCCCACCCCCGACCACCCGAAGCCCCGCGTCGCGGCGGCGGCGCCCGGGCGCTTCACCTGCTCGGGCTCGGCAGAGGCTCCCGCGGCTCGTCGCGTCCAGACCCAGGCGCCGCCCGGCGGTCCCCGCGCAGCTGCCGCCGCCGCGCCTGCCGGGAGCTGCGCGGCCGCAGCGGGTCCCCGCAGCGCCGGGGCGAAGGCGCGGTCCCCGGCGTCGTCCGCTGGGCCCGGGCTCCGTGCGCGCCCGCCGCAGCTGCCCCGCCGCGTCCCGCAGCCAGCACACACCAGCGCGGCGCGGCGCTCGGGATCCGCGAGCCTCCGGGGTGGGCGGGGATTCCCTCCCGCCGCGGGATTCGAGGGGCGGGAATACCTTCCTGGAGTGACAGGCACGGGGGGCGGGGATTCCCCTGCGGGTGACAGGGTAGGCGGGGATTCCCCGGAGCGAGCCCCGGCGGGCAGGGCGGCTCTCCGCGGAACCCGCAGCCCGGGTGCACCCGCTTCCCGGGGATCCAGGGAGGAAAGGATCGGAGACTGCGGCTCAGGACTGCCATGCAGGCAGGGCTTGGGGCGCCATCTAGGTGGAGGAATGAGCGCTAGGGGACTTGAACTTGCGTTTGCAGAGCACTTAACATAGAAAAATGTCAAAGGCTTTATCAAAGAACGGTGTGGAAGCTGGGCGTGGTGGTGCACGCACGCCTTTAATCCCAGCACTCGGGAGGCAGAGACAGGTGGATATCTCTGTGAGTTCAAGGCCAGCCTGGTCTACATAGTGAGTTCCAGGACAGCTGGGCCTACAGGGAGACCCTCTCTCAAAAAGAAAAGGTGTGGAAATGGCGAGGGAAACCGGAGAAGAGTCAGCCACCCACCCCAGCTACCCTTGGCCTCTGGGCCTGAGCATACTAAACTTAATTTAGCCCTCGTATGAGAATTCCTCAGGAGAGAGAACCTCTTTGCACCCCAGAGCTGCTTAATCCTGAAATTCTGTGTCCAGGGGATGGAGGCTTTGGCTCCTGTGAGCACTAGCCAGGAGCTCCTGCTGAGTGGGCAGTGACAGCTACGGCCAATCGTCCTTGGTCTTGTTCCAGGTCACTTGGGGGAGCCGCAGACCCCCGCTTTTTGGGTGCGTCATCCTATGGATTCTCAGGAAGACCTCAAACATTTTTGGTTCTTTTTTTGTCATCCTTGTCGTCTGCCTACCACAGGGAGCGGATGATAAGAACGTAATAGGGAGACTGCACAGCTCTGCAAATTAAGCTCTCTTGAGAGGAAAAAGCTGGTCTTTTTCAAGTGCTAGCAGATAAGAGTAAAAAAAAATAGGAAAAATTACAAAACCTGGGATCATGAATAGTTGAATATAATGCTTTTGACATTTTCTGCGGAGCAGTAATTGGAATCTTTGCTTTGACGGAGATGGGAATAGGTGGAACATGGATGGGCTCTAGATCTGCCCAGCAGGGCGATAAACTCTGGTCTCCCAAGAGCAGATAGACATAAATCACCCCACAGAGCTGCCCCCAGCATCAGACACCAGAGGAGTCCCAAGGCGTTTCAAGATGGTATTTTCAGCAGGGCCTGGGTTGAAGATGTACATAGATTTGGTTCTTCCTCAGCTATTATAATTACCCAGCCACCGAGATCAATGCCTGCACCAATCCACGCCTCGTGCAAACTCGTGCACCCAGAGCTTCCTATCTATAAATAGAGAAAACACCTAACGTAGAAGTGTGTAAGGATCAGCAGTCAGCTGTTCAGAATAGCATTTAGGAGGTGCTCGGCGAAATGGGATCCATTGTGTAGAAAGGTATTAGGATGCCGTTTAAAGACCCGCAGCCTTGCAGGACAGGCACTGCTTGTTCCACCGTCCCAGCCACTGGTTTCCCATCTCGGCAGCCATGAGGAGGCAGCCTGCGTCTTCCAAGCCTCTTTACCCAGCACCTGACACAATCCTGCTATCTTCAGCACTCAACTGAATATGCAAATGACTTCATCAATCCAAGTGTTCTCAATGTTCTTTCTTAACCACCCCACTCCAATCCTTTCATCCCAGCCTCTAATCCAACATGTAAACTCGTTTCCCTCTGCCAGAATGATATTCTCACTCTGCTGGGTCTGCAGAAATCCCAGAGTTCAACATTTCCTCTTCTGGAAGGGCTTCTCTGCTCCCAGCACCAACATCATGTGCGCTCTTCCTCATTAACTGCTGCAAAGGAAGCATTTTCTTCCAGTTACTAATTTAGCCTTTGTCAGGTGCACCAAGTTATGGAGGATCATAGTGCTTGTCTCACATATTTCAGGCTTGTGAAGTAAAAGAATTCAGATTTTATAGTGGGACCAAACGATGATGCGGTCTAGCATCCAACCTGACAGCTAGACACTCAATAAATATTTGCCAAATTAAAATGAGTTATCAGAGTGCTGGGGATATTGCTCAGTGGGTGAAGTGCTTGGCAGGCAACCAGGAGGAAGGACTTGGGCTTGAAGCCCCAGAACCATGTAAAGCCAGGCTACGCAGCAGCACATCTGTAATCTCAGTGGGCCTGGGGTGAGGTGGGAGGTTGAAGTAGGAGATTCCTCAGAAGCTCTGGAGCCAGCTAGCCTGGCACACAGGGCAGTGCACACAGGGCCGTGACAGCAATGGGGAAAAGGGATCCTGTCTCCAGCAAGATGGAGGGTGAAGCCCAAGCCTCAAGGTTCTTCTCTGATCTCTACACGCATGTACTGACACACATGCACCTGCACTCACACACACAAAAATAAATGTTATTAAATATATGTTTATTATACATGTTGCATACTATGCATAATATATGTAGTTGAGCTATTTTCTTATCTGTCTCTTTCAGACACGGTCCTGCTGACCTGCTTAAAATGCTTCTATTTCCTGCTGGGCATGGTGGCACACACCTTTAATCCTAGTACTTTGGAGGCAGAGGCAAGCCGATCTTTGTGAGTTCAAGGCCAGCCTGGTCTACAGAGTGAGTTCCAGGACAGCTGGAGCTGCAGGGAGACCCTGTCTCGAAAAGACCAAAAAAAAAAAAGCTTCTATTTCCAATCACTTTTCATCTGGTATTTCCAGATATGTTTTCGTGAGTTCTTGCTTGTCAATAATAGCTCACCCCTCAAGGGGTCAATCAAATGCGTGGAAATTTTTTCCCTTGCAGTCTTGTCGATTTGAAAAGCTGACAACTGAAAGCATTTATTTTCCAGTGTTCAAAGATCAAAATGTAAATCCTTTCTGCCCCTTGTTAAATATTTAGTCACAGATTAGTGCTTCCATCCCAGTTGCCACTCTAATTTATTGCTCATAACCTACATGGTGTGAAGGAGGAGATGCTGTGTGGAAAGAGAAAAGGGAGGCTAAACTAATGAGGAAGACATCTTTTACCCTGGCCATAACATGGGTAACATGGTAAAGAATCTAGTGTCCTTCAGTTGAATCCTTTGGGCGCAATTCTGACTACAGTGACATTTGGTTCACCTCTGAGCTTTTCTCTTATGAAGAATTTACCCACCAGGTAGGTTCTTCACAGGTTTCTGGAAGAAAAACTAGAAGTTTCACCACTTTCCTTCACTTCTCCTCAGTTTTTTTCCAAGCTCATTTTCAGGGAGGAAAAGGGTCCTTAGTCAACTGCTGGCTGAGTTCCCCTGTCCTCCCAGGCCTTGTGGGTTCATTCTATCTCCAAACCAGACTCTAGCTTCCTGTTTACCTAGCTAATTACCTCCCCTTTCTTTTTTCTGCAAATTCCTTTTTTTTTTTTTTTCCACTAAATCTTCCATTTCATGACTTTAAATTGGAATGTGCCAAGAAAGGGCTTACAAAGAAAATTGACTCCTGGATCCCCAAATAGATCATGTTTAAGGGTTTCCAGGAGATGGAGAAATTCAATACCTTAAGTCTTCATCCCCGTAGATCACCATATTCTGGGTATGTGGAAGATCTTGCATTTTTTTAAATTAAAATTTAAAAAATTATTCTTTTTTTTTTTTTTTTTTT
This sequence comes from Rhizomys pruinosus, assembly GCA_009823505.1. Lineage (NCBI taxonomy): Eukaryota > Metazoa > Chordata > Mammalia > Rodentia > Spalacidae > Rhizomys > Rhizomys pruinosus. The sequence goes on from VZQC01009923.1 coordinate 2,242,103, forward strand.
TTTTTTTTTTTGGTCTTTTCGAGACAGGGTCTCCCTGTAGCCCCAGCTGTCCTGGAACTCACTCTGTAGACCAGGCTGGCCTTGAACTTACAAAGCTCCACCTTCTTATTTTATATGTATGAGTGTTTTGCCTACATGTATGATATAAGTGCACCACCGTGTGTGTGCAGTGCCCATAGAGGCCAGAAGAGGGCGTCAGATACCCTGGAACTGGAGTTACAGATGGTTGTTATCCACCTGTGGTCTCTGGGAACTAAATCCAGGTCCTCTGCAAGAGCAGGCAGGGAGGGCTCTTAACCCCTGAGCCATCTCTAGCCCCAGATCTTACTCTTTCTTTTTTGAGATTGATTTCACTTTGTAGCCCTGGCTGATCTGAAACTCCCTATGTAGACCAGGTTGACTTTGAGCTCACAGGAATCCACCTGCCTCTATCTCCTGAGTGCTAGGATTAAAGACATGTGCTACCACTCTTGGTCCTAGATCTTACATTCTGCATCCTTTGAGCCAGGGTTTCCCTGTAGCCCCAGCTGGCCTGGAACTCACAGAGATCTGCCTGCCTCTGTCTCGGGAGTGCTGGGATTAAAGGCATGCGCCACCATGCCCGGCTACACACTCTGGGTTGTTTTTTATTATTTCTTATGTGTATGAATGTACTGTTTGCATGTAGGTTGGTGCGCCCCTGTCATGCAGTGCTGCAGAGGTCAGAAGAGGGTGTCGGATTCCCCTGGAACTGGAGTTAAAGACAGTTCTTAGCCGCCATGTGGGTGCTGGGAATGGAACCCAGGTCCTCTGCAAGAGGAGTTGGTGCTCTTAACCACTGGGCAATCTCTCCAGCCCCACACTCTGGGTTTTTAAGACAAGTAAGCCAATTTGTTTTATTACTTTGATTCTCAGCCTTCCACTTATAGTGAGGAGACATTGATTACCGCAGTAAATTTTCTAATGAATTTCTGGCAGAAAAAATCAATTACAGATTAGTAAGTACAAATCAAATATTACTTATTGCTCTCCCAATTTATTTTATTTTTTAAAGATATTTTATTTATTATTTTTATTTTATCCATAAGAGTATTTTGCCTGCAGGTAATGCAAGTGCTCCTGTGTCATGCAATGCCTGTGGAGGTCAGAAAGGGCATCGGATCCCCTGGAACTGGAGTTAAGGATAGTTGTTAGCCACCATGTGGGTGCTGGGAATTGAACCCAAGTCCTCAACAGGAGCAACCAGTGCTCTCAATGACTAAGTCATCTCTCCAGACCCATTTTCACAATTTATATAGATGACTGAGTCATTTCATAGGGTATGGTGTGAGTCCAATAGGTGTTTTGTTGTTATTGTTTTATGCTTTATTGATTTTATTCTTGTGTATATGGGTATATGTGTATATATGGATCTGTGTGGTCAGAGGACAACTTACAGGAACCAGTTCTCTCCTTCCACTACATGGGTCTCAGGACGAATTCAGGTTATCAGGGTTGGTGGCAAGGGTCTTCCTGTCCTTGTTTTGATTTTTGAAACAGCATCTCTTGTAGCAGAGGCTGGCCTTAAGTCCCTCGTCCTCCTGCCTCCAGCTCCTGTATACTGGGATTACAGGTGTGTACCTCCACACCCAGCTTCATGGCATTCTAGCATTCAAACCCAGGGTTCCATGCAGGCTAGGAAAGCATGAACAACTATATGCCAAGTTTAGTCAATTATTCCCATGCGGCAGTTGATTTACTGCTGAGCTTACTTACTCCACAGAATTGGGGCACCAACAAAACAGGGCTATTGAATATAAGGAAAAGCCGGGTGAGGTGATGCATTCCTTTAATCCCAGCATTCCTGAGGCAGAGACAGGCAGATCTCCACAAAATGGCAGCCAGCCTGGTCTACATAGGTGAGTTCCAGGACAGCTAAAAAAAAAAAAAAAAAAAAAAAAAACAACAAAAAAAAAAAAAAAAAAAAGAAAGAAAGAAAGAAGGTTCAATTTTGATTAGCATTGTCAATACTTTATTTATATTTGTCTTCATTTTGCAAAGAAGAGCCAAGACTTGGACTTGGTTGGCTTCTCTGGGCTTATGGTTTGTCCACCCTGACACAGTTCTCCTCCCCAAGAGTTGAGGCAATTCAGTCAAATCTGTGTATCCAAACATATGTCAACTTGGGTAAACTACTGGCTACATCTTCATGTTGTGCACAGCACAGCCTTGAACCCATCTCCCCTGCCCTCTTTCTCCATGTTCTGTTCTGCACAGTGTGGGAAAAGGCATGGTTTGCAGTCAGTCACATGCTATTTTTACTTGTAGACACCTTCGCTGCACCATCCGAAAAGGTAATTAGAAAAAATATGTTACTCCTGTGTGCTCTTTTCTTTCTTTTAAATTGATCTCTTCACTCCTTTCTTTTCTTTCTTTCTTTTTTGTTTTTTTTTTTTGTTTTTTTTTAACGCCAATCTTAGCATCTGTCTTTACTGGTACTCCTAACATGAAGACAGAAATGAAAAATCAACCCCCAAAAGCAATAGAGAGTACACACTGTGTTCTGAGACCAGTCACAACCACACAAGGAACTGTGGCCAACCTTGGGAGAGTTTCCTAAAGTAGAGATAATATTGCCTGGAAAGGTCTCATTAGGATCTTAAGTCTCACTGAGAACAGACATGCAAAAGTACTTTGGGAAAAGTGAAACTTGTCTTCAAATGAGAGCATGTAGCAGGTGGAGCCACTCTGAGAACCAGTGTCCGTTAGTCACGCTGTGTGCATCTCAATAGCGAGGGTCACGGGAGCGCTTGATAAGGCTGCAGATAAATCATCACCCACAGCTGCTCTGTCTGTATGAGTTAGTGGGATCTGTAAAAATGTGTTTGCACCTTTGCTGCGATCAAGAGTGTCAGTCAATGGCTACAGCAAATAGAACCTTGGACAAAATGCTAAGGTGAACTGGGAAAACCAGTGTAATTGTCCATTACAGCAGACTCCCATCCAGCTGTTGTGTGCTTGCTTGCTTGCTTGCTTGCTTGCTTGCTTTTCTGAGACAGAATCTCACTGTGTAGCATTAGCTGTTCTAAAATTCACTATGCAAACTAGAAAGGCCTTGTATTAGTTACTTTTCTGTTGCTGTGACAAAAGCAACTAAAGGAAGGGAGTAGAGTTTTTATTTGTTGTTTTAGGGCATGTGCGTGTGTGTATGTGCGTTTGGCTTACAGGTCAAGGGTACAGTCCATCATGGCAGAGAAGGCATGGCTGCAAATCTGGGGCGACTCATCACATTGCACCCCAGGCAGGAAGCAGAGAGAAATGAATGCTGGAGCTCAGCTTGCTCTTGACTTTAAATATCTATCGTGAGACTAAAGCGTGGAAAGGTGTCGCTCGCATTTAGGGTGGGGCTTGCCTTCTGGGTTAAACCTTTCTGGAAACAACTTCATAGACAGACCCATTTCCATGGTGATCCTAACCCCATAAAATTGACACTGAAGACTAATATCACAAACCTCAAGTCTGGGGCAATCCTCCCATCTCTGCCTCCTGAGTGCTGAGACTACAAGGGTGCACCACATGTATGGTTTAGTCCATCTTAAATAATTAATTCGCTATTATGACTTGAATAATCAGACCACATGGAAATCAAAAGGTAAGAAGACAAAAAATGAAAGCCAAGTACAAGTTAACAAGATCCCAGAGTTCTAGAGCCCAAAGGAAACCATATAGATATAGATATAGATATAGATATAGATATAGATATAGATATAGATATTAAGCTCAATATGGTGGCACATGCCTTTAATCCCAGCACTTGAGAGGAGGAGGAAGGAAGATCTTTGTGAGTTCAAAGCCAGCCTGGTCTACATAGTGAGTTCCAGGCCAGCTGGAGCTACAACAGGAAGACCCTGTTCTCAAAAACACATGTGTGTGTGTGTGTGTGTGTGTGTGTGTGTGTGTGTGTGTATCTGTGAGTGCTGGCATGTATATATGTATATCATATGTGTTTGATGCCCTTGGAATCCCAAAGGGGGAGTCAAATCCTTTGAAACTTGTGGAGTAGGTAATTGTCAGCCACCCAATTGGGTACTGGGAATCGAACCCCGTCCTCAGGATGAGCAGCGAGTTCTCTTTGCTGCTGAGTAGTCTCTCCAGACCTCTTCAATACAGATCAGTGACTTGCCTAGGAAGCATTCTCCTTTTCTTGTTTTAAATTTTCTTTCAAATACTCACTCTTGGAGAAAAATAAATAAATTTTCTTTTCATGTATTTATTTATTTTTTGAGTCAAGCCAGTCTGGCCCCAAATAAGATTTGTAGCCCCGGCTGGGCCTCAGCTTCTCAGTCTCCTGCCTCAGCCTCTGAGCAGTACAGGGCCAGTGAGGAAGTGCACTCATGTGGACACAGCCTAGAACATGGAAAAGGAGCTAGGACAGCAGAGGGGCCTCCCTTTGGTCCATCATTTTGACAATGCTAATTCTATCTGCTGCGTACTATACAACACCAGGTTTTCATAGTCGAGAAGCCTTGTCTGAGGCCTGTGGTTCTAAAGCTGGGGACTAACTTGAAGAACTAAGGTCATGCACATTGCCTACCATGGTGGATAGCTGTGCACATATCTCTCTTCCATGGCCTGGGAGAGGAAACATTCCTCAATGACGGCAGCAGACTTATGCATTAATTCCTTGTGATAAATTCCAAATGTTCCTCAAAGAATGTTATTTTTCTTATTAAAGTCTTTTGAAATGGCTGCTATCAGTCAGAAAGTCCAACAGCTTATCAATATTGTATCTCCAGCATGAATCTGCAAAAAGTGCTTTTAGAGATCAAAAGATTTCACAGAAAACACGATAATGCCGAGTGTCCCTGAGCAAAGCCTCGAAAACGTGCTTTACTACAGGTACATACATGTTCTGTTTTGTTTTTCTACCAAGGGCTCAAACTTATTTTTTCATGGAATTGCTAATTCAAAGCAAATAGTCCTATGGATTCCACTTGCTGCCGGGGTGGGAACTTGAGAGAGCACTGCAGTCCTGGGATCAGACACAGCCCTGTGAACAGAGGCACCATGTGAGGAGTGAACATCTCCTCAAATTCTCCCTCCTAGATGTCTCTCTCTTCTTCGCCTCAGTCTTGAGCCTGGTTCTCTGACAGAACACATCAAATGCACAAAGCCCCCTGAAAGGCTTGGACACTAATCGGCCAGGGGAAATTTCAATGGCAGTAATTAATGGCCCAAGTTGGAGACCAGTCTAGGTCACCTATGAGGTGACCTTGGCAAGCTGGGTCCAGACATAGGTCTATGGTGCAAAGCTACAGCCCTGGTCACCCCCACTTTCTCCTCTGATTCTTCATTCCCTCGCTCCCTCGCTCCCCCGTGAGTGACCACACGCCTGCTGAGAGTACTGTTATCAACACTTGGCAGACGATCTCCAGAGGCTGCTCGGGCATTACCGAATCCATACTTTCTATTTTCTGCATACCAACTGAATTCTGCTGCTTGAGTGCTCAGCAGCCTGTGAGAGGCATGGGATACTTAAATGAGCACACCTTCACTTTTCCACGGGTCCATGCCTGCTGTAAGCCTTTGGTTACCCCCCTACTTGCCATGCAAATAATGCCGTCTGGACCCTGATGTGGGCTCCTTTTCCATGCTCCCAAACCGCTCCGAGGCCCGTGAGCCAAATGTCCCCATGTCCTCAGCCGCTCTCCTGAACATTCCTGTCCACTCCAGACTCTCATTATCCACCAAAGACCCAGCCTCCCCAGCAGCTGTCTCTAGTGGAGTCTGTTTATTTGATGACAACACGTGTAACCGCATAGCTAAATGTCAGGAATGGTGTGAAGGACTCTGTGTCCTGTCTGTTCCACCACTTGCTTATCTAAACCCTCTCATGCCTGGGTGGCACTTACTGGGAAAACTGCCGCCCGGCATGAAAGCTGCCCTTCCCTGGGTTTATAAACATCAGTTGAGACGCTGATGGGAAAAACAAAGAGACCCTGGTGGATGGTGAATTCTTGGTTGTCGTCTTAACTGGCTTGTAACGACGTTCTGTACTCATTTCTGTGGCCAGCCCGCTCTCCCTTTTATTCATTACCTGTATCACAGTTGCATTTCTTTCCTTCTTTTTTTTTTTTTGTCTTTTTGAGACAGGGTCTCCCGATAGCCCCAACTGACCTGGAACTCACTCTGTAGACCAGGCTGGCCTTAAATTCACAGAGATCTGCCTGCCTCTGCCTCCCGAGTGCTAGGATTAAAGGTGTGCACCACCACTCCTGGCTTGAAGACCGTTCTTAGCTGCCATGTGGGTGCTGGGAATCAAACCCTGGTCCTCTGCAAGAGCAGTCGGTGCTCTCAACCTGAGCCATCTCTCCAGCCCTGAAGTTCTTCTTTAAATAAATTGCTATTACATTTTTATCTGTTGTGCCATGATGCTAGTGTAGAAGACAACTTGCAGGAGTCGGTTATCTCCTTCCACCATGTGGTTTCCTGGGATTGAACTTGGGCCACAAGCCTGGCAGCAGGTGCCTTTACCCACTGAGCATTTTGCCCACCCCATGGTCAAATTTGACTTCTCTTGTTTTATCCATATCTTCTTCTTTTATCCAAAGAGGACCTTGCTTCTTAATTTCGGGTAATACAAGGGTTATGACACAGCACCTCCCTTACATTCTACCTCCAGGTTGATGAGTCTTCCCTGAGTCACACCCACCTCCTTTTTGCTCGGTGCTTCAGACTACCTAACTCCAAACTGAATTCATGATCCCTCCCCCCCAAAACCTCCCCATTATTAGCCACCCCAGCAAAGAGAACTTGAATTCAAACCAAGACCCTCAATGTCCCTTACTTCTCAGATATAAAAACTATATCCTCTCAGTTATTTCTCTAGTCTTGACCATTCTGGTTTAAACAGTTGGCAGATGAGATTTATCGGACCACAGCTGTGGCTGCTTACACAAAAAGGACCAAGCTGAGCATGGTCGTAGTGTATAACAGACTGCATGACCCATAAAGATGAAAGCATTTCCTATCTGGCCCCTGGCAGGAAAACTTTGTTCATGCGGCCCTAGACCTGCACTTTTGCAGGAATGTCTTGGAACGCACACCCCATCAAGCTGTCCAGACACTGTCTCTACAGTACAATGGATCATCTTTTTAAAAAGGCTTCATTGCTACAGTTAGAACCCTTCAAATGAGAAGCTTCAGGCTTGGAATCAAGCCTATGTCCCCAGCCCAGCTTCCTTCGCTCTCTCCCACCTTGGCAGTAAACCCCTAGTCCTACCTTCTCAAGCTCAGAAGTGTTACCTGCCTTTCCAGCCCTCCCATGGACCCCAGTTTTTTACTCCACAGAACTTAAAAGTTTGTGTCTTCTTTGCTGTGGGGGATGTTTTTCTCCCTCAACTTGCCCTTCATCTTGTTCCTTCTTATTTTCCAGGGCTGTTTTTAAACCCCAGGTTAGGTTCGGTGCCCTGCTCCATAACACTCTACTTTCATTTTAAACACTTGTTTCAACTGTTCTCAGTTCTTGGCAAAATTGTCTGTTTAATGGTTTTTTTGGGGGGGGGGCAGGGTACAAGCTTCAGGATGGAAAACTTTTGTTTATCTGGTTGAGAGAAGTAACTTTCAGTGGCTAGCACATAATGGCTACTTAGAAAATATTTGTTGGGGCTGGAGAGATAGCCTAGCGGTTAAGAGCACCGACGCTCTTGCAGAGGACCCGGGTTCGATCCCCAGCACCCACATGGCGGCTAAGAACCGTCTGTAACTCCAATTCCAGGAGAACTCCAGTTCCAGGGGAATCCGAGACCCTCTTCTGACCTCCGCGGCATTGCACGACACGGGTGCACAGACCTGCATGCAGACAGTACATTCATACACATACAAAAATAAATAAATAAATAAATAATAAAAAAAAAATTAAAAAAAAAAGAAAATATTTGTTGAAGAAATAGGTGATTAGCAAGAATATCATAGGGTTGTGATGAGGGTAACGGGAGGAAAAATACGCAAACCAGTTAATTGATTGCCTTGTATTAGAGGAAAGGTAGATAACACTTATGGTTTATTATTGTTAGTTTTTTCTTTGAACTAATTGGGGGAAACGTTGGTGGGAAGGCATCTATCTCAACAGCATTTGATCTTGTCGTATGTAGTAGGAACCGTTCTTTATCTGATGGTTTCTGCTTGGCTGCTTTAGAGGAAGCATATCCCGGCCTTGGGAGGGCTGAGCTAGGTACCACTGGCCAGAGACTAGATGCAGGAGAGCAAGAAGAAGGCATCAGCCCCCCGACTTCTCCCCAGGTCATGGGTGCTATCAAGGACCTCTCTAATCTGCCAGTCTCATGGGCTCCCTCCTCTGGCTTTTGTTCTGTATTCTGAGACAGGGTCTTGCTATGTGGTCCAGGCTGGTTGCAAGTGTGTGCTCCTGCTTGCCGGGACTCCAGGGATGCACCACTCCACCTACTGACTATCTCTTCGGGTACTTCCTTCAGCTTATTCCAGCCCATGCTAGCCACAGCTCTGTTTCTGCAAACTTCAATACACTTCTTTGTCCCTTTTGCTCAACTGTTCCGCATCTTTATCAACTATATTCTCTTCAGTTGCTCCGGCATGAGTGTGCTCTTTCTCTCTGTAGAACCCTGACTCATGCAATTCCACTGCCTAAAGAGCTATCATGAAGTGGCTCTCCCATGCTCTGTCAGTCTCTCTGCGACCTCTAAACAACCCAACAAGCTGGACTTATGCCTCCTGAGCACAGGTGCTATTATTCCCATGTCTCAGGTGGGCAGCCAGCATCTGGCAGCTATCAAAAGGCAGAATGTCTCCAGCCTTCCAGAGCTTGGCTGTGGCAGTCAAAGGAGCCTCTCAGCTCTGAGCTTCACCTACTGAACTAAGAAGCTGTGTCTCAGCGACTTCCCTCCCCAGGGACTACTTGTCAGAGGCTAGACAGCTGGCATCCCAGATCCATTATTTTAGGTGATAAGGCCTTCTGCAGGGAGTCTACTCCAGGTGAACGCTGAAGCGTGTGAGTTCGCACCTGGCTCTGTGCCCCGATTTAGAGCAGGTTCAGGAAGCACTCCCAGATGGCTCCTGGAAGCCACTGCTTCTTCTGGCTCCATTCCTCAGGGAGGAGGGAGAACATACTTGGGTCTCCTAGCTGCAAACCCGAGCAAAGAGCACACTGTCAAATCTTTAGTAAATGACAACATGCAAAATATAGACAGCTGAAGGACTAGCTGAAATAATTCCCTCTTTAGAGGCTGAGTGGAAGATTCCACCCTTTTAATGAATCAATTGCCCTTAAAAATCAAATGCCCTTAAAGTCCAAGGTTTCTAGCAAATCACGGATATTCCAACATCCCATGTTATGACCCAATGCTTCTCTCAGAAAAATGGAGTTCTATTAGTTGGTTAAAAATAAAAGCAATCACCCTTTAAATAAGCAAAAATTTAGGCTGACAAGATGGCTCAGCGGGTAAGAGGGCTTGCTGTGCAAACCTGACAACCAAAGCTGATTCCCAAACCCACGGTGTTAAGAGAGAGCTGACTCCAAAAAGTCCCCTGGCCTCCACATGTGTACACACACACACACACACACACACACACACACGCACACACACGCACACACACGGGAGAGAGATGCATATCTTATACATATACACAATAATACAATAAAAAATAAAGCGAGCAAAAGAAAATCTCTGTTAACCTTAGTTTACTTACCTCAAATACAATGGTAATGTTGACAGGAGCTGGCTCCCTTAGAAAGGAACTCTGACTCTCAAGTCAGACTTCCTTGTTTTGAATCTCCGTTCTGCCACTACCTAGCATGTCATCTTGGAACAGTAACAACACAATGTGTCTCTGCTTCCTCATCTGTAAAGTGGATATCAGTGATTTACCTTGTAGGGCTCACATGGAGATTAAAGGAGCCATAATGAGGAAAGTACCTTAAACAATGCCCAGTATATGCTAAAGATTTAAGTAAAATTAGTACTTCGATGATTATCATGTGTGTTTAGATAAACACATTTACAATGTTGATCATTCTGTGATTTTTTTCATCATTTTTTTTCCTATAGCCAAATAACTTCTATGGTGAAATTAGCACGGTCAATTGTCAGATCAAGGGAACATGGCTATGCCTTCACTATCATCAGGGAGTACATGCACCAAGGATTCTAATAACCAGAAAAGCACATTCAGAGAACTCAGCATGGAAAGCTAATGAGTGATGCCCAAAGAGTGGAGGGACCACCAGATGGTCAGAGCAGAATGAGGAAATTCCTCTCAAGCAAATACCTGCCACAGCTCCCTAAAGACCTACTACGATGTGCACCCATCTTGCCCAGAGCTCCTTTGACCAGGCACCTGATCCACAAGACAAATGCACTCAGGTCTCCTCACAAGTGGGACTCCCATGCGGTCCTCCGTGTCCTCTTCTGACTCCTTCAGTTTCCAACTGGAAGTCACTGGTCCACCCATCTTTCCACAAGCAAGATTTTGTTTTCTTTGCTGCTCTCTGCTGCTCTCAACTAAGATACAAGGCCTTTGGGTCTATGGAGAAACCAAACATCTCCAGAAGTGCCTCTTCCTCATTGAGAAGTCCTGATTTTTTTTGGGGGGGGTTCTTTTTGAGACAGGGTCTCCCTTTCGTCCCAGCTGGCCTGGAGCTCGATATGTAGACCAGGCTGGCCTTGAATTCACAGAGATCCACCTGCCTCTGCTTCCCAAGTGCTGGGATTAAAGTCATGCACAACCACACCCGGCCTAAGACCATTCTTAGCCGCCATGTGGGTGCTGGGAATAGGACCTGGGGTCCTCTGCAAGAGCAGTCAGTGCTCTTAACCACTGAGCCATCTCTCCAGCCCATATGTATTAGTCACTTTTCTGTTGCTGTGATAAAACACCATGACCAAGGGACTTATAAAAGGAAGAGTTTATTTGAGCTTACGATTGACAGTTCCAGGGAATTAGAGTCCATTGTGGCGGGAGGCATGGTGGCTGGAGCTGGAGCAGCATGCTGAGAGTCACATCTCGCAATGAGCACAGGAAGCAGAGAGAGCAACTGGAGACCGCAAGGCCTGTTAAACTCACTAAGCCTGCCCCCAATGACATACTTCCTCTAACACAGCCACACCTTCTAAGACCTCCAAGAACAGTGCCACCAACTGGAGACAAAATGTCTGAATACTTAAAGCCTATGGGGGACACTCATTCAAACCACCACATTCCACTCCCTGGCCCCCATAGGCTCCTGACCATATAAAATGCAAAATGTATTTAGTCCAACCTTAAAAATGCCCATAGTCTTTACCAGTTTCAATGCCATTCAAAAGTCTACAGTCCAAAGTCTCTTCTGAGTCTCAAGCCAATCTCTTAACTGTAAACTCCTGTAAAATCAAAAGGCAAATTACATACTACCTACATACAGTGGAAATGAATACACATTCCCATTCCAATAGGGAAGAATAGAGGCATAGTGAGGAAATACTGGACCAAAACAAGACCAAAAACCAGGAGGGCAAACACCAAGTCATTAGCTCCATGTGCAACTTCTGGGACTTGACTTCCAAAGGGCTTAGATGGCTCAGCTCTTCCAGCTTTGCTTGCAACATACATCTCTTTCTTAGGCTGGTACCACTCCCTGTATGCAGCTCTCCTTGGCAAATATCTCACAGGTCTGGCATCTCGAATGTCTTCTTGGGGTCTCCTCTGCCAACAAGGCTTCACATTCACAGCTTCATGCAATGGCCTATCAGGGCCTTCTTTATTCAGGGATGCCCCTGCTGCACTCTGCCTGGCCTCTGTGGCTTTCTCAAACCATGGAGGAAGAACTGATGACCCCTTCACTCTTGCAAACTTCATGCCTCTAAAGCCAGCACCACGTGAATGAAATTGCCGAATTTGGCTGCAAGTTCAGGATGGACTCTCTCCTACTTTAACCACATTTGCAAATTTTCTCTGCCCTGGACTTGTTAGAGTAGAAAACGCTTTCAGTATTTTCCTTTCAAAAATTGGAGGCTTAGCTGGGTGTGGTCTTGTCCTGAAGGTACTGTTTCTCTTGTTTACCTGTAAATCTCGAGGCCTCTCCTTAATCACTTTAATCTCACTTTTTCCATTGTTTACTTGTAAATAGCTAGGCCTCTCCTTAATCACTTTAGTCTCCTTATCAAAAGGAACCTTTCCTTCACATGTCTTGGCCCACCTTTAATCTTCCTAGTGCAGTTTTCAGATCCAAACTGTACATTCTGCATTTCTTTCTGCCCCATCTGCTCTTCTTCTCTGTAGATCTGTACAATATTCACCATTAACAACCACGCCACCATTTCTACTCTGTCTTGAAATATCCTCTGCCAAAGACATTAGTCCATTGCTTTTCAACTTAGCATCAGGCAAGCATTTGGGCTGTAGGCAAACTGCTGCCAAACTCTTTATTAAAATATCCCAGTTGCTGCCTAAGTCTTTATTTTCCTCTGGAACTACATTTTTTGCAGCAATGCTTTCTTCCAGGCCTCTACTAGAATGGCCCCTTAAGCTCTGCTTACAGTAGTCAACAGCTTTTCTAGCCCAAAGTTCCAAAGTCTTCCACATTTCTCCAAACATCCACATGGTCAGGTTCTTCACAGCCAACAGCCCACTCTCTGGTACCAAATAACTGTATTAGTCACTTTTCTGTTGCTGTGATAAAACACCATGACCAAGGAACTTATAAAAGGAAGAGTTTATTTGAGCTTATGATTGACGGTTCCAGGGAATTAGAGTCCATTGTGGCAGGAAGCATGGTGGCTGGAGCTGGAGCAGCAAGCCGAGGGTCACATCTCGCAATGAGCACAGGAAGCAGAGAGAGCAACTGGAGACTGCAAGGCCTGTTAAACTCACTAAGCCTGCCCCCAGTGACATACTTCCTCTAGCACAGCCACACCTTCTAAGACCTCCAAGAACAGTGCCACCAACTGGAGACAAAATGTCTGAATACTTAAAGCCTATGGGGACACTCATTCAAACCACCACACCATAGAAGTCCTGATATTTTTAACATAAAAAAAAAACAGTTCCCCAGAGAATAGTCAAGAGGTCATAATGGAGGCAGTCTTTCACACCTCAGTAACAACGCCATTTTTCACTAAGTACTTGGAGCTTAGGCAGGACTTAAATTCTTTATATGATATTTTCATTTATTCTCACAGTTGTCCTAGGAGGTAGACACAAAAGCTCACTCTCTGAGTCCTTAGAGAAGAAATGTGATGTGAGTCCCAAGTGTGGCATAACACGTGGTGCAAACTGGGTTCCCCAAATTTCCTGTGTTGAAGATGGGTCCCCAGTGGGGTGGTAATTAAGTGATAAAACTTTTTAAGAGATGGGGCTTGGTGCAGAGTAGTTAGGTCATTGGGGGTGTTGCCCTTGAAAAGGATTAGTGCTGGTCTGGCAGAGTGAGTTGGGGCCCATAAAAGCGAATTGTTAAACGACAGTGCAGGGTGGTGGAGCAGGATGGTAATCTCAGCCACTCAGAGACTGAGACAAGAGGATTTCATTTTTCAAGGTTAGCCTGGGCACTTAGCAAGACCCTGTATCAATTTAAGTTTGCGTTTTCTTCAGAGATTCTACTTCTTTATTGAATTCTAATTTCATGTTTCAAACGTTTTTAGTTATTTCATTTCTGCTGTTTGTGTTTTCATTGTCTTCATTCAGGTTTTCATTCTCCTCTTTGAGTTTCTTGAACACATTTATAATCACTATTTTGAAATCATTGTCTTGTGCATCCTCTATGTTGCTGTCCTCGGGAACATTATGGGGGCGGTGCTAACTTCTGGGGGAGATGTATTATCTTGGTTTCATGTCGTTTTTTTAGTGATACCCAGGCACCTGGACGTGGGTGGTTGTATTTGATATGAGTAGGCGATCTTGTTTTTGTTGAATATTTGTTTGTATCTTGCTTGCTGATCCTCAACTTGTCAGGTTGTGGCCCCTGAGTAGTGAGTGCTTGGTGTTCAGTTTGGGTTCACTTTATGCTGATGTAAAAATGGGGTATAAGAAGTGGTCTCAGTTCAGCTAGAGATAGGTGCGATTTTGAGTTAGGGTCCAGGATTGATTACACATGAGACTGGATCAGCAGAGTGGGCTGGGTGTCTGCTGGGTGAACAGCTTGGCTGATAGATTAGGCTGGGGGAGTGACCAGGCCTGGGGCACACCAGGATCCTAGCAACCTGAGGAGCTGAGATGGAGGGACTTAACCACAGCAGGTCTGGGGAGGGCAAACTAATATGCTGCATAAGTAATCCAAGTTTTCTGGTTTCCAAATTAGAAACAGTAGAAAAAACACAGAATGCTAATGGTCACAATATATTTTGTTCAACCTAGTATATCTATTGCTAAAATACTTCCCTTAGGGAAATGCCAACAATGTCCACCCCCTCCTCCACTGGTCCCAATGCTACCAAAGTGCACTCTAGGGAACCAATGAGTTTTTTGGGCTTCCTTACAGAGCAATGGGTGAAGGTTGCTTACAGGAGTGTGGGTGCTCCCTGATACAGCTGTACCCAGCATAGATGACTTCCCTATAGCCACCCAGATGGTGCCCTTTCCCCTAGTCATTTCAGACTTTGGACATCAGCCCTTCCAGGGCCACAGGCAGAATCTCCCGCAACAGGATGGGAGGCAGGGCTGGATGCCTAGGTGAACATCATGACCCTCCCTGCCCCTCTTTCAACAAGGGACAGGCAACAATCAATAAGCCCAGGTGTGATGATCTTTTGCAAGTAGGAGCAACTGAACTCCTGAAGACAGTTGTTGCTTGACTTGGAAGACAGTCTTGTATGACTACAACGTTAAAATTGTTATTTCAGTATGTAAACAACATAAAAGCTATTATCGGATGTTTTCCATTTATTTGTTTATTACCTTTTCAAAACCCGAATTCCAATTAATACATGTGAAAAAAAGAATCTCAGCATTTGTCAAATACCACCGTGATAATTGTTGCATGCAAGGTCTACCTATTAAAGAATGAAACCTTAAGGAGAAAATGGACTAACTGCATACTCTGCACTCTCAAACTGTTTCAAGATATAGATTACTTACAACAAAGAAAACACTAATATTCTGGTGGAGAAATAGTGCATGCTTTGAATTTTTTTTTGAGTTTTTGTACATCTCCTACAACAATTCTTAATCCAATCTAGATACCCCTCCTCCATTCATACCCCCAAGCCCCCCCAACCAGGCCGCATGCATCTGCCATACGTAGTAAGCACTTTACCCAGATGTCCTTCCATTCAAGTGCATCCACTGGAGTGTATTCAGCCTATCTAGTGATCTTAAGGAAGCTTTACTCTCCCTCATCCAGGCATAATACACCATAGTCTGTTTCCAATAGTTCTCAGGCTAGGGCCAGCCTGCTGCCCATTTCCCTCACTCCACTCTGGGCCCTTGTCTGATTGAGTTGGCATGGATCTTGTGCTCCATGCCACCATTGCCACAAGTTCACATGGGCAAGCTTCCGGTGGCCTGAGAGCCTCTGCTTCCCTGTGTTTGTGAACCAACCCTGGCTCCAGCAATCTTTCCACCCATGCTTCTGAAATGGTCCCTGAGCCATGAGTGGGTGAGATTTGATATAGGAGTCCTATACAAGGACACACACTCTGCAGTCTCTCTTTTTCTCTAAGACTTAGTTACTTGTGGCCTTCTGTGTGCATTGCACTCTGTTGTATATGGAAGCTTCGATGGTGAGGGTTGAGGGATGCACTAGTACTCACTCCTGTTCTACTATGTTCCATGAGCCTTAGCTGTAGAGGTTCCTCTATAGATATGTCACCTGCGTGTGGGCATCCCTCTCTCTCAGATGTATATTCTCTATGTGCGACCAGTTGTGGAACTCTGCAGTAGCCTCCATCTTTTGCACTTGGGAGGCAGAGGCAGGTGGATCTTTGTGAGTTCAAGGCCAGCCTGGTCTACAGAGTGAATTCCAGGACAGCTGGAGCTACAGAGGACTCTGTCTCGAAAAAGACCAAAAAAAAAGTTCTTTGATGAGTGGTGTACTACATACTTGTCTGTAAATAGACGAATCCATATTTAGGATATAATAAGAAATTTTATTTGTCAAGGACATGGCAGAGATAGTGTTTCTAGGATTTCTGATTTCTCCAGTCATGCATATTTGGCCCTGATTACAGTGCCATCCATGAGTTCACCGCGGCACACTTTTAAAGGGATCAGCAGTAAGATTGCCAACAACCTCATTGCCTCTGCGCAGGTGCACTGAGAAGTGCATAGCGTTGTTTCTGTGCTCTGACTCCGAATCTGGGACCTAGTTCTACAAGCACGCTAGGAACACTCCCGCTGGGAGACACCACAAAGCCCTGGCCAGAGCACTTCCCACAGGCCAAGGGCAGACAAAGGAGAAACACAGAACTGCGATGTCCGTTCCTACACTGGGTCCTGAGACAGAAAGAGACGAGGTGAGAAAACTGGTTCGATTGGAATATGGTCCGTTGTTTAGCACAGTGGCACCTGCCAACCCTGGACTTTGTTTGTTTTCTCATTTTTCTAAGTCTAAAACTATTTGACAAGATTTTTTTTTAATGCAGTGAAAATGCAAAGGAAAAAAAAGAAAAAAAAAAGGAAGGAAGGGAGTGCTTACTGCTTGCAGAGGACTGGAGTTCGCTTCCCTGCAACCATCGCAGGTGACTTTCAGCTGCCTCTAACTCCAGCTCCAGGGGCTCTGACACCTTTTGACCTTCTGGCTCCACAGACACCTGTACTTGTATATATATTCACATACGGACACACTCATACATAAAACAAAACTTTAAAAAGAGAAAGGAGAACCAAGAAGACAAATGACCCAATTAAAAGATGGGTTAAAGATCTGAACAGAGACTTTTTTTTTCCTTTGGGGAGGAAAGGGCTTATTTGGCTTGCATCTCCTGGGCCACACTTTATCACCAAGGGAGCCCACCATAGGAACTCAGGAACCTGGAGGCAGGAGCTGAAGCACAGGCCATGGAGGAATGCTGCTTATTAGCTTGCTTCCCCGGCCCACACACAGCCTGCTTTCTTATATTGTACATACATAACAACCTGCCTGGGGTGGCACCACCCACAGTGGGCTGGGCCCTCCCACATAACTCAATAATCAAGACAATACTCCACAAAGGTGGCCACAGGCTAGTCCAATGGAGCCAATTCCCCAATTGAGGCTCCCTCAACCCAGGTGTGTCAAGTTGACACTAAAGCTATCCAGCACAATTGACCCCTTGTCAACTTGACACACAAAACACATCACTATTAAACCATCACCTTTCCATTTCTTGTCCCCAAGGTATAACATCAATCACAACATAAGACAGTACAACCTTAAAATCTCCACAGTTTGGGCCGGGGGTGGTGGTGCATGCCTTTAATCCCAGCACTCAGGAGGCAGAGGCAGGCAGATCTCTGTGAGTTCAAGGTCAGCCTGGTCTACAGAGTGAGCTCCAGGGCAGCTGGGACTGAAGGGAGACCCTGTCTCAAAAATACAAAAAAAAAAAAGCCCCACAGTTCTTAAAAAGTCCAAACACATAAAAGTGCACAGTTTGTTAAAAGTTTCTTAACGGGGCTGGAGGGATGGCCTAGCAGTTAAGAACACAGACTGCTCTTGCAGAGGACCCAGGTTCGATTCCCAGCACCCACATGGCAGCTGAGAACCATCTTTAAGTCCAGTTCCAGGGGAATCCGACACCCTCTTCTGACCTCCAAGGCATTGCACAACACGGATGCACAGACCTACATGCAGACAGTACATTCATACACATGAAAAATAAATAAAATTAAAAAAAGAAAACTTTTGAAAAAAAATAAAAGTTTCTTAACTGCACAGGCTCCCATAAAATCCAAAACAATTATTGTCTTATTTCGAAGGGAAGAATCAGACACACCTAAGCAAAACCTAAGTCCAGCAAAGTAGCTCAGAGCTGGACTGGGATTCACTCACGATCTTCTGGGCTTCAAAGGGTTTTGGCAGCTCCCCTCCTCCCCCTCTGCCATCCACAGCACACACAGCTTGTCTTGCAGGCCAAGTCCAGCTCCATTCCACACCTGCTGCTGCTCTTGGTGGTTGTCCCATGGGCCTGGCATCTCCAAAAAGCTGAGGTCTCCACTGAAACTGAGGCAGCACCTTCACCAATGGTCTCTTCTGACCTCTCCTGGTGCAAAACCTCAGCTTCTCTTCATGACCCTGCCATCCTGGGGTGCACTTTCACCAATGGCCTTTCCTGGCCTCTCACAGTGCCAGGCCTCAGCTGCTCTCTGTGACCCCATCACATTTCAACACCAGAACCGTATAGGAGACTCTTACACATTACCAAGTCCTGCTTTGGCTTGAGATGCAGGGTTGGGCCCCCTTTGAACCACAGCTTCTGTGTGCTGACCCTGAGGAAATTCTTCCCAGAAGATTTCACCACTCCAGTTCCAGGGGAATCCAACACCCTCTTCTGACCTCTGCGGCATTGCATGACACGGGTACACCAACCTGCATGCAGACAGTACATTCATACACATTAAAAAATTTTTTTAATTAAAAAAAAGACTAAAAATAAATTTACCATTTGATCCAGTCATACCAACCTAAGTGTCCCTCAACTAATGAGTGGATAATGAAAATCTGGTACATTTACACAATGGAGTTCTATACAGTGGTAAAGAAAGACACAAAATTTGCAGGTAAATGGATAGAACTAGAAACTGTTATGCTGAATGAAGTAACAGTCTCAGAAAAACAAATGACATATGTTATCTCTCATTTGTGGATCCTAGCACCAAATCCTTATATGTAAGTCAAGCGGGTAATTGGTCAGTAAAGAGTACCACATTGACTGCTATATATATATATATATATATATATATATATATATATATATCTTGAGGTTATGTTCTATTTTCCTCAGTTCTAAGATTTATGAGAGAGAATAAATCTCTTTTCGGAGTACATTAAAACACTACATTACTTGTTATGCAATTTAGGATGTAAAGTTGATATTTTTTTTACCTGCATGCCAGTTATGGTTTAAAATGTGAATCCCAAATGTGTTTTGGAAATTAACTTTACTTTATTTTATTTTCAGGCTTGTAAGTTTGGTATATGTAGGAGTGTAAAAAAAAAAAAGCTAAGAGTAGAATTCCATGAACATTCAAGCTGGGATAGAAGGGATTTGTGGATGAACCTGATCAACGAATACCAAACTGCAGTTACATAGAGCATGATCCTTTGGTATACAATTTTATAGTAGGATGAATATAGATGTAATGTTGCATGCATTTCAAAAGCATCAAAGAAGAACTGTCTTAAAAACAAAGAAACTATACATGTTTGACGACATAGACATGTTCAGTGGATTTAAGCTTTAAACAACGTATATGTGCATGAAACATCATGCAACTGATTGATGCAACATAATTAAAATACATTTATATGCGCAAAGTAAAAGCAAAAAAAAAAAATTACAAAAAAAAAGAAAAGAAAAAGAAAGCAAATTGGTTGCAAAGTACATTTGTAATTATTTCAAAAGATGCAGGAGTCAGTGAAGTTGATGGAAGTCAAGTGATGTAGTGCCAGAAGTGTATGAGCAGCCAGGTAGGTAACAGCTGTTGACACCCCCCCAGCAGCCATTACAGGTAGGTAACAGCTGTTGACCCCCCCACCAGCCATTACAGGTAGGTAACAGCTGTTGACCCCAGCGCCTTCTAAACAGGTGTCATCAGCCATTACAGGTAAGTAACAGCTGTTGACCACTGCCCTGAGCAGCCATTACAGGTAGGTAACAGCTATTGACCCCCCCAGCAGCCATTACAGGTAGGTAACAGCTGTTGACCCCCCCCAGCAGCCTTTACAGGTAGGTAACAGCTGTTGACACCCCCCCCAGCAGCCATTACTGGTAGGTAACAGCTGTTGACCCCCCCAGCAGCCATTACAGGTAGGTAACAGCTGTTGACACCCCCAGCAGCCATTACAGGTAGGTAACAGCTGTTGACCCCCCCCAGCAGCCATTACAGGTAGGTTACAGCTGTTGACCCCTGCCCTGAGCAGCCATTACAGGTAGGTTACAGCTGTTGACCCCCCCTAGCCAGCCATTACAGGTAGGTAACAGCTGTTGACCCCCCCAGCAGCCATTACAGGTAGGTAACAGCTGTTGACCCCCCCACCAGCCATTACAGGTAGGTAACAGCTGTTGACCCACCCCCAGCAGCCATTACAGGTGAGGTAACAGCTGTTGACCCCCCCAGCAGCCATTACAGGTAGGTAACAGCTGTTGACCCCTGCACCTGAGCAGCCATTACCGGTATGTAACAGCTGTGGTGACACCCCCCCAGCAGCCATTACAGGTAGGTAACAGCTGTTGACCCCCCCCAGCAGCCATTACAGGTAGGTAACAGCTGTTGACTCCCCTAGCAGCCATTACAGGTAGGTAACAGCTGTTGACTCTGACCCCAGCAGCCATTACAGGTAGGTATCAGCTGTTGAACCCCCCAGCAGACATTACAGGTAGGTAACAGCTGTTGACACCCCCCCCAGCAGCCATTACAGGTAGATAACAGCTGTTGACCCCCCCACACCTCGGTAGGTAACAGCTGATTGACTCCCCCCAGTAGCGCAATTACAGGTAGGTAACAGGTGTTGCCCCCCCCAGCAGCCATTACTGGTAGGTAACAGCTGTTGACTCCCCTAGCAGCCATTACAGGTAGGTACAGCTGTTGACACCCCCCCAGCAGCCATTACAGGTAAGTAACAGCTGTTGACCCCCCCAGCAGCTATTACAGGTAGGTAACAGCTGTTGCACCCCCCCAGCAGCCATTACCGGTAGGAAACAGCTGTTGACACCCCCAGCAGCTATTACAGGTAGGTAACAGCTGTTGACCCCCCCCAGCAGCCATTACAGGTAGGTACAGGTGTTACCCCGGCTGGGGCCCAACTGCCATTACAGGTAGTGTATACAAGCTGTTTGACCCCCCTAGCAGCCATTCCAGGTACGGTACAGTGTTGACACCCCCCAAAGCAGCCTTACATGGGAAGTAACAGCTGTTGACCCACTCCCGAGCAGGCCATTCAGGTAGAGGAAATCAGCTGTTGAACCTCCCCAGCAGCCATTACAGGTAGGTAACAGCTATTGACCCCCCCAGCAGCCATTACAGGTAAGTAACAGCTGTTGACCCCCCCGCAGCCATTACAGGTAGGTAAAGCTTTGACCCCCCCACAGCCATTACAGGTAGGTAACATTGACCCCCCCCAGCAGCCATTACTGGTAGGTAACAGCTGTTGACTCCCCAGCAGCCATTACAGGTAGGTAACAGCTGTTGACCCCCCCCAGCAGCCATTACAGGTAGGTAACAGCTGTTGACCCCCCCCAGCAGCCATTACAGGTAGGTAACAGCTGTTGACCCCCCCCAGCAGCCATTACAGGTAGGTAACAGCTGTTGACCCCCCCAGCAGCCATTACAGGTAAGTAACAGCTGTTGACCACTGCCCTGAGCAGCCATTACAGGTAGGTAACAGCTATTGACCCCCCCAGCAGCCATTACAGGTAGGTAACAGCTGTTGACCCCCCCAGCAGCCATTACAGGTAGGTAACAGCTGTTGACCCCCCCAGCAGCCATTACAGGTAGGTAACAGCTGTTGACCCCCCCAGCAGCCATTACAGGTAGGTAACAGCTGTTGACCCCCCCAGCAGCCATTACAGGTAGGTAACAGCTGTTGACCCTCCCAGCAGCCATTACAGGTAGGTAACAGCTGTTGACCCCCCCAGCAGCTATTACAGGTAGGTAACAGCTGTTGACACCCCCAGCAGCCATTACAGGTAGGTAACAGCTGTTGACCCCCCCAGCAGCCATTACAGGTAGGTAACAGCTGTTGACCCCCCCAGCAGCCATTACAGGTAGGTAACAGCTGTTGACCCCCCCAGCAGCCATTACAGGTAGGTAACAGCTGTTGACCCCCCCAGCAGCCATTACAGGTAGGTAACAGCTGTTAACCCCCCCCAGCAGCCATTACAGGTAGGATAACAGCTGTTGACCCCCCCAGCAGCCATTACAGGTAGGTAACAGCTGTTGACCCCCCCAGCAGCCATTATAGGTAGGTAACAGCTGTTGACTCCCCCAGCAGCCATTACAGGTAAGTAACAGCTGTTGACTCCCCCCCCAGAAGCCATTACAGGTAGGTAACAGCTGTTGACCCCCCCAGCAGCCATTACAGGTAAGTAACAGCTGTTGAACCCACTCCCTAGCAGCCATTACAGGTAGGTAACAGCTGTTGACCCCCCCAGCAGCCATTACGGTAAGAACACGTGTTGACCACCTGCCCTGAGCAGCCATTACAGGTAGGTAACAGCTTTGACACCCCCCAGCAGCCATTACAGGTAAGTAACAGCTGTTGACCCCTGCCCTGAGCAGCCATTACAGGTAGGTAACAGCTGTTGACACCCCCCCAGCCAGCCATTACAGGTAGGTAACAGCTGTTGACCCCTGCCCTGAGCAGCCATTACAGGTAGGTAACAGCTGTTGACACCCCCCCCAGCAGCCATTACAGGTAGGTAACAGCTGTTGACTCCCCCCGATAACAGCGCCACTACTGCACCAAACAGAATTTGCTGTGCCAGTCCTTGTGGTCATCAGGCTTTACAACTGCATGGAACATTGATCGATTTGCTCCCTTAGCAGCTTGCATAGTATGCTCTGAAATGGAGAGACCGAGTGTTCAGGGAGAATTGCAGGTCAGCTCCAGCTCCATCGCCCTAAGTCCTGTGCCCCAAGTATGTCTTCTCTTCAGCAACAGTCTTAGCTTCAAGTCCTAGGAGGCAATCAAGGGCTTTGGAAGTGGCCTGTGTCATCTTGGGAGTCTCTTGGACTACCCTGACTAACAACTGGAAGGGAGGGTTCTCCTGTCTGCTACTATGTTTCTTGCTGTATAACCTTCAAGTGTACACATGCACTCATGTTCACATAGCTTACGTGTATTTTCAGGTGTTTTTTTTTTTTTTTTTACTTAATACATTTTCCTCTGGCTTTTCACACCACCTAAGCTTTATTATCTATTTATCTCTTCCTTCTCTCTCCCTGTCTACCGTCCCTGCTCTCTCCCCAGGTTAAGTATCCCTGTCTTCCCCTTGATAATACCTATCTCTATTATCTGCCTCCAGTTCCTTCTTAAACCCCTCTCAATGGGAAGGCACTCATGGGTGGCCCTGTGGATATAGCCAAATATATATTGTCAGAGAAAACCCCATGTCTGTCATATCTCTAGACAAATGAAATTTCTTACTGTATCCTCAATATGGATCCTTACATTTACAGATAAGTATGTAGTATATCACTCATCAAAGAAGCTTTTTTCCCTGACAGATGGAGGTTAGTACAGAGTTCTACAACTGATCACACACAGAGAATATATGTCTGAGAGGCAGCCCTAAGTGACACATCTACAGTGGAACCTCTACACCCAAGGCTCATGGAACACAGTGGAACGGGGTGGAGAGAACACTAGCACATCCCTCAACTCTCACCAGCAAACCTTCTTCATACAACAGAGTGTGATAGACACAGAAGGCCACAACTTGACAAGTTTGAGAATAAGAGACTGCAGAGTGTGTGTTCCTGGATGGGACTCCTATACTGGACCTTACCCACCCATGGCTCAGGGACCATTTTGGAAGAGAGATGGAGGGGTTGTAAGAGCCAGGGTTGGTACATGAACATAAGGAAATGGAAGTTTTCAGGCCTCTGGGAACTTGCAGCAATGACAACAGCGTGCACAAGGCCCATGCTGACTCAATCAGTAAAATTCAGCATAGAACTGGGGAAAAATGGGCAGCAGGCCCAAACCTTGGCTGAGGAACTATTGTCAACTGATTACTTTGGGGTGAGGGAGAGTTGATCTTCTTTAAGGGAGACAGGCTGACCAGACTCCAGTGGGTGGACTGGCACTGAGGGACATCTGGGTACAGATGCTTGACCAGGTAAGACTTAACATATGTGACAGAATGCATGAAATCCAGGAGGCTAAGGGGGAGCACATATGGGGGAGAGTGTCTAAATTTGATTAAGACCTATTATATGAAATGCACAAAAACTCAATAAAAATATACATCAAGAAACAGATGGGGTAAAACAGTTAACATTTGGAGAGGAAAACTCAAAAGGATGGGAAGAATATGTGGGTTTCACAAAAGCAATGACTTAAATACCAAAGAATTATAAGAAAGCCTTGATGAATGATGGTTTCTAACATGTTTGCCAAAGCCATACACAAAGTAAAAACTATTGCATCATGCCAAACCATAGAATTTTAGCTCAAAGATCATGCCATGAGATTTATTCTTTTTCATTTTAAGAATGAGCACATTGCTGCAATTATGACCTGTTCCATATTGTTCCATTGGATGAGGTAAAATTTTATTTTCATAATACATAGCTTCATTTTCATTAAAATAACCTTTCTTGAAATTTTAATCTCTCTTAAGTAGCTTGAATGTGATTGATCTGTTCCAGTCCCCATTATGGAAGAGCCAGGACTCAAACCCAGGTAACCTGACCCTCCAGGGGAAGCTCTTCATGACTGCCCTGTGCAGGTGTCTCTTTGCTTCCACTACCTGATCAAACCTCCTCCTATCACCCCATTGTGAGAAAAATACATCCTGTGTGTGTGTGTGTGTGTGTGTGTGTGTATGTGTGTGCTCTATGTGCTCCTACATATGTGCCTACCTGTGCATGTGGGTGTATGTGCAAATGTGTGTGTTGGGGGGGGCAGAGGTTGATGTCAGGTGTTGTCCTCTATGCATTCTACCTTATTTTGAGACAGGATCTCTCATTGAACCTGAAGCTTATTGGCTTGGCTAGACTGGCTGTGAGCTCCAGGGATCTGCCTGTCTCTGCTCCCCACAGCTTCCACGTGGGTACTGGAGACCTGAACTCAAGTCCTCATGCCTGCATGGCAAGCACCTTACTGAAGCTATCTCCCGGGCCTGTATCTTTTTTTTTTTTTTTTTTTTTTATCATGCTCTTTGAACTCATTGAGTCAACTCTGGAAATAAATGGAAGACAAGGGAAGAATGGAAACGAATGCACATGTGAATTGCACCAGTCATGCTTCTACACTGTATATGAAGTATCCACACTCTGGCCCACAAAGACCTGCAGAACCTGCATATGACATTCACTCTTCAATAAGTTCACTGCACATGCCTCAGAAACCAAACCTAAAGCCAATGAAATTATTTAAAAAATGCTCAAAGTGTTCAAAATGGTCGCCTGTGATTATTTTTTCAATGTTCAGTTTCCTTTAATGATGTCCATCTCCCTGAAAGGTGGATCTGGGTAGCTAGATGATGGCAAGAGATGTTCGCTTGAAGATCTTGCCTTGATTGAAAGCTATGTCCATGTGCCAGAACGCCCCTCTGAGGAAAAGCACTCTCAGTCCATGTCTGGGTCGTTTTACTGCCAGGATCCATTTCCAACCCATGTATGACTCATAGTCCATCTACCAATTTGGACTCAGCAGAAAGACAAGCTCTTGGCCTCAGAAGACCCAAACTCCAGAATGGAGCTGCTAGTTGGATCCAAAGATGACGATGCTGGCAAGACAGGCTTCTTCAGTTTGTCCAGTCACCAGAACATGCCAGTTACCGGAATGCGACTGACGAAGGTCTGGGCGAGCTCTTCAGGGACGCAGTTCTCAGCATACCAGAGACCAATCTTCCTTGTCAAGTGCCCCCCAAATATGGTAGTGCCACAGAAAGGGCATCCTTATTAGAGAACTTACATGTAGGTTCGCCCAATGCAAATGTACTCTCGGGCAGTGAGGAAGGGGTCCTGGCTTTGGGCTTGGCAGCAGTGTCTGCTCACATTTGTCCACCTCCTCCTCAGGAGCTGGGGCAGCTGCCTTTTTCTCCTCTCCTACCTGGCCTGGGACTTCTGCCTCTCCTCCTGTGAACTCTTTTCCTTCTATGTGGTATCTGTTTCAGGGTTTTCCATAAATGTCTTAGCGTTAAACTAGGCCATCTTCTCACATAGCTCCATCTTCTGGAAGAGGGCCCTGAACTGAGGCTGGTTAATGCAGGTGAGGAACCAGCAGTTGGCATTGGGGAAGGCCTGCTGAAAAGTAGGCTGCGGGACCTGTTTATAGAGCCACAACAGGGTGCGGACCACTGTGATATCACCCAGTGTCACTTGTTCACCCACCAGAAAAGTTCTAATCTTCAAGTGGGCATCTGGCAGCCCCAGGATTTACCTCTCCTCCTCCTCTGAACGTTCAGGGCCTGTTTGTTGTGGTGTGTGGTGCCCAGGTGGGGAGCACCCAGGTGCTGGTTGGAGGAGCTGTGGCACTATCAGTGATGCTCACCCATGGCTCCACCTGAACACTGCCTCAGGAGTCCTTCCCCAGAGCAGCTCAGTGCTCACAGAACAGGTGATGATGTGGCTCTCTGTATTAGTATCGTTTCCTGTTTCTATGAAAAAATACCCCAACAAAAGCAACTTATGGGAGAAAGGATAAATTTGGCTCACTATTTCAAGTTACAGCCCATCACTGGGAGGAAGTCAAGGGGGCAGGAACTTAAAGCAGCTAGTCACAGCACAGCCCTAGCCCAGAGCAGAGAATGGTGAGTTGATGCATGCATGCCTGTGCCCAGCTTAATCTGTCCTTCTCATTCAGTCCAGAGCCCAGTGAATTAGAGTGTTCAGGGCGGTGGACCTTCCCACCCAAATCAAAGTAATCAAGGTAATCCCTCCAGATGTGTGCAGAGGCCAACCTGAATTAGGTAATCCCTCCAGATGTGTGCAGAGGCCAACCTGAATTAGGTAATCGCTCCAGATGTGTGCAGAGGCCAACCTGAATTAGGCAATCCCTCCAGATGTGTGCAGAGGCCAACCTGAATTAGGCAATCCCTCCAGATGTGTGCAGAGGCCAACCTGAATTAGGAAATCCCTCCAGATTTGTGCAGAGGACAACCCGAATTAGGCAATCCCTCCAGATATGTGCAGAGGCCAACCTGAATTAGGTAATCCCTCCAGATGTGTGCAGAGGCCAACCTGAATTAGGTAATCCCTGCAGATGTGTGCAGAGGCCAACCTGAATTAGGTAATCCCTGCAGGTATGTGCAGAGGCCAGCCTGAATTAGGCAATCCTTCCAGATGTGTGCAGAGGCCAACCTGAATTAGGCAATCCCTCTCAGAGACTCTTCCCAGGTAATTCTAGATTGTGTCAAGTTAGCAATGAAACTAATCACCACACTCTCAGACACACAGGATCTACACCCATCCTCAGAAGCTGAGCCCTTGCCTGCTGGAAACAGTGCAGTTCATTTAATCAAAGTAGAAGTGAGGCAGGTGCATGCAGACCTGTGTCTTGTTGTGCTCGGCAGCGATGAGGTTCTTGCTGTACTAAGCAGCACTGGGGGTCTTGGCCCGCTAGTTTCTAGGACATGTGTACAGGGTCCCAGATGCCATGGTGATTCCATAGGAAAAGGGCATGATCATGTTTAAAAACAGCTGGGGGTGGGGCTGCAGAGACAGCTCAGCGGTTAAGAGCACTGGCTGCTCTTGCAGAGGACCTGGGTTGGACTCCCAGCACCTACATGGTGGCTAACAACCATTTATAACTCCAGTGTCAGGGAATCCAACCCCCTCCTCTAATCTCCTTGGGCATCGCACAACATGCATACACTACCTACAAGCAGGCAATACATTCATACACATAAAATAAAAAGATTAATAGCCAAAACAGCTAGGAAGACTGAAGAAAAGAAATATCTGAACAAACATCATTGAAAAATGCTTCATATTCTTATTCTCCTCCTTTAAAAATACTTGCTATTTTTATTTGGTATGTATGGGTATTTTGCCTTCATGTATGTAAGTGCACCAAATGTGTACAGTGCCTGCAGAGGCTGGAAGAGGCCACTGGATATCCTGCAACCGGATTTGTAGATGGTTGTTAGCCACTGGATGGGTGCTGGGAACTGAACCTGGGTCCTCTGGAAAAACTGCAAGTGCTCTACATCATCTCTCCAACCCCCTTATCCTCTTTTTGTTTGTTTTTGTTTTGAGACTGGGTCTCACATACTGGAGGATGGCCTTGACCTCACTGTATCTGAGGACGACCTTGAACTTGTGATCGTCTTGCCTTGAGCTCCCACTCCCCAAATGCATGGATTACAGGTGCGCAGCTCTGTGCTTGACTTAGAAGGGGGCTTCCTACATTTGAAACAATCAGGAGTAAATGATATAGATACAGCTCTGCATTACAGTTAGGAGGACAAAATGCAGAACAGTCGAAGAAGTGTTGAGAATCGAGAGGACAAAAGAACTCCTCACATGGGGATATCTATTTAGAGAGTAATTCTCTCTCTCTCTCTCTCTCTCTCTCTCTCTCTCTCTTTCTCTCTCAGGTGAAACTGAGATGATATCATTGGAGTGATTGTTAAAACGCAGTATGATAAATCACCAGTCCAGCCCTGATGCACCTGGGATTGGGAGGTTGCTTTGGAAGGAGAGGGAAACAGGACAGGACGTGACTGTTTCCCCACCTTTGCACCCTGGCATGGGGAAGCTAGGTGGTAGCAGAGTTCACTCAAGTTCATTTTTATCCCGAAATGACCCCCAAATACTAGACAGCAGCCATCTTCCAGTAAGCTGAGGTGCTGACAGTTTGGAGATGGTAGTCTGGGGCCACCCAGGAAGCTGGGCCCTAGGAAGTCGCTCTCTTACGAGAATACTGTAAAGACTAAAACTTCTCTGTGGTCATTGTGTTCTTTTTCCTGAGAACTGCAAGACAGGCTAATGGCAGGTAAACTAAAATCCTGGGAGGATCACTCTCCAGTCAGCCACAGGCACTAACGCCACAAGTACGAAGGAAAACAGGCTAGGCCAGGACAGAGGGCCATCTTCCCCTGGCCTGGTCCCCACAGTGCTTGTAGCCCATCGCTGGTTCTTCACAGCCCTGCTAGAGGCTACTTCTTTTGTGTTCTGGCTGCTATGTCTCAAATCCTGTAGTGCAGTGAATGCTGGGATGCTTGCTGAGAGGACACCCGCCCCCTGGGAACTGCCTTAGCTAAAAAGAGCAGCTGCCTGGCCCCAGGGCACACCTGCTTCCTGAGGCAGAATAAAGATCAAGAGCCCTTGTCCTAACTCAGGGCTACTCTGGAGTTAACCAGCTTCCCTGAGGAAGGCTGGGTCTCTCTTGAGAGGATGCCACATGCCAGCTCCTCCCTCTTCCCAGGTGGCTTCCCTCTCCCCTTCCCACAGGGCTGATTCTAACAGCACTCACTGAGCAGCACCAGGCATGCAGATCTCTGTCACCTCCTCTGTCTTCTTTGTCTCCTCCTCCTCCTCCTCCTCCTCCTCCTCCTCCTCCTCCTCCTCCTCTTCCTCTTCCTCTTTTTNTGTAGCTAGCTATGTAGCCTAGAGTGGCCTCGAACTCCTGTCGGTCTCTTGCCTCAGCCTCCTGAGTGCTTGGATTCCAGGCATGCACCACCACGGCAGCTTACAATCTGCTTCTTGGAAGACTAGGCTCTCAGAACCGTGTACTACACGCTTGCCCCAAAAGCCGTCACTGTCTGGACTCTCTTTCTCTCTCTCTCTCTCTCTCTCTCTCTCTCTCTCTCTCTCTCTTTCTGGACTCTCTCTCTCTTTCTGGACTCTCTCTCTCTAGCTGGACTCTCTCTGTCTGGAATCTCTCTCTGGCTGGACTCTCTGTCTGGACTCTCTCTCTCTCTGTCTGGACTCTCTCTCTCTATCTACACATTCTTTCTGTCTGGACTCTCTCACCCTCTCTGAAGTCTTGTCACTTCCATCTCTCCTCCATTTCCAGTCTAGTCCTTGATGAAAAACCCTTGTCTCAAAAAACAAGGTGGAGTGCGATAGAGGAACATAGCTGATGTTGACCTCTGGCCCCCACATGCACACACACCCAGACCCATACATTACACATACACATGCATAACACACACACACACACACACACACACACACACACACATAAAGGAAGGGAAAAAAAGAAGTATAAGTATTAGCTAATGCCCTTTGTGCCTATAGGATCCATTCTGGAACAGCCTAGAGTGGAAGCTTAGTGGGCCGCCTGGCCAGGCCTGACACAAAGTCCCATCTTTCACATCATCAGGCAGGGGGCCTGAGCTTCTCTATGTACTGGGTTCTGCTGTTTCTGCAGCCCTGCGCCTCTGTGCATGACTAGACATGTCATTCTCTGAAAGGATAAAAGGTTCAGTCAGCTGTCACCACACCTATGAATCCTACCCCTACTAACCCCTTCCAGGGACCTGGCAGAGCAGAGTGGAGGCTGGGAAAGAATAATGCTGAGATCAGCTTCCTAGAAAGCAAGCTGTCCTGACTTAGTGTTCTCTGGGCCAGAGTCTGAGGCAGCTCACATTGTATGGCCTTGGTCAGGATGTTCTGCCACCCACCTAGCAGCAGTTACGTCAGTATAGCAAGCCAAAAGGCACAAGTCCCCTACACACGTATGTGATGAAAGAACAGTTGTTAGTACGTGGAGAAGCATCAGAGTGCAAGTGAGGGCATCCACTGAGCAAAGGGGAGGGGAGGGGAGCCACTAAGCGGGGGGGGGGGGGGGGGGGAGCCAAGAGCAAGCATTGAGGAGTGGAACGAAGTACTCTAGTCAGGTGGCCCATGGGAGATGGGATAGCTGGTGTGAGCCAGATTAAGTACCAGCTCGGTAGGTCAGGAGGCTCAGTAAACCAAAGCCACAAATCTCTGGGCAGGAAACAGTTTCTCTCTCTCTCTCTCTCTCTCTCTCTGTCTTTCTCTCTTTCTCTTTTTCTCTCTTTCTGTCTCTTATTTATTTATTTATTTAATTTTTTAAAATATTTTTTTAATTTTATTTATTTATTTATTCGTATGTGTATGAATGTACTGTCTGCATGTAGGTTTGAGCACCCTTGTCATGCAATGCCGCGGAGGTCAGAAGACGACATCGGATTCCCCTGGAACTGGAGTTAAAGAAGGTTCTCAGCCGCCATGTGGGTGCTGGGGATCGAACCCGGGTCCTCTGCAAGAGCAGTCGGTGCTCTTAACCACTAGGCCATCTCTCCAGCCTCTCTCTCTCTCTCTCTCTCTCTCTCTCTCTCTCTCTGCCTCTGGAGAATTCTGTAGTATGTACCATTCCTCTGAGGCACCCTAAAAACAAAGACTTTCCTGATTAAGAACAAGGTGTTTGTTATGAGCAGGCCTGGTGGCAGTGCCAACTTCCCATGGCACCCGAGTGACTGACGGAGTTACCGACAGTGTCACACAGGAGGCAGGTACTCCATCTAACACCATTTCTTGTTGCCCAAAGCAAGAGAACATCTCACAGTCCCTCTGAGTATTCGTATGAGAGTCACAAAGATAAGTGCTACTTCCTTGTCAGTCCCATGCTGCACAGTCATGTCCCAGGAGTCTTCCTCATAATTCCCACTGAGAACAAGGCATAAAGTGCATTCAGTCACAGAGACACAGACAGATGGACACACACACACACACACACACACACACACGCATACACACACCACTTCTTGGATCTTTGAAAAAAAATCTTTGAATAGAAAGGTAGAAAAGCAAGAGCCCTAGAGTCGAAGGTAGGTGGGCTGCCTGAGCCAGGCTTATACAGAAGTCCCATCTGTCAGTTTGATCTGCCAAACCCCACCGGGCAGGGGGCCTGACCCTCACAATACACTGGGTTTTGTGGTTGCTGTGGCTAAGTACCTGGCAAAGTTCAAATAACATTGATTTTCATAGGATCTTTCCAGAATGGATCCTATAGGCACAAAGGGCATTAGCTAATACTTATACTTCTTTTTTTCCCTTCCTTTATGTGTGTGTGTGTGTGTGTGTGTGTGTTACATGCATGTGTATATGTAATGTATGGGTCTGGGTGTGTGTGCATGTGGGGGGCCAGAGGTCAACATCAGCTATGTTCCTCTATCACACTCCACCTTGTTTTTTGAGACAGGGTTTTTCATCAACCCCAGAGCTTGCCAATTGACTAGGCTAGCTTGCCAGCACGTCCTGCAGATCCACTAGTTGCTAAGACCCTCCACCATGCCACTGCTCCAGGCTTTTTACACGGATGATGGAGGTCTGAACTCAGGGTCTTATGTTTGCACAGCAAGGACTCTACCCACCGTGCCTTCTCCCCTGCCCCACTTTCACCTTTTCTATTAAAAAAAATCAAAACTCCCTGAAGGAGATGTACTGACCTAGAAGTTAAGATGAGCATAGTGCGGAATGGGGGAAGGGATGATTTCACCTTTGTCCTCCACCTGTTCGTTTTCCCACAATCCTTGGAAATGGTTCCCATGGCCATGGTATCCACAGAGGAGCTCCAGTTGGGGAATGGGGGCTGGGGAGAGCACTGTGTGCTACAAGAGTGAAGCAAGTCATTGCTCCTCATAATTGCTACGAATCCCTGCAGTTTGAAGATGCAAATAGTAATGCCCCCTAACTAATTTATAAAATGAGTTCTCATTGCTTCATAAAGGATTTAAGGATGAGATCTTGAAGGTAGAGGAAGCCTGTCAAAGTCCGTGTTGCACACTGGACATTAATAACTTTCTGCACATGGAGGGTAAAGCTGGATGAATGGGTGTGTGACACTATTCTTGGGGAGGAGATGTGAACGTCTACTCACCTAGATAAGGAGCCGATGACAGGCCAGAGTAAGGACACCACCAAAATCCAACTCAGTAAACCAGTGTGTTTTATCAGGGCTACTTACTGGAGTAGTGCTGGAGGGTGACTTACAGGAGCAGAAATGACTCACAGACAGCTACATCCCCAAAAGCCCACCTCAGCATGGGTGACAGCTCTTGAAAGTGGGAAACCTGAAGTGCCCTGTGCAAGTTCCCGAGTGTGTCTTCCAGGTTGCTCAGTTAGTCTGCGCTCTTGCACACAGCCTGGCTGGGCTCTGCCTCCTGTAGGCAGTTTGGCTCTCTCTGTTTCTCACATAGTTCAGCTGGGTTCTGCCTCTTCCGGGTGGCTCAGTTGGTCTGAGTTTTCTAGAGAGCTCTGCTTTTCTGCTTGTTAGTCACTCAGCAGTCTTTGGGGATTATTTGCTTGGGGAATGTGCTGGACAGCTTTACTGTCAACTTGACACACCTGAGTTGAAGGACCCTCAATTGGGGAATTGTCTCCATTGGACTGGCCTGTGGCCATGTCTGTGGAGTATTTTTTTGACTGTTGAGTGATGTGGAATGGTCCAGCCCACAGTGGTTGGTGCCCCCCTGTTGAGTGATGTGGAATGGTCCAGCCCACAGTGGTTGGTGCCCCCCCCCCCCCGGGTAGGTTGTTCTGTATTGTATAAAAAAGCAGGCTGAGCATGGGCCAGGGTTGCAAGCCAGTACACATGGTTCCTCCATGGCCTGTGCATCTGCTTCTGCCTCCAGGTTCCTGCCCTGAGTTCTTACCTTCTGCACAGCTCTCTTAGTGATGAACTGTGACCTGGGAGAGGTAAGCCAAGTGAACCCTTTCCTCCCCAAGTTGGTACTGGTCAGAGTGTTTTTTGTCACTGGCAATTGAAAGCAAACTAGAACAGGGAGGGAGGGGCCCACTGAATCTGGTCAGTTTCAGGGCCTTCCTTAAGCTAAGGAAGCTACTCTTCCCTGCAGGATGGAACGTTTCAGCATCCTGTGTCGTGGAGTACCTCCAAGGTTTCATCTAGGATGGGACTGCTACACAGCAAATGATGCAGCCACATTTTATTGAGATGGTCTGACAGTGGACCAGCAAGTAGGTAGCAATGTAGAGCAGCAGATAAAAAAGGGATGTCACATGTGATAGATGGACAATTCGCCATTAACTATGAGCTCTTCCCTCGCATGAGACAAACGTCCCTTGCTGAGAGGGGTTAGCAGAGCCCAGTGCAGCAGCCTCCAGAGTGAGCTCTCCCCGCAAACAGCAGGTGGGGGCTAACTTCCGGATCCAGCCTTAAACACCGAAGCCGTCTACTATACAAGTAACTTTCTGGAGGGCCTTGCCATCTCATCTCACATTCACAGTGAGACCCTGACGACTGACTACACAAAGCCAAATTTTTCAAGTGAATGAAAACTTAATGGACGTCCTTTCTTTCCCACATGGCTGCCAGTTCTTGCACAGTGAGCCAGACCACTCAAAATCACTTTCGTCTGGCTAATTGGGAAAACAACTCTCCTCTTCTCCCCAAAGAGACCTCTTGAGCTGCAAAAAAAGGTAGGTCTCTGGATGGAGTGTTACTGCTGGACTGCCACTCTGGGCAGCCCAGCAGCTGAGCCGGCTCCCTCTCCTTTAAATCCTGGAGGCATGTTAGGATCTCTGTTCAAACATCTGTAGGGCACCTGGCATGTGCCTGGCACTGTTTGGGGAGCTTGGGTGCATGCTAAGTTCAGAGTCTGCAAGGGGGTGGGTGGGTGTCCTGAGCACAAGTGGGACCTCCCATACCCAAGGGTGGCTCCTTTGGCTGCCATGTGAAGAATAGGAGCTAGTTATAAATTAGGCAGATAGTCAGGGAAGGAGGCCCCAGACTAGATTGAGCTATGTCCAAGGACTTTCAGTTTCATCCAAGAGGGCCCGCTTCCGGGGTCTTGTCCGAGGTTGGCCCCTTTGGCTGGCTGTCTGCTTTCCCGCAGGTGTGCTCCTTCTGGGGGGATTTCAAATTTCCTTCCCTTGCTCTACCTCATTATGTTTCTACTTGTGAACCGACCAGCAACATGCAACCCGCCCTGTCCAATCCAAAGGGGAAAGTGGAGCCTCGTACTCATTCCGCCTCCTACCAATGGATTATAAAAGCGTAGGCTTCCCCACGGGACCCGCTCCCCTGGCGGCGACCCTGTCTCTTTGCAGTGTGGGTTGTAACTTCTCTTGTAATTCTTTACCTGGAAAAGGACGCGTCATCACGTGGAGGCCGTAAACCAAGTTCGGACCAAGCAATGATGGTGGTGCTCAGGTTCGTGACGTCTTTCTTCGCTACTGTAGAGCAAGGTGGGACTAGAGAGCTGAGGGAAACGGGTCTGCTGCGGCTCCACACTGAAACTGTGACCATGAGTAAAATCCCTAAATTTCATATACATATATACATATATATATATATATATATATATGTGTGTGTGTGTGTGTGTGTGTGTGTGTGTGTGTGTGTATGAAAAGAAGGTTAAAAATATCCTGGGACACATACCAAGACTGTATCTGAAAAAGAGATTGGAAAGCAACCTCTAAGTACTGTACAGCTATGCAGTTCTACACAGGTCTAAATTCATCACTTGAACAGTCTTTCATTTAATTCATGGATGGTCCCTGGAAAAGCAGATTTGGGAACATTTTCTACAAAGGCAAATACCAAGGGCAGACAGGATAGGAACCTCATTATTAGGTTTTAAATATCTCTCCTTGCCCCCTCTTGTTGAGCTCTGTGCTTGCTGCCCCCGAAAACTGGGCGGGTTCAGCTACTTACTGTACACTTTCACCTGACCTAGCAGACAGCTGACCTCATGAGGCAAGAAAGAGAAGCTTCTTACATTTTTCATCAGCTATAAATGTGTCTGCCCCAGCACCAAGATAGAAAATTACATGTTTTCAGCTCTTCCAGTGTTTTATTTTGTCATGATTTAGTGTTTATATTTAGATGCACCTTAACATTACCACAATGTTAATTGCCAGCCACTATACTAGTCATTGCTAAGATTTTTTACAGTTTGAAGATACGCTCATGTCTCAGTATGATTTATGGAATCTTGATTAAAAAAAATCTCAGGGGGTTGGAAGCACAGCATGCTGGGTTTGGTGGCAGACACCGTTAATCTCAGGACTCAGGAAGAAGAGGCAGGTGGATTACTGAGATTGAGGCCAGCCTTCAGTGGTCTACACAGTGAGTTCCAAGCCATCTGGGGCTACATAATGAGACTCTGTCTCAAAAGAAATTTTTCAAAACCAAAGACAGTGCTGCATGGTGGCACATGCCTTAAATCTCAGCACTTGGAAGGCAGAGGCAAGTGGATCTCTGTGAGTTCAAGGCCAGCCTGATCTACATTGTGAGTTTCAGCTGGGGCTACAGGGACCCCCTGTCTCAAAAAACAAAAAACAAGCCATGCATGGTGCTGCACACCTTTAATCCCAGCACTTGGGTGGCAGAGGCAGGCAGATCCCTGTGTGTTCAATGTTGGCCCCGTCTACAGAGTGAGTTCCAGGACAGCTGGGGCTACAGGGGGACCCTGTCTTGAAAAGACCAAAAAAAAAAAAGTTTGCATTTTCTAACATGATCTGGCCATAGTCTAATAATGCAACACATTCTTCTTTATTATAAATAGTAGTTTCTTATCTGGCCATAACTTATACATCCAAATGAATCTTTTCCTACCAGAAATATCTAAAGGGGGGAAAAAAATCTCAAAGTTGTTTTTAAAATGTACTGATGAGGACTCATCCAAGAAAACTATTTTAAAGTTTGTCAGTTTAAAAGTACAAATTTGAGTGTGTTAAAACCAGTGGCTTTATTTTGTCCTTCCAAATCATGTACTGATCTTTTTTATTTTTTATGTATATGAGTGTTATGCCTGCATGTATGTAAGTGCACCTATGTCATGCAGTGCCTGCAGAGGACAGAAGAGGGCATCAGATCCCCTAGAACTGGAGTTACGAATAGTTGCCGGGGGTGCTGGGATTTGAACCCAAGTCTTCTTCGAGAGCAACCAGTGCTCTTAACTGCTGAGCCATCTCTCTAGCCCTGATAACTATTCTTTTTTTTTTTTTTTATTCTTTTATGTGTATGAATGTACTGTCTGCATGCAGGTCTGTGCACCCATGTCGTGCAATGCCTCAGAGTCAGAAGAGGGTATCAGATTCCCCCAGAACTGGAGTTAAAGACGGTTCTCAGCTGCCATATGGGTGCTGGGGATCGAATCGGGGTCCTCTGCAAGAGCAGTAGGTGCTCTTAACCGCTAGGCCATCTCTCCAGCCCTGATACCTATTTTTAAATAGCTAAGTCAATACAAATCATCAACTGTGTATGTTGGGGGGAGTACTGGGGGTCAAATCCTAGGCCTTGTGCGCAGTAGACAGGCAGTCTCCTACTAAGCAACATCCCAAGCACTTGGTTTTTTGAGACAAGGTCTCACCATGCAGCTGAAGCTGACCTTTATCTTGCTATGTAGCTGAGGTTGGCCCAAATTTCAGCCTCAGCCCCCTGAGTTTACCAGTATACCCAGTTTATCTCTCAGAACTCTTACTCTTAGGCAACATGGTAAAGCCAAATGAACTAAGGCAGAGACAAGGCCACTTGGGGAACAAATGGTTATCCGTTCTTGCTTTCCATATGAGAAAAAGCAACCAGAGGGCTTGGGATAGTTGGCGGATGTTACAGGTTTATTTAGCTTTCTATCCTACCCATAATGATATCTTGCAATTACAGTTGATGTCCCTGCTTTTCATATTATCAGTACAAAGAGGACTACTCACCCATGGCTGGATCTACCTGTCATAAATAATCTCACGAAGCAGTTTAGCATGGTTTTGATTGTATTTCTAACTCCATTTGTGTGAATTCTAATGAATCTCACTGCATTTGTGCTGTTCTGTATCACTGCTCCTCACATTAACCAATCGGCTTCCCACTTGCTGTCTTGACAAAGTCTGCTGGACTGTTCCTGACATTGGCCTGGTATAAACTTCTCCAATTACCAATCTCCCTGTCCCTTGCCTGGCTGCAAATAATAGACTCAAGTGTGAATACAGTGTTTAGAGCCCAGGCATTTCTGGGTTGTGAGAATCTACTTTTCATTCTCTTCATTTCTGGCCTCAGTTCAGATTTTTCCTTAGCTGGTTTCAAACTGTGGATAGGAGGTTTAGAGGACATTTCAACACAGGATGATGACCAAGATTAAAGCCATGATAGTGTGCCCTAGATTTAACAGTACGCCCAAATGCTCTGTGCTTGTTTTGATTTGATTTAAGATAGGTCTCTGGGCTCAAACTCACTAAGGCTCACCTTGGACTCCTAAAAACATCAGGATTGCAGGTGTGCATCACTCTCCCGGGATTACAGGTGTGCACCACTCTCCCCAGGATTACAGGTGTGCACCATTCTCCACAGGATTACAGGTGTGCACCACTCTCCCCAGGATTACAGGTGTGCACCACTCTCTCA
This sequence comes from Rhizomys pruinosus, assembly GCA_009823505.1. Taxonomy (NCBI): domain Eukaryota; kingdom Metazoa; phylum Chordata; class Mammalia; order Rodentia; family Spalacidae; genus Rhizomys; species Rhizomys pruinosus. The sequence goes on from VZQC01009923.1 coordinate 2,280,207, forward strand.
GGATTACAGGTGTGCAGCACTCTCCCCAGGATTACAGGTGTGCAGCACTCTCCCAGGATTACAGGTGTGCAGCACTCTCCCCAGGATTACAGGTGTGCAGCACTCTCCCAGGATTACAGGTGTGCAGCACTCTCCCCAGGGTTACAGGTGTGCAGCACTCTCCCAGGATTGCAGGTGTGTACTACTCTCCCCAGGATTACAGGTGTGCAGCACTCTCCCAGGATTACAGGTGTGCAGCACTCTCCCCAGGGTTACAGGTGTGCAGCACTCTCCCAGGATTACAGGTGTGCAGCACTCTCCCCAGGGTTACAGGTGTGCAGCACTCTCCCAGGATTGCAGGTGTGTACTACTCTCCCCAGGATTACAGGTGTGCAGCACTCTCCCAGGATTACAGGTGTGCAGCACTCTCCCCAGGGTTACAGGTGTGCAGCACTCTCCCAGGATTGCAGGTGTGTACTACTCTCCCCAGGATTACAGGTGTGCAGCACTCTCCCAGGATTACAGGTGTGCAGCACTCTCCCCAGGGTTACAGGTGTGCAGCACTCTCCCAGGATTGCAGGTGTGTACTACTCTCCCCAGGATTACAGGTGTGCAGCACTCTCCCAGGATTACAGGTGTGCAGCACTCTCCCAGGATTACAGGTGTGCAGCACTCTCCCAGGATTACAGGTGTGCAGCACTCTCCCCAGGATTACAGGTGTGCAGCACTCTCCCCAGGGTTACAGGTGTGCAGCACTCTCCCCAGGGTTACAGGTATGCAGCACTCTCCCAGGATTACAGGTGTGCAGCACTCTCCCCAGGATTACAGGTGTGCAGCACTCTCCCCAGGATTACAGGTGTGCAGCACTCTCCCCAGGATTACAGGTGTGCAGCACTCTCCCAGGATTACAGGTGTGCAGCACTCTCCCCAGGGTTACAGGTGTGCAGCACTCTCCCAGGATTGCAGGTGTGTACTACTCTCCCCAGGATTACAGGTGTGCAGCACTCTCCCAGGATTACAGGTGTGCAGCACTCTCCCCAGGGTTACAGGTGTGCAGCACTCTCCCCAGGATTACAGGTGTGCAGCACTCTCCCCAGGATTACAGGTGTGCAGCACTCTCCCCAGGATTACAGGTGTGCAGCACTCTCCCAGGATTACAGGTGTGCAGCACTCTCCCAGGATTACAGGTGTGCAGCACTCTCCCAGGATTACAGGTGTGCAGCACTCCCCCCAGGATTACAGGTGTGCAGCACTCTCCCAGGATTATAGGTGTGCACCACTCTCCCCTGGGTTACAGGTGTGCAGCACTCTCCCAGGATTACAGGTGTGCAGCATTCTCCCAGGATTACAGGTGTGCACTACTCTCCCAGCATTACAGGTGTGCAGCACTCCCCCCAGGATTACAGGTGTGCAGTACTCTCCCAGGATTACAGGTGTGCACCACTCTCCCAGCATTACAGGTGTGCACCACTCTCCCAGGATTAGAGGTGTGCAGTACTCTCCACAGGATTACAGGTGTGCACCACTCTCCCAGGATTACAGGTGTGCAGCACTCTCCACAGGATTACAGGTGTGCACCACTCTCCCAGGATTACAGGTGTGCACCACTCTCCCAGCATTACAGGTGTGCACCACTCTCCCAGCATTACAGGTGTGCAGCACTCCCCCCAGGATTACAGGTGTGCAGTATTCTCCCCAGGATTACAGATGTGTAGCACTCTCCACAGCCCAAAAGCTCTTTATTCACATTGCTCTTTATCTCCATTCCACCCCTCTTTCACTTCATATGAATTTCCACAACTTCCACCTGTCTCTAGCCACATCTATGATGGTTTGGATGAGAAATGTCCCCCATAGACTCAAGTCTTGGAACACTTGGTCTGCTGGTGGCACTGTTTGGAGAGGGTCATGGAATCTTTTAGGGGGTGTGCTGGATAGCTTTAGTGTCAAACTGACACAACTGGGTTGAGGGATGTTCAATCAGGGAATTGCCTCCATTGGACTGGTCTGTGGCCACGTCTATCACATATTTTCTTGATTGTCAAGCGATGATGGAGGGCTCAGCCCCTGTGGGTAGTGCCACCCTGGGCAGGTAGTTGTGTATTGTATAAGAAAGCAGGCTGAGCATGAACCAGCTTTCAAGCCAGTAAGCAGCACTCCTCCGTGGCCTATGCTTGTACCTGTGCTTCAGCTCCTGCCCCCAGGTTCCTGCCCTGAGTTCCTACTTGGGCTCCCTAAGTGATAAATTGTGACTCTGGAGATGTAAGACAAATAAGCACTTTCTTCCCCAAGTTAGAATTGGTCAGAGTGGTTTTTCACAGCAACTGAAAAGCAAACTAGAACACGGGGGTGTGGCCTCCCCCTGTTCTTTTTTTTAAGCCAGTTTTTTTTTTTTTTTAATGTCTTTTCGAGACAGGGTCTTCCTGTAGCCCCAGCTTACCTGGAACTCACTCTGTAGACCAGGCTGGCCTTGAACTCACAAAGATCCTCCTACCTCTGCCTCTCAAGTGCTAGGATTAAAAGCATGCAATACCACGCCCAGCGTTAAGCCAGTTTTTCTTGAAGCTTTGTGCATTTCATACAAAATTTCCACTTGAGTCCAGACCCATTCCCCATTCCTTGCCCCACCCCAGAGCTCATGCATTCTGCCAAACATGTTTTTCACCTTTTTCTCAGTCTAATTTAAAATTTTTGATGCAGAAGTTTACTGTTTTAAGCAGAAGTTCACCATTTCAGTCAGTTCTTTGACCCAGTCTTTTGTTGTTCCTTCCAATCTGCATAACTCCAAAATATGGATATATGCATGCCACATATATCTTTTAGCATCTTCAGCTTATGATTTATTTCCTTTTTTTTTTTAAATTAGGCCAAAAGATGTCATGTTTGAAGACTCCTACTTGGAAAGCCCAAACCACCATCAGTCCTGCCTTGTGCTCCACACTGGGGTTTCCCTTTCCATGGTCATCAAATGAGGTCCAGTAAGTACCATGTCCTGTCTTGATCTTCCTGTACTGGTGTCCGTGACACAGCCTGGGTAGTCCATCAATGGCAATCAATACTTTGAAGAGGCTGAAACCCCAGTAGCTGCTCAGTTCACAAGCTGGATGTCTCAGCAGTCCCCATCTGGCACTGAAGGTTTGGAGGATTCTTGGAGAGACCTGAGTCTTCAGTCCATATTGGAAGGTTGAAAAGCTGTGTCTCATGTCTCTGAAGGATGGCAAAAGCAGTGGCAGCCTCTGGGTAGCTGCACTTGCCAGTAAGACAGGCAAAACAACTGTGCTTTTTTTTTTTTTTTTTGGTCTTTTCGAGACAGGGTCCCCCTGTAGTCCCAGCTGTCCTGGAACTCACTCTGTAGACCAGGCTAGCTTTGAACTCACAAAGATCCCCCTGCCTCTGCCTCCTGAGAGCTAGGATTAAAGGCGTGTGCCACCACGCCCGGCTTTTTTTTTTTTTTTTACTTTTACTTTTTGTCTTTTTACTAAGATCTCAAGTTTTATACATGAAGTACAATTTCTCAGGCCTTTCTAATTATTTCTTTCTGGTTATACTTTCCTTTTGGATGCTTAAGGCCACACTGTTAGCTCAAATTAACCAAGGTTTTTGTTTTCTCTAAGGTCAGTTGATTATCTGGTCCTCAGGTTGTTTTTTTGGGGGGGACGCCCCTGGCTCCTTTTGGCTTTTCATTTACCAGTTCCATCTACTTGAGGACAAAGTCAGGTCTTGCTAGACCAGGTTTCCCTTTTTGAAGCATGAGCAGACTTTCCTCTTTATAGAATGGACACTGGCTGAAGTCCCATTAGTGGATCTCCAAGACCTCCCTACACAGGAAGACTGGTGACTCACATTTGCAGGACATTTCAAGAGATGCCCCCATACACAGTCCCCTGGGACTTAGTTGACCTCTGAGGGCAAGACACACCCCCTTTCATTTTTCACTCCTTCTGTTTCTTGAAGATGCAGCATGGACTGTTATATCTGTGGAACCATAAATCCAAATAAACCTTTCCTTCTCTAAGTTGTCTTGATCATGGTCTTTTATTACAGCAACGGAAAAGAAATAAACACAGCATTCCCTCTATTTTATACCTGTCCTATCCCTTCAGAAATATGAGTTCAAGAACGGAGTCTGCGTTTTTGTAGATGTTCATTTTGCCCCATCATCTAACACAGTGCATATTACAGGTGTGTGTGTGTGTGTGCGTGCATGTGTGTGTTAGAGATATACATCTCTCTCTCTCTCTTTTTTGGACTTTTTGAGACAGGGTCTCCTTGTTGTAGCCCCAGCTGGAACTCACTATACAGACCAGGCTGGCCTTGAACTTACAGAGAGCCTCCTGCCTCTGCCTCCTGAGTGCTGGGATTAAAGGCATATGCCACCATATCCAGCACATATATCTCTTATGTAAATCACAATAGTCCTTATTTTGTGCAAGACATCTATTGATGACAATGAGCAACAGACCTGGCTGACATTTCCAAAATGGAGGCAAGCTCATTCTATAAAGAGTAACCAAGATTTCTAATATAAATGGGGACTATCGGAAAAATTCCCAGAAGGTCCTGAGTGAGGACTCCTTGTTAAATAGTGTTACCTATTAAATAGTGTTATATACAAGCATTACAGAGATAGTTAATTAGAATATTTACTCACTATATCTTCCTACTTTCATGAAACAGCCCAACTTTTATCATTATCCTAAGAACTGCATGGAGACTATATAATACTTAATCATATACATATTACAGGCAAAATTTTTAGCTTGTTAGGCCATTTTCAATTTTAATCTTATGCCCCCAAGCAATTTTTTAACTGATTACAACTAGAGAGAAGAGACATCCAAGCACCAAGCTCCCCTTGGCATCAGCGTCTTCACTCTTACTCTGTACAGCTGTCTGTCCTCAGCACAGTCTTATCCTAACCTGGCTCTCCATCAGATTGTGTATGTTGACCATGTTAACATGTCAACCATCTCGAACATTATCTAGTAATGCCTTCTCTTAAATTCTTTTATAATTTTTGAACCTAAAACTGCTTTTGAAATTTAGGTGCTCTGCTTTCCAAGAGTACAGATTTTTGTATAAACTTAAGTTTCCTCTTGTTCTACTTTCTCCTGGGTAATATGAAAGGGGAAGAGGAATAATGCAGGCAGGGTTAAATGGGAAGGTAGAGAAGAGAAAGGGTGGGAGGAGGGATAACTAATATTATTTGAAAATATCACATGGAAACCTATTTTATAAGCTTCCTTTAAATTTTATTTATTTATTTATTTATTTATTTATTTATTTATTTATTTATTTATTTATTTATTTTGGTCTTTTGAGACAGGGTCTCCCTGTAGTCCCAGCTGTCCTGGAACTCACTCTGTAGACCAGGCTGGCCTTGAACTCACAAAGATCTGCCTGCCTCTGTCTCCCAAGTGCTAGGATTAAAGGCATGCGCCATCAGACAGCAGCTGCACAGGAAATAAGGTCAACAGTTGACAAATGGGACTTCATCAAACTCAAAAGATTCTGTACAGCTAAAGAAACAAGGAAGTGTTTTGTNCTGTCCTGGAACTCACTCTGTAGACCAGGCTGGCCTTGAACTCACAAAGATCTGCCTGCCTCTGCCTCCTGAGTGCTAGGATTAAAGGCGTGTACCACCACACTTGGCAAATTTTATTTATGTTTATTTTACATGTATGAGTGTATTGCCTACATGCAGGTAAGTGCATCCTACTGTGCAATTCCCAAGGAAGTCAGAAAAGGGTGTCAGACCCCTGGAACTGGAGTTACAGACTGTTGACCATCATGTGAGTATTGGGAACTGAACCTGGGTCTTCTGCAAGAGCATCCAGTGCTCTTAACCATGGAGATATCTCTCCAGCCCCATAAAAATGTTTTTTCAAGGAGTTTAATTATCTCTGTGAGTTGCATGCCAGCTGGGGCTATAAGGAGACCCTGTCTCAAAAATACCCCCCCCCAAAAGAAGGAGTTTAATTAGAAAGTTTCCCTACATGGGAGGGAGATAGATAATGCTCGGACCAGATGCCGAAGACTGCTAAACAACAACAACAAAAACCCTAGTGCCAAGTATAGAATAACTAGTTAATGGCCAGGGGAAGCCTAGAGCCAACCTCCCAATTATGGATTATTGCCATTGCTCTTGGCTTCCTACCAGAACCTGACGGTAAGGACCTTCTTGCTGAAGACACCACAACCTTGGTCACAAGGCCATGGAGAGATCAAGCTGGTATTGGCCTGGAAGCTTCCTCCCTGTTGGCTAGCTTTCATATTGCTGGAAGGTGCTCGGCAGGCCCTTATAGGAGAAAAGTCACCAATAGTATTATCTATCCATGGGCCCAGTAAGCTATAATAGCAACCAGCCTGGAGAGATATGGCCCTAGGAACAACAGTGACACGAATGTTATGGAGGTAACTGACGACTATCAGACTGGATTTGGGGCCTGCTCCATAGGAGGGAGGTCATACCTGGTACTATAAACCTTGCCAAGAACCTGTGGCTCAGGAGGTCATATGTCCTAAGGGAGAACCTGCTGCTGTTTTACTAAATGAACATCAAGCTGCCTTCTAAATGCTTCTACCTTAGTGTGGCTCTCGCTCCTTCTCAGAGAAGCTTCTTACTGCAGTGGATCACAGTTAACATAAAGTCTCACAACTACTCAGTTGTAGAGAAGTGATTGGAGACTTCAGAACCAGATGGGGCATCTATTTCACCACTTCTTATTTTATTCTTATTTATTTGGTCTTTTGAGAAGGGTCTCTCTGTAGCCTCAGCTGTCCTGGAACTCACTCTATAGACCAGGCTGGCCTTGAACTCACAAAGATCCGCCTGCCTCTGCCTCCCGAGTGCTAAGATTAAAGGCGTGCACCACCATGCCCAGCTATATCACCCCTTCTTATCCCAAAAAAAGGAAGAGAAAGAGCGTAAGAGTCAGAGATCAGGAAGGACTGTTGCAGAAGAGTGTCTTCTATAAATGAAAGTGCTCTTGAATCGTGAATTTGCGGCAAGCTGTGGCTGCCTACACAAGACCTGCACTAGACCCAGCAGGTCAGCATTCCAGCATGGGTGGACTCAATGCATTTAAAAGAGCAGTATATGAAGCTGGAAGGAAGATACGGTAGTAGAGGAGTCTGGGAGAAGTTGGAGGGGGAAAGGGCTATGACCAAAATACATTGTATGTCTGTGTGAAATTCTCAAAGAATTCGTTTTTAAAGTTCAGGTGCTTATGGTGGGGCCAGGCTCGATAATACTGTACAAGGGCACCGCTTTCAGGCCTTTCCTCTGGAACCTGGAAAATCTGAGCCACCCAAGTAGGAGAAGTCATAGCAACTGACCTAGTTTGCTCATTTAACAGAAGGGGAAATGACAGCAATGTCCACTCAGCCACAGTCATTTGTGAGCAGTTGGCATGCTTGCTGCCATCGTATCATTCTTACCTCACCCCACTGTGCTGCCAGAGACACACAGGCAAGTTAGAAATACAGAACACGGGGGCTGGAGAGATGGCTCAGTGGTTAAGAGCACTGGCTGTTCTTGGAGAGGACCCAGGTTCGGTTCCCAGCACCCACATGGTGGCTAACAACCACCCATAACTGCAGTTTCAGGGTATCCAATGCCATCTTCTGACCTCTGTGGGTACTGCGTGGCATGGGTGCACATGAAGGCAATGTACTCATACATATAAAATAAAAATAAATAAAAGTTTTTAAAAATACAGAACACATTTTTGTTCAGTATTCAACTAGTCCAATCAGTGTTGCTTGCATGTGCAGGAGCGTGGCATCATCCTCTGGAACATGGGTAAGCTCCCAGGGGCCACAGCCCCAAAGAAGAATGATTCTCCTTCTTCCAGCCAACATCCTTGGCTGGGGGTGGAGCCCCCTCACCACTCACCCCCAGAAAGGGGGGCATCTGAAGGGAGGAAATACGTAGATATTATCCTAATACATGGTATACATCTGTGAAATTCTCAAAGAATATTTTGTTTAAAATTTTTTTTTTAATTTTTTTTTTATTAATTTTATTTATTTCCATATGTGTATGAATGTACTGTCTGCATGCAAGTTTGTGCACCCGTGTCGTGCAATGCCGCGGAGGTCAGAAGAGGGTCTCAGATTCCCCTGGAACTGGAGTTCTCCTGGAGTTTCAGATGGTTCTCGGCCACCATGTGGGTGCTGGGAATCGAACCCGGGTCCTCTGTAAGAGCGGTCGGTGCTCTTAACCGCTAGGCCATCTCTCCAGCCCCTAAAAAAGGAATATACAAAGCTGCCAAACTAGGTTCCGAGTATGGTGATACTTGCTCTTGCTTCTTCAGTTTTGAGGAGGAAATGAGAGTTTGGGGAAGTTGTTTGCTTGTTTTGAGACAGGGTCTCCCTGTAGCTCCAGCTGGCCTGGAACTTGCTGTGTAGACCACAGTAACCTCAATCTCACAGAGATTTGCCTGCCTTTGCCTCCAGAGTGCCTCCAGTGTTAAAGGCATTCAAGCTTATTGTTAAAGAACCTGCCACTTTTCACTGAATGCTGTCCTAGAAACCTGGAGCTAGGCCTTAGACATTACTCCCATTTTAAAGACAAAATACCTGAGATTCAGAAAGGTTAAGCAACTTGTTTAAGGGCATATAACCAGCATGTGCTCAGAGGTTATAAAATGGAAGAGCCAGTATTTCTACATCTCTGACATCAAAATCATGAGCTAAAGATTTTTCCCTTTTAAGCCTTTTGCCTATAAAATGGCTGAATTCAGGTATTAAAACTGAAAGAACACAGCTTTGATTCTTCTGCTGCTAAACACAGTCCTCTTTACCAGATATTTGACACAGGGAAAGGGATGTACTATCAAGTGCCTGAGATGATTTCTGTTTCATTTTTAAATTCAATTACAGTAAAACCAGCCATGGAAGGGAGCCTAACAGATCTCAGGCTTGATAATGGAAGGGAGAAACCTCTTTTTGTTGTGGCTTTCAAAGGTCTGAAAGAAAAACACACACAGTAAACGCGCATGCGCGCACACACACACACACACACACACACACACACCAACATAGAATTGGTTTTAGTAATTGAGTGCAATAATTCAAATGGATAAGGGACATTATTTTATTTATTTATTTTTTTAATTAATTAATTTTTTAAGGGATTCTACAATACAATGACACAGTTGTTTGCAGATAGCATTGACGTCACTCATTATGTCATAGAATCAGGTAATTGGTGCATTTTGCAAGTATCTATGTCCAAATTTTGAACAACCCAAGGTTCCCATAGACCAGTTGGAGAAGCTTGTATGCACAGACATGTTGATCAATCAGGAGTCCAGGCTATATTCCTGTAGTCTCATGATTCACCCCTATCTCTCCACAGCCCTTACAATCTACCACGCCTCCTCTTCCGCAGTTTGTTCCCTGGGCTTTGGGAAAGGGGCACAAGTGGGTGAGAAGAAAACAGTCTAATTTCTTTGGAGTTGTCATTTTGGACTCCAGTCTGTTCAGTTTGTTTCCCTTCATGGATTGACAGCTTTCCCAGTGATACCCTTTTTAGTCATACTAACAAAGCACAAGCTATTGGATGTACAGGCATTTAAGCAGTACCACTTATTATGTCAAGCTAAGCTGTGAGCATAGACACAGATGCTTGGATGGTATGCTAATCCGCAAACTGTGGTTTCTCTATAAAGGGTGACAAGTTCTTATTGTGGCTTATAACATCTCCTAACCACTAGAGGACATAAGCTTGTGGCATCCGCTGTGAGTTATTCCTCCAAGGAGAGAGCTAATAGCCAAATAGATTTGGGATATATATAGACACTTGGCTGCCACTGTTGCACAGTATCTCCAGGCTGTTGAGGTGTAGCTGATATTGACGGAGGAGTCTTGCTTGTCTCAGGGAGACCAATATTTTGCTGTATTGCTTTAGTGGCCTTTGGTAACGCTCTCTAGCATTTCAGAGGCCAGTTGTACGCTAGCAAGTGACGTCTCATAACATTTTTCATGCTCACACCAGGTCTTCGACAACAGGGACTTACTGCCTTTCTCCTTGCATATATCCCACTTATAGGCAAAAGGCCTTTATAATTTGGGGGGGGGGGTTTGAATCCCCTAGCCAACATCTCCTAGGCAGAATAATTCATTGCTGATGTCAGAGCTTTCCTGTAGTAATATATTTTGCTTAATTACACAACTTATAAACACTTTACTATTGAATTTGGCTCTAGATAGAGAAATATCCTTTCACAGTTCCTATGCCTATCAATCAGTTAATACGTTATGCCTGTTTTATAGGAAATTACCACTGTAACAATTGGCTCTAGTTTACAGTTAGGGAGTGGTTTCATTACCATCATGTTTTTCTTTTTCCTATAAAGGGGAGAGGTAGGAAGGTTTCTCAGTATCTGGAAGGTAAACTTCATTAGGGCCCATTATAAACAGTTAACCCCAATATTATTCAGAGAGATGCTCAGTGTCTGTGACTCAGGCAGTCTGAGGTTCCTCTTTCTTTAATGTTCAGATGGGTCAACCTCTCTGCTGGCATTTCCCAGTCCATCCTGCATAGCCATAAGTTGTATGTTTTCAGGCATTTAGATTGGTGATTTTTACCTGTGGGAACATAAAATTCTCCTCCCATTGTTAGTTTCAAGATCAGAAAAATTGAAAATTTATCAATAGGATTGGAACACAGAGTTTTCCATTTGTATCCCAGAAAGGATAGTACCCCACCTCCCACCTCCCTCTTTTTTTTTTTCGGTTTTTATGTTTTGACCTATAGATGCCTAAGTTGTATTACACATACCCATAAACAGGGGCCAAGGCGTAAGCTTTCATTAAATTTACCCAAACTGTTTCTCATTGACTGTATGCTACTTATTTGGAAAGGAAATTTAAGTTTAGTTCCTTTAAATTGTAAGGGACATTATTTTAAAATGAGGCTGGAATCCCAGCACTCTGGACTATCATGAGTTCCAGGTCAGCCTGGGCTACATACTGAGACCCAGATTGAAAACAGATTAACCAAAACAACAAGCACAAAAGAAGTGTGTATGGGAAAGGAGTATCCAGTTACAGAAGAATGAGGCAATTGTAATGACCTAACCAAAGAAATGAGTTAAAAATTTAAAACTCTTGGGGCTGGAGAGATGGCCTAGTGGAGGCTGAGAGCCGTCTAACTCCGGTTCCAGGGGAATCTGACGCCCTCTTCTGACCTCTGAGGCATTGCACGACACAGGTGCACAGACCTGCATGCAGACAGTACATTCATACACATAAAGAATAAATTAAAAAAAAAATGAAAACTCTTTAAAAAGTTTACTTTTCGGGCTGGCGAGTTGGCTCAGCAGGTAAGAACACTGGCTGCTCTTGCAGAGGTTGTAGGTTCAGTTCTCAGCATCCACATGGCAGCTAACAATCATCCATAATTCCAGTTACAGGGGAATCGGACATTCTCTTCTGACTGCCATAGGCACTGCATGACAAAGGTACACTTACATGGATGCAGTCAATACACTCATACACACAAAATAAAAATAATACAAATATTTTTTTAAAGTCCTTAGCCGGGCCTGGTGGTACACACCTTTAATCCTGAGGCAGAGGCAGGCAGATCTCTGTGAGATCAAGGCCAGCCTGGTCTACATAGCGAGCTCCAGGCCAGCTGGGACTAAAGGGAGATCCTGTCTCAAAAAGACAAAAGATGGGCTGGAGAGATGGCCTAGCGGTTAAGAGCGCCGACTGCTCTTACAGAGGACCCAGGTTCGATCCCCAGCACCCACATGTCGGCTTAGAACCGTCTGAAACTCCAATTCCAGGAGAACTCCAGTTCCAGGGGAATCCGGCGCCCTCTTCTGACCTCCGCGGCATTGCCCGACACGGGTGCACAAACCTACATGCAGACAGTACATTCATATACATACAGAAATTAAAAAAAAAAAGACAAAAGACAAAAAAGTCCTCAATGTAGGGTTCTTTCTGTCATTCAGGAGTTTTTAATCCCAATGAAAGCAGTCTGCATACGTGCATTGACTGGGGTTGAATATCACGTACACTCCTGTTCTTGGATGGTGTCAGATGAGTTCTGCTAGGTAAAAGTCAGGTTCTACATCTGGACATGGGTGTATAGAAACTTGCCACACAAATTGCATTTTTTGAAAGAGATTAAATTTCTCTGCGAGTGCTGCTTCTTCCTCTTTAACAGTTAAGCCTCGTTACAGATACTATATAACATGTCATAACCCGGTGATAGCTATTATATTAAGGGAAATCCTATGTAATCAAAAGAGAAATTTAGACTTGAAAATGAAAACATTTATCATGCCTGAGAAGGTAATACTTGGAACCTGCCCAAGTCAAGATTTTAACCTTACTTGAAAAATTTTAAACACAGAGAATGAGTGCTTGGCATTTAGAAAGTGCTAGATCAACATGGCTCCAGTGATTGCACGGATGCTTTCACTCAAAAAAATCTCCCTAGCTACTAATTAACTTGTGTTCACTCTTTATGGCCATAAGCCCATGTGGCCAGTTTGGAAATGTTATATCCTGTATTAATTAATTACTACCACTCCCTGTAAATAGCAGAGTTCCACATGAATGGCTTAAAAGGTCTTGAAGTGTCTCTTGACTTTCTTTTCTTTTATTTATTTATTTTTTATGTGTATGAGTGTACTGTCTGCATGTAGCTCTGTATACCCGTGTCGTGCAATGCCGCGGAGGTCAGAAGAGGGTGTCGGACTCCCCTGGAACTGGAATTCTCCTGGAATTGGAGTTACAGATGGTTCTCAGCCGCCATGTGGGTGCTGGGGATCGAACCCTGGTCCTCTGCAAGAGCGGTCGGCGCTCTTAACCACTAGGCCATCTCTCCAGCCCCGTCTCTTGACTTTCATATAGCGTCTCTATATCTGGGCTGTCCAATAGGACTTGTTTCAGTGTTGGAAGTTTTAGATCTACGCTGTCCAGTACAGAAGCCGTAGCCACATGTGGTGACTTAGCACTTGAAATGTGGCTACTACAGCTAAGGAACTAATTTTTTTTTTTTAATGCTAGGAATTAAATCCAGGGCTTCACACATACTAGGCAAGCCCTGTAGCACAGAGGTACATCCTCAGGCCTTGATCTGAATTTTAAGCAACTGCATATGGTTACCATATTGCAAAGCACAGCACTAAAAGAGGCCAAGGAGAAGAAAAAAATATCCAAGCATGATGGTTCATGCCTGTAATCCCAGCATGTGGGAAAATTCCAGCGCTTGGAAGGCAGAGGCAAAAGGATCATGAGTTCAAGGCAAGCCTGGGCTATATTGTAAGGCCCCATCCCAAAGAAACAAACAAACAAACAAATACAAATAAAATACAAACAGGGCGGTGTGGGAAGGTATGCTTAGAGCAAGTCCTATAAATCTCTGCGTATTTGTTGTTCTGTGCGGGTAGTTTGTATATTTTTCTTTTATTTTCTCTGCTGTGACTTTTGAGTTTTGTAGTTGTGAGATGTATATGCTGTTCGTCAACCATTTCTTTGCTCTCATGATTCTCAAACCCGCTGTGCATCAGCATCCCTTCAGAGACTGGATTCAGCAAGTGTGGAGGGGACTGGGCATCTGTGTTTCTTCAGCTCCACAGATGATTCTGATCTGCAGCCAGGCTTGGGAACAACTCCTTTACACAGAGACCCAACCAACAGCCCTTGGGCCAAATACACCCTCAAAACATATGTTCATCCCACATACTGTTTTAAAATGTTTTTAATTAGTTGCCAACTTCTACAAATTGTAATTTTTTTAACTCAAAAAGTGAAGTTGAATAAAGGCTGCCCCCTTCAGGTAGAGCATAATTTCTTTAGTTCGATACAGTTTGCTTGTCTTTTGGTCTCTAGCTCCCAATAAGCATTGGAGTTTGGGACTCCTTCTTTACCCTGTCTATTCCATACTTGCCAAAATAGAGAATAATTATATATACATGTATCCCATTTCTAGGATGGAGCACTATGTGTTCTATCAGTGCTGCCTATAACCACCTTGGCAGGCTGAAGAATATGGTTCTACCATCATGTTAAAGCCCTGAATAAATATGAGGAGTCTTGATGAAAGAATGGGTCATGCCCAGATCATGACCTGTTTAGGGACAGGTCATTATATTCTGGAAAAATATTGCCACACTTTCAACTTTTTATATTCAGCTCTCTCACCAGCCATCAAAACTGTCAGGGAAGGAGCCAGGCAGGTGTGGTGGTGCATGCTTTTAATCTCAGCACTCAGGAGGCAGAGAGTTCAGGGCCAGCCTTGTCTGCATATCAGGATCCAGGCCAGCAATGACTATGTGGGACCAGAGGTCAATCGTGGTTGGCGTTCCTCAGGAGCCATTGATCTTGATTTTTTAGAAAAGGTCTCTCACGGGGATCTAGGGATCTCCAATTAGGCTAAGTCCACTGGTCAGCAAACTCCAGGTATCTGCCTATATTCACTTCCACAGCTCTAGAATTACAAATATCTACCACTGTCTTAGTTTCATTTATTGTTGCTGTAATAAAATACCCTGACAAAATAGTGGGGAGGTGAAGAGACCTCCCCCAACAATATAGGTTATTGCCATTGCTCTTGATTGTCTTCTAGACCCTCTTGCTGAAGACATCACACATTTCAATCTTGAGACTTGGAGCAATCAAACTGGCCCTGACCTGGAAGCCTCCACCCCAAGGGCTAGTATGCAAGCTGCCAAGAAAAGTTATCAAAAGTCCCACCCAGCTGCACAGCCTGAGAACCACAACAATGACTGGACTGGAAAGATATCCACAACACTGCAATAGTGGCACTTGTATCATGGGGGTAACCAATAATTATCTAGTTAGACCCAAAGCTGCTCAATTGAAAGAAACTTATGCCTGGTACTATAAACCTAGTCAAGGACCCATGGCTGGAGAAACTACTACCCATGGTAGTAACTACTACCATGTTACTAAAGAAATAGTTTCTAGCTGCCTTTTATTTAGTTATTATTTTATTTTAGGTGTATGAGTGTATTGTATGCATGTATGTAAGTGCATCTGTTTCTTAAAATGCTGGCAGAGGTCAGAAGAGGGTGTCAAGATCCTCTGGACCTGGAGTTACAGATGGTTGTTAGCTGCTATGTGAGTGCTAGGAATTGAATCCAGGTCCTCTGGAAGACATCTGAGCCATCTCTCCAGCTCTCTGATTTTTAAATACACACCACATCAGAAAAGTCTCTTTTTTCCACAGAAGGAGGCTATTAGAGAGATCCACAACTGGTCAAAGTGCAGAGAATAAGTGACTGTGGGGTGCTCAGTCTCAAATGGGAATACCGAAGAAGAGGGGGGAGGAAGACTGTAAGATCCGGAAAACTGAGCTGACTGCTTTGTGACAGTGTCTTCTGTCAGGACAGGGATGTTGCCCCCATGAACAATATGGTTGCCTGCACAAGATCTTCAAAGCTGACACCAGTCAACTTCCAATGTGAATGCTGGAAAGTTTCAGAAGACCTTACCTTTAGGTGAAGAGCTATAGGCAGTTAACAGCTACTGAGGGAGTGAGAATCAATTTTGTCTCTCCCCTCCCAGGAATAAAACCTAATCCTAAGTAGTCAGTCCTAAACACATGCAAATAAGGGCAACGGGAATTGGACTCAGTATATATATATATATATATATATATATATATATATATACATACATTGATGTGTGTATGCATCTATATAATACATAGAAGAAGAGGTTATAAATTCATGAGGCAATGGTTGGCAGGGGAGAAGGGATGAAATACTCTAAAGATAGTCTACTTAAGTATGAAATCCTCTAATTGAACAAAAAGGAAGGGGATAAAAAGAAATATTGCACTAAAAAATACCCTGACAGAAGGAGCTTAAAGGAGAAAGGTTTACAGTCCATCATTGTGGAGAAGCCAAGGCAGCAGGGACTTAAAGCAAGTGGTCACATTACATCACAGTCAAGACCAAAGAATAATGAATTAACACATGTGTACTAGTGCCCAGCTTGCCCTTCCACGCACCTATAGCCCAGGATCCTCTCCCCGGGGAATGGAACAAACCATAGTGGATAGATCTTCCCACATCAACTCCCATAACCAAGAAAACTCCCCACAGACATGACCATAGGCCAACCTAATTCTGGATTGTGTCATGTTGACAGTTACAACTAACCATCATGCCCAGTCCATGCCCAGCCTGTGCCTAGCTTTTTATGTGGGTTGCTGGGGATTGGACTCAGGTCTTCACGCTTGCTCAAAAAGGACTTTACTAACTTATTCCTTGGTCTCTCATTCTTTGTTTTTTAGGGAAAAAAGTGATTCCTTCTCTCATCCTTCACCCATGTTTTCCTTTCAATATATTTGTGTTTAGACATGGGCTTTACCATTAAAATAGCCAGCTAGATTGGTTTATCTTTATTTCTTTGGGACATCTCTATAATTATAACTAATAAATAAAAACATATAAGCGGGAATGATGGAATAACAGGTAGAAAGGCCATCTGCTGCTGAAACGGAAGGAAATGGGAGGAAGAGCAAGCAGTGCTAATTGGTTAAAGGCCGAGGAAGTCAGAGCTCTTGCATATTTATGGGACAAGTATGTCCTCTCTAAAAAATGCATGCATGCCAAGCATCTTGCAATCAATTTTAGGAGTTTCCCAGCCCTTTGAATCCCATCTATTGATTCCTAGCAGAAGCCACACCCTGAAATAAGACACACTACTTAGTAGCGTATGATACTGGATACAGAGTCCCAAGACATCTGCACAGCTTGGTAAACAGGACTCACACCTTGGATGAAACACTGTAATAAAGCTTTTTCTATCGACAACACACAAAGCACCCCATTCAGCCTTCAGTACAATGCTGGGAGTAAACTGTCTTACTTCCAGGATGGTTGCCAAGTGTCATCAAGAATTCATGAGTGAGGGCTGGAGAGATGGCCTAGCGGTTAAGAGCGCCGACCGCTCTTACAGAGGACCCGGGTTCGATCCCCAGCACCCACATGGCGGCTGAGAACCGTCTGCAACTCCAATTCCAGGAGAACTCCAGCTCCAGGGGAATCCGACGCCCACTTCTGACCTCCGCGGCATTGCACGACACGGGTGCACAGACTTGCATGCAGACAGTACATTCATACACATATGGAAATAAATAAAATTAAAAAAAAAAAAAAAAAGAATTCATGAGTGAAAGTGTAGGAACTTCTCCTGCTTCAAGCAGGTACAGTGCAGTCCTGCTAAGGGAAGGGGAGCACAGTGGCCACCTGCAGTCACTGTGAGAGGAACTGACCCCTCAGCTCAGAGGTCAGTTGGTTACTTTTGTAACCTGACCTGAGAGGTACTTCCAACTCAGGTCCTGGGAAAATGGAACGTTCCCTTCTGGCCGTGTTTTCCCACCTGCCCAAAGACTTCTGGTCTCTGGACGGGAATTTCAGGCTGGTGGCCGACGGCCTATCTTCAGCCTACACCCACTCACAATTCACTTCACAGCTGGTGGTCTAATAGACCTCTGTCCAGCCCACTAGCCACCGACACTCGAAATCCAGGCCTGTATGGGTGCAAAATAATAACCGGGAATTCTGTGTAATGATGGTAATGGAGAATTCAATTTATTGCCTGCTACAACTTACTTTTTTCAGGGGGGTCTTTTTGAGACAGGGTGTCCCTGTAGCCCCAGCTGTCCTGGAACTCGCTCTGTAGACCAGGCTGGTCTTGAACTCACAAAGATCCACCTGCCTCTGCCTCCCAAGTGCTAGGATTAAAGGTGTGCGCTTACAGCTCACTTTTATAAGCAAAATGACGTCAGCTCCCAGAGGCAAACACAGACCCCCAGTTTCACACCACTGTATACTGCTGCTCCACCTAGCATCATGTGCCTGGGCCGGGTTGCTTGTTCCCTCTTGGGGCCGAGTCAGAGGAACCGCATGACTCCCACATTGTGCCCTGAGGGATGCTAGCTGAGAACTAGCCCCTAATTCAAACTGGATCCTTCCCACAGAAGACACTGTGGATTTCTCAGTGTACACAGAAATAAATCTGTGGCATTTGAATTTTTAAGCAAATCCTTATGGACATTCATGACAGGGATGAGACATTTCCTGAACTGCCCTCACGCACACACTGCCAGCGGCCTGATGCCTCAGCCTGGTCAGTGCCACTAACCAGACTTGACTGCTTTGCTCCTGGGCTTATCTTTCCCCTAAGGGTCAGTTGGACTCATCACTGAGTTAAAAAATGGGGAATAACTTTAAGGCATACAACATACAATATGACGCAATGTGATTTATTATAACTGGAAATGCTTACATTCCCATTCACATGTATTTCTGCATTACAGGCGTCAGAAGGAAAGAGATGACAGTTTTTTCATAGGGTGATTTTGGTTTTCTGTTCCAGGTATCATATCACTGAGAATGTTCATGTCTTGATTTCCTTTCAAGAAGTGCCACAGAGCTTTTTAGAGCCATTACACACACATTCATCTTACTCTTGTTTTGCCCCCTTGGATGCTCCTCAGCTCTCCTGGGGTTCCTGGGGAGGTGGCCCACGGTGGACTGCCTCTCTGAAGTTCCCGGATGATTGCTTTAGCAGCCAATAGGGAGCTGTGGCCAGAGGTTAGAAGTGGGAGAGAGCATCACACTGGGTCCTTTCTCCCATTCGCTCTCTGATTTGGGGTTCAGTCTCCGGCAGTAGTGCCCTCCCTTCATACCCATAGACTGCCAGATGAACCCTTCTCCACATTTGCAGTTTTCCTGGGCCCCAGAATTCCATTCCTCTCCTTTGTCTCTTTTGCACTTGATATGGTAATGCCTGACTGGGCTGGGAGCCCAGCCACAGTGTCCCTGCCCCTGTCCCTCTGTTCTTACCCACACCTCTAAAAGAAGCACCTCACTGAAGTCCCTTCTTTGGGATGAGTTGAAGTGACACAGGCTTCCTGCTGGACCATGCTTCATCTATCTTTATTTCAAACAGTAAGGCTTGTGAAGCAGGAAGAAGAAAAGAGAAAATTCTTAGGAAGGGGGTGTGGTTGGTTCTAAAAAACAAGAATTAAAAGCAGGGTGTGGTGGCACCGGCCTAGAATCCAGAGCTCACTTAGAAGCTGAAGTAAGAGAAATATGGTGAGTTTGAGGTCAGTGTAGATTACATAGTGGGTACCAAACCAGCCAAGCTACATAGCAAAACCCTGTCTCAACAAACAAAAACACAAAATGAGAATTAACTAGGCAACTAAACCAAAACAGAAAGAAAATGCTGTTTTCTTTGCAATGCATACCCCTAGGTAAGTAAGATGTTACTAAAGTAAGCGGTCACCAAACAAGACCAGTCTTTATTGTTCATATATGTATGTACATGTGTATACATGGAAGCCAGGGATTGAGGTTGAGGTCAGGCATGTTCCTCAATCATTCTCCACATTATTATTATTAATAATAATTTGGTCTTTTTGAGACAGGGTCTCCGTGTAGACCCAACTGGTCTGGAACTCCCTATGTAGACCTATCTCACAGGCCTCTATCTCACAGACATCTACCTGCCTCTGGGATCAAAAGCATGTGCCACCACACCAAGCCCATCTTATTATTTATTTTTTGACAGGATTTCTATGAACCTGGAGCTTACTGATTGGCTAGAATGGCTGGCCAGAGAATGCCAGGAATCCACCTGCACCCCCAACCCAGTGCTGGGGATAGGACATGTGGGGCTCCACCTGGTTTTTACATGGGTGCTGGGGATCCAAATTCAGGTCCTCCTGTTCATATGGGAAGCATCTGACCTACTCAGCCATCTCCCCAGCCCCTTTCCTTTTTTAAGGGAAAGAATTAAAAATGTATTGCTATTTTAGAGATGGAAGAACTGAGCCACAGAACAAGCTGTCTACAATTACGCAGATAATCAACAGCAGAGGCCTGAGCCCAAGTAGATTAGTGCCAGAGACCACAGGCTTGAGCTCTGCATGCTGGACCAGCTCTAAATGCTTTAGGTTACAGCAGTTGCCCTTAGTTCATCACTCTGGGGAGAGGAAGCTGTACTACAGGGCTAAGGTGGAGAGACATAAGCAGCACCCCTGGGTCTCACTCCTTGGTACTTGAGTATGGGTCAGAACAGAGGGGAAGTGAAAGACCTGTACAATGAAAATTTTAAGTCATTAAAGAGACGATTGCACAAGATACCAGAAGGGGGAAGAGTAGCTTTTAAAAAATATTTTATTTGGGCTGGAGAGATGGCTCAGTGGTTAAGAGTGCCGGCTGCTCTTGAAGAGGACCCAGGTTCGATTCCCAGCACCCAGATGGCCGCTAAGAACCTTCTTTAAGCTGGGCATGGGGGCACATGCCTTTAATCCTAGTACTCGGGAGGCAGAGGCAGGCAGATCTCTGTGAGATCAAGGCCAGCCTGGTTTATAGAGTGAGTTCCAGGCCAGTTGGAGTTATAGGGATACTCTGTCTCAAAAAACATATATATTTTATTGATTATTTTTTATTACTTTATGTGTATGAGTATATTGCCTACATATATGTAAGTGCACCTGTATCACGCAAGGCCTGTGGACGTCAGAAGAGGCTGGTGGATCTTCTGGAATTGGAAGTACAGATTATTGTTAGCTGCCATGTGGGTGCTGGGAACCGAACCCGGGTCCTCTGCAAGAGCAGCCAGTGCCCTTAACCACTGAGTCATCTCTCCAGCACTCCAAAATAACATTTTTTTGGGGGGGGGGTATTTTTAAGGCAGGGTCTCCCTGTAGCCCAGCTGTCCTGGAACTCACTATATACAGCAGGCTGGCCTTGAACTCACAGAGGTCTTCCTGCCTCTGCCTCCTGAGTGCTAGGATCAAGCCAGGACCATAATTTATATTTTAATTTTATTTATTTATTTATTTTTTGAGACAGGGTCTCCCTATAGCCCCAGCTGGCCTGGAACTCACTCTGTAGACCAGGCTGGCCTTGAACTCACAGAGGTCTTCCTGCCTCTGCCTCCTGAGTGCTAGGATCAAGCCGGGTCCATAATTTATAATTTTATTTTATTTTTTTTTTTTGAGACAGGGTCTCCCTATAGCCCCAGTTGGCCCGGAACTCACTCTGTAGACCAGGCTGGCCTTGAACTCACAGAGATCTGCCTGCCTCTGCCTCCTGAGTGCTGGGATTATGGGTATGCGCCAACACACTGGCTCAAAACCTTAAAAAAAAATGTTTTTCCCATTTAAAATTTAGCCAAAGCCAGGCGTGGTGGCACACACCTTTAATCCCAGCACTCAGGGGCAGAGGCAGGTGGATCTCTGTGAGTTCAAGGCCAGCCTGATCTACAGAGAGAGTTCCAGGACAACTGGGGCTACAGGGAAACCCTGTCTCAAAAAAGACACCCCCCCAAAAAAAATTTAGGCCAAGAAGCAATCCATTTAAAAATTTAAAAATTATTGCATTTATGCATATGTGTGCATGATTGTGTGTGTGGAGGTCAGAGGACAACCTGTGGGAGTAGTTCTCACACTCTGCCATGTAGGTCCCAGGGAGGAAAGCAATGTTATCAGGCTTGGTGGCAAGTGCCTTTTCCTGCTGAGCCATCTTGTGAGCCCTGAAGATTTTTTTAGTTAGCAAAATGGCGGGTTTGTCATGGCACTTTTATACATGCATGGTTGTACCTTGCTCATGTTTACCTCTCTGCTAAATTTTTATTTTTAAAATTTCTGCTAATTTGAATTCTTTTTAAATTTACTTATCCCTCACCCCACCCCTAAGACCAATCTCAGTGAATATCATCACTACTTACTTTCCTTTGCTTGTTCATAAAAAGCAAAAAAAAAGTAACTTATTTTGATTCAATGCATTTGTGTGGTCATAACTATTAATAGCACTGACGTACTAATCAACATTTTAGAGAAGAGGAAATGGAAGCTCTGGGAGATCAAATAACTTGCTGAAAATCACATCATTAGCAGACAGATTAATAACTGGGGACATGGGCTGGTGAGCTGGCTCAAGTGGGTTAAGCCACCTGCCACCAAGCCTAACAATCTGAGTTTGATCCCTAGAACCCACATGGTAGAAGGAGAGAACTAACTCCACAAGTTGTCCTCTGACTCCCACATGTACGTTATGGCACT
Source organism: Rhizomys pruinosus (assembly GCA_009823505.1). Taxonomy (NCBI): domain Eukaryota; kingdom Metazoa; phylum Chordata; class Mammalia; order Rodentia; family Spalacidae; genus Rhizomys; species Rhizomys pruinosus. Next base: position 2,302,267 of record VZQC01009923.1, read on the forward strand.
CGTGTGCCCACACACACATATACACAAGTTGTCCTCTGACTCCCACATGTATATTTTGGCACTCGTGTGCCCACACACACATATACACAAGTTGTCCTCTAACTCCCACATGTACATTGTGGCACTTGTGTGTCCACACACACATACGCAAGTTGTCCTCTAACTCCCACATGTACATTGTGGCACTCGTGTGCCCACACACACATACACAAGTTGTTCTCTGACTCCCACGTGTACATTATGGCACTCGTGTGCCCACACACACATACACAAGTTGTCCTCTGACTCCCACGTGTACATTATGGTACTCGTGTGCCCACACACACATACACAAGTTGTCCTCTGACTCCCACGTGTACATTATGGTACTCGTGTGCCCACACACACATACGCAAGTTGTCCTCTGACTCCCACATGTACATTATGGCACTCGTGTGCCCACACACACATACACAAGTTGTCCTCTGACTCCCACATGTACATTATGGCACTCGTGTGCCCACACACACATACACAAGTTGTCCTCTGACTCCCACGTGTACATTATGGCACTCGTGTGCCCACACACACATACTCAAGTTGTCCTCTGACTCCCACATGTATATTATGACACTCGTGTACCCCCCACACACACACATACACACATACATAAGTTGTCCTCTGACTCCCACATGTACATTATGGCACTCGTGTGCCCACACACACATACACAAGTTGTCCTCTGACTCCCACATGTACATATGGCACTCATGTGCCCACACACACATACACAAGTTGTCCTCTGACTCCCACATGTATGTTATGGTACTCGTGTGCCCACACACACATACGCAAGTTGTCCTCCGACTCCCACATGTCCATTATGGCACTCATGTGCCCACACACACATATGCAAGTTGTCTTCTGACTCCCACATGTACATTATGGCACCCGTGTGCCCACACATACATATAAAAGTTGTCCTCTGACTCCCACATGTACATTATGGCACTTGTGTGCCCACACATACATACACAAGTTGTCCTCTGACTCCCACATGTACATTATGGCACTCATGTGCCCACACACACATACACAAGTTGTCTTCTGACTCCCACATGTACATTATGGCACCCGTGTGCCCACACATACATATAAAAGTTGTCCTCTGACTCCCACATGTACATTATGGCACTCGTGTGCCCACACATACATACACAAAATAAGTAAGTGTAATTTACATTTGGCTTTTTTGGGGGGGTCTTTTTTGAGACAGGGTCTCTCTTTAGTCCCAGGTAGCCTGGGACTCACTATGTAGACCAGGCTGGCCTTGAACTCACAGAGGTATTCCTGCCTCTGCCTCCTGAGTGCTAGGATTAAGCCAGGCCCATAATTTACATTTTAATTTTATTTATTTATTTATTTTTTGAGACAGGGTCTCCCTATATCCTCAGCTGGCCTGGAACTCACTCTGTAGACCAGGCTGGCCTTGAACTCAGAGACCTGCCTGCCTCTGCCTCCCGAGTGCTCAGATTAAAGGCATTCACCACCACACCCGGCTTAAAGACAGTTCTTAGCCACTGCCATGTGGGTGCTGGGAACTGAACCTGGGTCATCTGCAAGCAGCCAGAGCTCTTAACTGCTGAGCCATCTCTCTAGCCCACAACATTTAAAAAAGTAGCACACAAGAATATTGCCTTATTAAATTGTTACTAAGTATTTTTCTCTGAGTTGACTAAACCTTAAGATTTCTTTGACTCTTTACAGAAGGATGTTGTTGTGTCTAAATACTTTTTGTTAAAATAATGATCTCATCACCTATTTTTACTCTCTTGAGACTCTCCTGTAATGATAATACATTTAAAAACATTTTATTTATTATTTTTATAATATTGTATGAGTGTATTGCCTGCATGTGTGTAAGTGCACCCCTGTCATGCAATGCCCTGAGGGTCAGAAGATGGTGAAAAATCTCCTGGACCTGGAGTTACTGATTTGTTAGTCACCTTATGAGTGCTGAGATTCGAACCCCGGTCCTGTGCAAGAGCAGCCAGTGCTCTTAACCACTGAGCAATCTGTCAAGCCCCACTAATTAATACATTTTAAAAATGTAATTCAGGGGCTGAAGAGATGGCTCAGGGGTTAGTTAAGAGCACTATAGGCTATTCCTGTGGAGGACCAGGGTTCAGTTCCTAGAGCCCATATGGTGGCCCACAAGCATCTGTAACTCCAGTTCCAGATCTGACGCCCTCTTCTTGCCTCAGGCACCACACACACAGGTGCACTTACACACAAGCAAAAAACACCCATACATCTAAAAATTAAAATAAACACATAAGAATGTAATCCAAATGAGTACATGAAAGACAAGTGCTGAAAACAAGACAGAAGAATGTGCATCTGGGTGATTTAGAGGCGGGGAGGCATAACTGACAGGATGTGAAGACAATATGGCAGGAAGAAAGATTTCTGACTGATAGAACCCTAGAGAATCTGGAGAACAAAGATTGCACACAAACACACACACAAGTAGATCGGAGAACAAAGAGCACACACATGTGCATGCACACACATGTGCACGCACACACACACGCACACTAGTAGACAAGATGAAGAAGCAGAGCTGGTACAGTTTGGATCCTAAATGCCCACAAGGTTCATAAGTTGAAGGCTTGGTTCTCAACTTGGCCTGCTGAAAGGTGATGAAATCTTTTTTAAAAATATTTTTTTTTATAGGCAGAGGCAGAGGCAGGTGAATCTCTGTGAGTTCAAGGCCAGCCTGGTCTACAGAGTGAGTTCCAGGCCAGATGGGGTTATAGGAAGACCCTGACTCAAAAAAAAAAAAGAAAAAAAGAAAACAACTTAGACCAGGGAGATGGCTTCACAGTTAAAAGTTCTTGCCACATAAGCCTCATGGACCAAGTTCAATCCCCAGAAGTCAGGTAAAAAATCAATGAAGTGGCAAGTCTGTAATTTCAGCTCTCCTACAGCATGGTGGGAGGCAGAGGCAGGAGACTTGAAGCATAGCTCAAGGGCCAGCTAGCCCAGAGTGTGGCACACACCAGAAACTAGAGAGACCCTGCCACACTGAGTGGGCAATGAACCCACTCCTGGAGCCATCCTCTGACCTTCACACTAACAGCAGCACTATGGCATGTATGTACCTGCATGCTTACACATGCACTCAAATAGACGAATAGATAAGAAAGGAGGGAGGAAAGAAAGAGGCAAAGAAACAAAGAAGGAAGGAAAGAAAAAAAGGAGGAAAATCTTAAATGTAGCCAGAGAGAAAAAAAAGACACATTAATCACTGTTTTTGTGTTAAAAGCTTAATGACAAGAAATTCTAAAGAAAATGTTTTTGCTGAGTTTGGTAGTACACATCTGTAATCTTAATACTTGGGAGTCTATGTAAGAGGATCAGGAATTCAAGGCTGGCCTTGGCTACAGAGTAAGGCCAGCCTGGGCAACAAGGGACCCTTTTTCAGAGAGAGAGAGACAGACAGAGACAGAGACAGAGAGAGAAAGAGAGAGACAAAAAGAGAAACAAAAGAAAAGGGAAGGAAGGAAGGAAGGAAGGAAGGAAGGAAGGAAGGAAGGAAGGAAGGAAGGAAAAGAGTCCAGCTTGATAGTAGATGGAAACCTGGAATTTACACAAAGAAACAAAGAATGGAAATCATGATACTTTTTTTTTTTTTTTCTGGGTCAGAGGAACTTCTTTTTTTTTTTAATTTATTTTTATTGATGCTTTGTGTATTTCATACATCATTTTCCAATTCAGTTCAGGCATAAATCCCCTTCCCTTCCCCCCCACCCACCCCTACCCATCGCAGATCGTGCATTCTGCCGTAAGTTTTCTGCATCTTTCTCTGCTTTTTTGTTTTGTTTTGTTTTCATTTTTTTTTAACAATAGGTGATAATTTGTGAGTACAAGCATCCTTCATGTAAAACCAATTTGCAAGCAGTTGTGCCCAAACCCACACAGCTCATGGGTCCCACCATCCTGAAAGGGGGGGCTTGTATGTTCAATCAAGTTGATCAAATGAGTGTCCAGTCTATATTGTTGTAGTTTCACCATTAACCCCAATCGAAGCCCTTACATTCTACCACGCCCCCTCTTCCGCAGATTGTTCCCTAGGCTTAGAAAAGGGGCACAGGTGGATGAGAAGCAAAACACTCTACTTTCTCTGGAGCTGATGTCTTGGTCTCTAGTCAGTTCTGGCTGTTTTCTTTCATGGGCTGCCAGCTTGTCCAGGCTTAACCTTTCGATCCTACTAATGAAGCACATGCAATTAGATATTTAGGTATTTAAACAGTATAATATATAGCCTTTCGATCCTACTAATGAAGCACACACAATTAGATATATGGGTATTTAAACAGTACTAATTGTTATGGTAGGTTACTTTGGTATAGACACAGATGTTTGGATGGTATGTCAATTCATGATCTACATTTTCTTCTGTCAAGTATGGCAGGGTCTTCGTGTGGTTTATAACATCTCCTAACCATTAGAGGATGTAAGCTTGTGACATCAGCCGTGGGTTATTCCTCCAAGGAGAGAGCCAATAGCCAATTAGATTTGGGATATACAGACATATGGCTGCCACTGCTGCACAGTATTTCCAGGCAGATGAGGTGTAGCTGGTGCTGACGGAGGAGTCTTGCTTGACTCAAGGAGACCTATATTTGCTTTATTGGTTTAGTGGTCTTTGGTAACACTCTCTGGCATCCCAGAGACCATCTGTATACTTGCAAGTGCGGTCTCCATACATCTTTCCCATGTTTATATCAGGTCTTCAACAGCAGGGCCTTATCGCCTCTCTTCCTGCAGATATCCCAGTTTGGAGGCAAGGAGCCTTTACCATTTGTGGGGGCTTGGATCCCCTGGCCAACATCTCCTTGGTAGAATAATCCATTGTTGATGTCAGAGCTCCTGTATTAATATATTTTGTTTAAGTGCATAGCTTAAGGAGACTTTAGCATTATATTTGGTTCTGAATAGAGAATAATCCTTTTCACAGTTTCTATGTCCATTAGTCAATTAAAGAAGGCAGTTTTACTGATTTTACAAGAGAATACCTCTATAACAGCTGGCTCCAATCTACAGCTGGAGAACGACCTCATCATCATCTTATTTCTCCTTATTCTATGGGGGGGAGTTAAGAAAGTCTCTTGTATTAAAACCTTTGCGGCACCTAGAAGGTAAGCTTCGTTAGGAATCATTAAAAATAGTTGTTACTAGTAGGATCCACAGAGGGGCCTGATGTCTGCAGCAATCTGAGGCATTTCTTCCCTTCAATGCCCAGAGGAGTCAATCCTTCTGCTGGCACTTTCTGGTACATCCTACTCACTGCAAAGCTGCATTTTCTTTCTCAGCCATTAAGTTGGTGATACTCTGGCCTGTTGGAACATACAAATCCTTTCCCATAGTTAGTTTTAAGATTTGGGTTGCAAGGTTTTTTGACAAAAAGTTTTCATATCTATCTATATCCCCCTTTTTTATTTAAGGTTTTTATTTTTGACCCATGAGTCTCAAAAAAGCAGTTGTTTTATACATACCTATAGGGTGGAATCAAGGCACAGATTTCATCAAGTTCACCCATGCTGTTTTGGGTTACTGTATGTGATTAACTTGGGAAACAAAGTTTATTTTTGAGTTAAATCATCCTATAGGTGAAAGAGATTGCTACCAGGTGATACTATATGACAGCAAAATTATAGAGAACATTTGTTTATACCAATCCCAAAGTAATTGTTATACAGATCTTAGTTAAAGCTAATGTGGACAAGAGCAATTTATATCACCAATTAACTCAGATGCATTACCGTTTTTATCAGCCTTCAAACCAATGTTGTCCAATATGCACATATTTACTTTTACTAAGTCCTAAAACACCATGTATCCTGTAGACAGAGTCTGGGCAAAACTGGATACTTGTTGAACTCACGTCAATTAAACATGCACCAATCGAATATACACCCGTGTCCCTCTCCCACCCCTCCCACCCCTCCCGAGTCACCATTTCAGTCAGCCTTCTGATGCAATCTTTCTGTTGTTGTTCTTTTAATATGCATCCCTCTCCACAAGAAATATTTATAACTGGGTTATTGGTACTAGCGTCCACATATGAGAGATACCATTTGTCGTTTGTTTTTCTGGGACTGTGTTACTTCACTTAACATGATGTCTTCAAGCTCCATCCATTTACCTGCAAAGTTCATGATGTTGTCTTTCTTTACTGCTGCATAGAATTCCATTGTGTACATGTACCACATTTTCTCTATCCACTCGTCAGTTGAGGGGCATTTGGGTTGATTCCAGTTTTTTGCTATTGTGAACAGAGCAGCAATAAATATAGCTGTGCATGTATCTCTGCAGTAAGATGAGTCTTGTGGGTATATACTCAGGAGTGGTATGACTGGGTCAAATGGCAGGAAATCATGATACTTTTTAAAGTATGTAAATATAAAATATTTTTATGTTTTTTTTAAATTTCTTTAAATGATTTTTATTATAGAAAGCAAAAGTGATAACATATCAAGGAGTTTCTAAAGTATGTGGAAGTTTAAATATAACAATAGCATAAAGAACAAAAGAGAGGAAATTAAAGTATAATTGCATTTCACATGGCAGAAACATTCTTTGAAAGTGACTGTGATAAGCTTAGAGATTAACTACTATAAACCCTAGAGCAGCCACGAAAAACTGCAAACAAGGAGATATAACAAACAATAGCAAAGAGAATATTGTCAATGAAGGAAAAGGGGCTGGATAGATGGCTCAGCAGGTCAAAGCACTTGCCGTATGAGCCTAACAGGCTAGGTTTGATTCCAGATCCCAGTGTCCCAGTGGAAGGAGAGACCAACTCCTAAAAGTTGTCCTCATAGACAAAAAATAAAAAGCTGGGTGTGGTGGTGCAGGCCTTTAATCCCAGCACTCGGGAGGCAGAGGCAGGTGGATCTCTGTGAGTTCAAGGCCAGCCTGGTCTACATAGCAAGCTCCAGGCCAGCTGGGACTAAAGGGAGACCCTGTCTCAAAAAGACCAAAAAAGAATTATTAAGGATATAATAGAAAAAAAGATCAGCCAAAGTATTGGGGACTACATTTATCATGGTTAATCTCAATTGTCAGTCTAATGAGATCTAGAACCTCCTGGGAGACAGGCTTCTGGGCATGCCTATTGGAGATTATCTTGATTAGGTTAATTGGACTTGGAAAACTGGCGTACTGTGGGTGACACCATTCCCCAAACCAGGATCCTGCACCACAGAAAAAGGAAAGAAAGTAGGGCTGGAGGGATGGCTCAGTGGTTAAGGGCACCGCTGCTCCACAGAGGACCTGGGTTTGAGTCCCGGCACCCACACGGCAGGTAACAATTGTCCTAGGGGATCTAACACCCTCTTCTGACCCCCACAGGTATTACAAGACACAGGTATACTTATATACATGCAGGCTAGACAGACAGACAGAGAGAGAGAGAGAGAGAGAGAGAGAGAGAGAGAGAGATCACTAACATATTTTTTAAAGCTCGTATTTTTAAAAGCTCAGCACAAGTATTCACTGTCCTCTGTTTCCTGACTGTAGACACAGTGTGAGCAGCTCCCTCAAGCTCTTAAGTCATGTCTTCTCTATCGTGACAAACTGTAGCGTGGAATGTGAGCCAGAATAAACCCTTTCTCCCTGAACTTGTTTTATCACAGCAACAGAACAGTAGTCAAAACAACACCCAATGAAGAGTGGAGACAATACCAAACCAGGATCCAAATCATCCTTTGTCCCGCAAGTCACTTCGTGTCAGCTGTGCTGTCACAGAGGGGGGAGAAAAGCAACCAATACAAGAAGTTGTTACCAGGAATAGCAATAAACCTATGTAGTTCATAGGCCTTTGAAACTTGTCTGCAAGAGGAGTGCGGAAAGGCCTAGAACTCTGGGCTTAAGCATCCCCCAAATGAGCAGAGCCCAATAGGCCATTCTAGTGGGAGCAATGATGGCCAAAATACTACTAAAAAGAAAAACACAGGTAGGGGGCTGGAGATGGCTCAGCGGTTAAGAGCACCGACTGCTCTTACAGAGGACCCAGGTTCGAGTCCCAGCACCCACATGGTGGCTGAGAACCATCTTTAACTCCAGTTCCAGGGGAATCCAACACCCTCTTCTGACCTCTGTGGCATTGCACGACACGGGTGCACCAACCTACATGCAGATAGTACATTCATACACATAAAATAATGATATAAATACATAAATAAATAAATAAATAAATAAATAAATAAATCACAGGCAGGAAGAACTGCTGAGGTTTCAGAAGGGAACCAAGGTTGTTTTAACAATTGTTCTAGCCAGGCTTGGTGGTGCACGCCTTTAATCCTAGCACTTGGGAGGCAGAGGCAGGTGGATCTTTGTGAGTTCAAGGCCAGCCTGGTCTACAGAGCGAATTCCAGGACAGCTGGGGCTACAGGGAGACCCTGTCTCGAAAAGACAAAAAAAAAAAAAAAAGAATTGTTCTGCCAGGTGTGGTGGAGCACGCCTTTAATCCTAGCACTTTGGAGGCAGTCAGATCTTTGTGAGTTCAAGGCCAGCCTGGTGCTGGTGTGCAAAGAGAGTAGAGTTCCAGGACAGTTGGGGATACAGGGAGACCCTGTCTCGAAAAGACCAAAAAAAAAAAAAAATTCACCCATTATAAATAATGTTCTGAGCTTTGTTTCAATACAACAGAGATGTGTATTTGTTAGTACTTCTCACTTAATGTCTTCCTGATTTTTTTTTTTTTTCTTGAAGGAAGTTCCTGGTAGACTGCCGGATGATCAACAAAATGTTACAATTGTGGGATTTTTTTTTTATGGCTTACAAATAATTTAAAAATC
>VZQC01009923.1:2317364-2366501 GCA_009823505.1 Rhizomys pruinosus
GAGTGGATAGAGAAAATGTGGTACATCTACACAATGGAGTTCTATGCAGCAGTAAAGAAAGATGACATCACGAGCTTTGCAGGAAAATGGCTGGAGCTAGAGGACATCATGCTGAGTGAAGTAACACAGTCCCAGAAAAACAAACGATGAATGGTGTCCCTCATCTCTGGATGCTAGTGCAAATTACCTAGCTGTAAGTATTTCTTGTGCACAGCCATTAGAGCTTTTGTCCAAGTATTTGTGAATGATGCATATTGGAAACAACAACAACAGAAGGACTGCATCAAAGAACTGACTGAAATGGTGAAGTTCTGCTCAAAACAGTCAACTTCCACATGGAGAATTTTGAGAAAGACTGAGAAAGAGATGAAAAGCATGTTTGGCAGAATGCATGAGCTCTGGTGGGGTGGGGGGGTAGGGTGGGGGACACAGGTCTAGATCTGATTAGTAACATAATCTTGTACAAAAATATATATAATAAAAAATTTAAAAAATGTACAGTTTGGTGAGGAAAGAAGCACAAGCAAACTTAGATTTAGGGGCAAGTCTTCTGCAGACAATATAAAGGTAATCATTAAAGAGATTAGTGCAATTAAGGGCAGGCATGGTGGTACACACCTTTAATCCCAGAGCTCAGGAAGTAGAGGCAGGCAGAACTCCATGAGTTTAGCCTGGGCTCCATAGTGAGTTCTAGGCCAACTAGAGCTACATAGTGAGATTCTGTCTCAACACACCCACCCCCCCACCCCCAAATAAGAGAGATTAGTGCAATTAAAGAAAAATTTTGCACTGAGGCTCCAGAATGTAATACTTCAAATGCGTTTGAAAAAATAGTATTTGGGAAGATAAAGCCTTCAGGATAACCTGCTCTAACAGGAATGCTAGACTACCCAGAGGCCATCGCAGTTATGATCCAGGGAGCAGGATCACGCCTTGAGATAGTAGCAGAACTTGGCTTCATCCATGTGGTCCTACATTTGCAGACATGTAGAAAGCAAGCAAGAGTGATGGAGTCTTGGAGACTTACCTGAAGGTTCCAGAAAGCTGCTGAGGTCAGGTAATGTGTTGCAGATTTGGATTCTCTTTGTGGAGCTCCTGGTTATGGTGGTGTGCATTACACTGTGAAGGTACAGCCAAGTTACAATGAAAACCCAAGTGTGGTGGACAGCTTTAGTGTCAACGTGAGGTTCAGGGAGCCTCAATTGGGGAATTTCCTCCATTGGAATGGATGTAGCCATGTCTGTAGGGTATTTTCTTGATTATTGAGTGATGTGGGAAGGGCCCAGCCCACTGTGGACAGTGGTTCTGTAATGTATAAGAAAGCAGACTGAACGTGCGCCAGAGAAGCAAGCCAGTGAACAGCATTCCTCCATGGCCTGTGCTCCAGCTCCTGCCTCCAGGTTCCTGCCTTGAGTTCTTACCTTCGTCTCCCTAAGTGATAAACTGTGACCCAGGAGATGTGAGCCAAATAAACCCTTTCCTCCCCCAAGTTGGTATTGGTCAGAGTGTTTTGTCACAGCAATGGAAAAGAAGCTAGAACACCAAGTATGCTGGAAATACTAGGAATTTGGGAGATGTCTACACAGGAGAACTGCAGGTACCAGATGACCTGGCTCAAGAGAGGGGCTATGCAGTTTGTGGGTAGCAGAGCTAGATGGTCAGTGCTTCCCAGCCCATCTGGGTCCAGATAATGCCACCATGAGCCCTGGGTGCTGGACATGGAGGTGCAGGGTTTGATACTTGCTTGTAGATTTTAGTCTTCCTTTGTCATCCTCCCATGTCTCCGTTTGGAATGGCAATTTTACTCTGTGCTATTGTATATTGGAAGTATGTAACTTCTTTTTCAGGCACTTCCTGTTAAGAGAATTCCTCAAGGGGCTAGAGAGACAGCTGAGCCATTATGAGTGCGGAGTGCTCTTGCAGAGGACCGAGTTTGTTTCCTAGCACCCATGTTGGGTGGCTGTAACTCAGGCTGCAGAGTATTGGGTATCGTCTTCTGGCCTCCATGGACACCAACACATACCCCTTCCCCCTGCAAGGCTCCTATACATACACATAATAAAAAAAAATCTTTTTAAAAAAAGAAAGTGATTTCCTAAAGCCTCAAAAAAGCCTTTGAATGGTATTGGACCTGTACTACCATGGGAACATTCATGGTGGGACTGAATGTATTTTACATTATAAGATGGCATAAATGTGTGGAGATGAGTAGAATGTTCCGATTTGAAAGTGAAATGCTCCCTCAGTCTTATGTGTTTGAACATTTTGTCCTCAGCTTGTGGTGCTGTTTTGTAAGATTATAAATCCTTTGGGGCATGATTTCTAGCTAGCAGACATAGGGTGTGATGGCTAATCTTAGGTGTCAATTTGACTGGATCTGGGATTAACTAAAATGAGAGAGAGACTTTTTGGCTGGATCATTTGAAGCTGGAAGACCCACCCTAAATGTGTGCCCTACCTTCTGATGGCAGCATAAAAGGCCAGGGCAGAAGGGAGCTCTCGCTTTAACCCTTGCCTTCTCTCACTGGTGAGTTTGTCTTGCTGCTGTGACCAACTCCTTGGATTCCAACATAGACTGAAGACTAGCAGATCTCCTGGAATCCATCAGGCCTTCAGAGCCAGGTTGGGACTACTGAGACATTCAGCCTCCTGGACTGAGCACAACTACTGGATTCTCAGCTTCTCCAGTGACTCTGTCCTGTGAGCTAATCTAATAAATAAATATATATACATATATGCATATATGTGTATATAAAATGAATATATGTATATATGTATGTATTATATATATACACATATATTCATTTTACCAATTCTGTTTCTTTTTTTTTTTTAATTTATTTCTGTATGTGTATGAATTTACTGTCTGCATGCAGTTTTGTGCACGCATGTCGTGCCGCGGAGGTCAGAAGAGGGTGTCGGATTTCCCTGGAATTGGAGTTCTCCTGGAATTGGAGTTTCAGACGGTTCTCGGCCGCCATGTGGGTGCTGGGGATCGAACCCAGGTCCTCTGTAAGAGCGGTCAGCGCTCTTAACCGCTAGGCCATCTCTCCAGCCCCCCAATTCTGTTTCTTTAGAGAACTTTGACTAATACATAGGGTAATAGGGCAGGAATAGAGGATTATGTAATAGATCACTCCCCATTACATCCTGTGCTCTCTACTTCCTGATCTGATGGGATGTGATCATATAAGCAGCCTCATAGTTCTGCCAGTGTAGACAGATCTAGCACCAGTCCAATCAAAGCCTTCCCTGTCATGAGGGACTGTGCCTTCTCAAAATGTAAAATATGTCCTTTCTCCATTGTTTCTGTGAAGTATTCTGTTATAGCGACAAGAAAAGGAATGAGTATATTATGCAATAAACCACCTCGAAACTCAGTGACTTAGTATGACTTGTTATTTTTGACAATGCTTTGGTTGGCTATGCAACTGCTGATTGCCCTAAGCTTCCTCATCGGGTGGTCTTTCACTATTCTTGTTAACATGGTGGTCTCAAGAAAGTCTAAGACAGGGAAAGGCTAGACTCTGAAGCCCATACAATGATACTTCTATTATATTTGTCAGTTAGAATCATAACCAGATTCTTGTTTTGTTTGGTTTAGCTTGGTTTGGTTGAGATAGGGTCTTACTATGTAGCCCTGGGTTTTGAGGAATTTGCTATGCTGGTTTAAAACTTGTGGTAATTGGGGCTGGAGAGATGGCTCAGTAGTTAAGAGCACTGACTGTTCTTGCAGAAAGCCTGGGTTCAAATCCCAGCACCCACAGGGCAGCTGACAACCATCTGTAACTCCTGTTCCAGGGGATCTGACACCCTCATCTGTTCTCTGTGGTCATCTCACAACACAGGTGGACTTGTGTTCATGCACACAATACACACATACACACACACACACACACACACACACAAAATCTGAAGTTATTGTGCTAAAAATCTATATTTTTTTGTCTTTTCGAGACAGGGTCTCCCTGTAGCCCCAGCTGTCCTGGAACTCACTCTGTAGAACAGGATGGCCTTGAACTCACAAAGATCAGCCTGCCTCTACCTCACGAGTGCTAGTATTAAAGGCATGCATTCTGGAAAGTCTTCTTTAAGGCTCCCACCCCAAGGAGTCTCTGGGTTAGCTGGAGAATAACAATGTTATTTGGGGTGATTTCTGACCACATTCAGCTACTGAGGGTGCTTGCCTGCCATACAAGAAAGACCAACTGTTGGGGCTGGAGAGATGGCTCAGTGGTTAAGAGCCCTGACTGCTCTTGCAGAGGACCTGGGTTCAATTCCCAGCACCCACATGGCAGCTAAGAACTGTCTTAGGCCAGGCATGTTGGCACACATCTTTAATCCCAGCACTTGGGAGGCAGAGGCAGGTGGACCTCTGTGAGTTCAAGGCCAGCCTGGTCTACATAGCGAGCTCCAGGCCAGCTAGGACTAAAGGGAGACCGTGTTTCCCCCACCCCCCAAAAAAGAAGGACCAACTATAAGAGGTAGGTTGGGGTTTTGGGTCAATACCTGAGGGCATGGAGGCTAAAATCAACTACATGGAAATTAATCACACCTATGTAATAGAGTCCCAGTAAAAGCTTCGAGCATCAAGGCTTAAGTGAGCTTCCCTGGCTGTAAATTTTGCATGTGTACGTTCATTTATCTATGCCAGGAAAGTAATACATGCTGATTCCTTGGGAGCAAGATAATAGAAGCTCTGTGTGATGGTTAAACTTGATTGCCAAGGATTGAGTTAAGAATCACCCAAGGGATTAGAGAAGTGCATCTCTGGGTGTGTCTGTGAAGGCGGTTCTAGAGAAGAATAACCAAAAGGAGACATGCCTTGAATATGGGCAGCACCATCTCATGGCTGAAGTCCCAGGCTGAATAAAAAGGAAAACATGAGAAAGTTGATGGAGTGCCAGCATTTTCAACTCTGCTTCCTGGACTACTGAGGCAGGATGAAGCATTGTCATAGTCCTGCTGCCTTGAAGTTCCTTCTTATGAGGCATTTGGTCACTGCAATTAGAGAAGTAACAAACACATTTAGTACCATGAGTGGGGTCACTCTGACCAAATGGCTAATACGCTTTTAAAACTGGTTTACAGGAGGAATGTGGGAGAGTTTGGAGCTGGAAGCTAAGGAAACCCTGGAGTGCTGTATGCAGAGCTTAATGGGACATTCATGTGAGAATTCAGAGGACAGGAATGCTGATAGAAATGTGGACTGCTAAGACTGGGCTCATGAGGTTTTTGGAGGGAAATAAGGACTCTATTGGAAATATTCTGGCCAAGAATCTATGTTCTGCCCATGTCCTGAAAATCTGAATGAGGCTGAACTCAAAGGTAACAGACTGATGGGTAATGGAGGAAAGTTCAAGAGAGCAGAGCTTTCAGGCTCTTATATGGTTATTGTTCACCTCATTTACCCAGATTTATAGTGAGAGAATGCAGAAAGTTGAGCAGAAAGATGGAGAAAATGTCCAGTTTGAAGATGAAAGGAGTATATACCCATTAGGGTTGTGGACAAAATGTTTAATATGTTGAGGAAATGAGCTTGAACTTAGCTGATGTCGTAGACAGGGTGGACAAGGCAGCTGCGTTTGTTTTTTGTTTGTTTTTCTTTGAGCAAAGACTTTTAATGGGCATCTTATTTTACAAATACTCTGGAGAATCATGTAATGCTGCCTGCATTAGATACAATCCTGGGCCTCAAGTCTGCACACTCTTTTTGAACTGGACCTGTGATGGCAGAGCCTTTCATCTCACCTTTATTATTTGCTATGATTCCTAAATTATCTTCAAATAAAGAAATACCCCATCCTTTCTTCAGTATGACTTTTGCCGTCAAGTTACTGCTGTTGGATGGAACTTCTTAGTTCTGGTTTGCCTTCAGGCACTGTGGCTATCACATTGCCCACCCCACCAGCAGGAGGTCTGTTCAGCCATCCCTTGAGTCCCTTCACAGATACAATGTTTTGGCTCCTGTGTTGTCTGCATAGTTGATCACCACCTCTATTGGAAGACTCCAGGAAAGCTGGAATTTCCCACTGGAGGACCCATCACATCCTTGCTTTGACATAATCAACAGCTGGAAAGAGACAAAGAGGAAGAAGATACTTGCAGTTGACAAAGAGATTAGTTCTAGTAAGAAGAAATCTGGGGCAATTGTGTCTGAGACAATAAGAAATGTGGTTTGATGTCAAGACACCACCTGTCAAGAGCTCTTGAGTGTAATAATGAAAACTCATTTGAGTAAGTGTCATGCTTGAATAAGGAAAGAGAGCTACTAGGACATCCTGCTTCATCAGGGCTGCCTAGGAAAGCATTTTCCTGGTCTCAGCCATGAGACCACTATAGATAGGCCAAGGGGGCCAGGCTGAACTGGAAGCTTGTGGCAGAATCTGGCATTTCCCACACAGTGCTGGTTTTACTGGCATGCAAGATGCAAGAATGAGGGAATCATGGAGGATTGCGTGTAGCAGGCAGTATGTAGCAGGGCTGGATTCCCCGTAAGGAGCAGGTTGTGCATGAAGCTAAGGAAGTGAAGCCTAAGTTGCAATGGAGACCTCAGGATACTGGAGATGCCAGAAATGTGGGACATCTGACAACGAAAGTTGCAGGCACTGAATGAAAGCAGCACAAGAGAGAGGTCACACGTGTTGCAGACCACAGAGTTGGAGAGGCAGGGATATGCAGGCCTTTTGGAGCACAGATAATGCCATCACAAACCCTCGACACCAGACAGTGCTGTCGAGCTTGGCGTTGCTTCTACTGGGCTGTGGTGTTGTTTTCATCTTATCTTTCTCTTTTGGGTGAGGGGAATATAACAAAACAATTTTTGGAATATTTTCTCTCTCTATGCCATCATGTATTAGAAATATGTAACTTGGGTTTTGATTTTACAGGAACTCACATTCAAGAGATTGCCTTAAATCTCAAAATGTTTGAATGTTAGTATCGTTAAGACTTTGGGGACTCAGTAATAATGAACTTTGCATTTTTAAATGAACATGAGATGTTAGGGAGCAGGAATAGAAAGTTATGGTTTAAAGTGATATCTTTTTTTTTTTTTTTTTTTTTTTGAGACAAGATCTCCCTATAGTCCCAGTGGGCCTGGAACTCACTCTGTAGACCAGGCTGGCCTTGAACTCACAGAGATCTGTCTGCCTCTGCCTCCTGAGTGCTAGGATTAAAGGCGTGCGCCACCATGCCCCACTTAAAGATGGTTCTTAGCTGCCACGTGGG
Organism: Rhizomys pruinosus; assembly: GCA_009823505.1. NCBI lineage: Eukaryota > Metazoa > Chordata > Mammalia > Rodentia > Spalacidae > Rhizomys > Rhizomys pruinosus. The sequence continues at coordinate 2,324,595 of VZQC01009923.1, forward strand.
TGCTGAGAATCAAACCCGGGTCCCCTGCAAGAGCAGTCGATGCTCTTAACCACTAGGCCATCTCACCAGCCCTTAGAGTGATATCCTTGGGTCTCAAGTTGGCAAGGCTTGATAGTGCTGGTTAATTTTGATTGTCAGCTTGATTGTATAAATAAATCTCTAGGCCATCAGTGAAGCACACCATTGGATGCTCATGTGATAGACTTTCTAGAGTGGATGAACTGAAATGGGAAAGATGCACCTTGAATGTATAGTACCATCCCATGGCTGGGGTCCTGTACTGAATAAAAAAGACCTAAAGAGAAGTGCTGAGTGCTAGCATTCCTACTCTGCTTTCTGGCCCTCTGAGTTGTGAGCAAGCAGTCTCATACTTCTGCTGCCACAACTCTGAGACCTTGGTTGCCATGCCTGCTCTGCTGTGATGGGTTGTATTCTCAAACCATGACCCAAAATACCACCTCACTCCTTTAAGTTGCTCTCCCCCATGTTTTTGAGACAGGGTCTCCCTGTAGCCCCAGCTGACCTGAGACTCACTATATAGACCAGGCTGGCCTCAATCTCACAGAGATCTGCCAGCCCCTGCCTCTTGAGTGCTGACCCATCTCTCTAGCTCCTCATTTATTATTGTTTAAAGGAATTTATTTTATTTTGTGTGTGTGTGTGTGTGTGTGTGTGTGTATTTATCTCTAATCTCTCCTCCATATTTTTACATCTCATTCCTGGTATCTTGTGATGTTTGGTAACAGGTTTTCACACATACAGGATTTTTTTCTCTCAGAATTTTTTTCAATCAGAATTCTGATTGAATTCTCAATCAGGACATCCATTTTATAGCTATCTGGAAGCTGCTGGATTGAGTCTTTGGATATGCTTCATGGACTACATTCATGCTGCAAATGGAAGATCACCTCAGGTTCAGTCATGCAGCCCCCCAGAACATCAGGCTATTGTATCATATTGCTGTAAGGTCATCTGAGCAACATCGAGGTCCTGACACTCCTGCCACGTGAATTCCACAGCTATGTCCTCAAATGACACTGACCCCATGTCTGGCTTCCTGGACATCAAGTATCCTCCTTCATGTCTTCCTGCACCAGGCTGTCATCACAGGGTGACAAATGCCATAGGCAGAACCTCCAGAGCATTCTGGAGGCCGGGAAGTCCAACTTTGAGGAGATGCCAACATCTGGCATGGGTCCTTATGTGGCAGTGTAACACGTGTATCATAGGCTGCTTCATACTATGTCAGAAGGCATCACGTGGCAGAAAGGTAGAGAGAAGGTGTGTGAGAGAGAAAAGGGACTGAACTCCCCCATTTATGACAGGCTAACTTCTGCAATGATGCCAATTCATTCACTCATGAGCACAAGATCTTCTGGTGTGATCACCTGTTAAAGCTCCTGCCTTTTCTTTTGTTGCCACATATTGAACCAGAGCCTCTTGCACTATCCCCTCAACCTAGTTGCTTAATACAACTGCAGTGGCACTTAAATTTCAACTTGGATTGGGGAGGCAACAAACACTCAAAAAGCATAGCAGTATGTATTCCTCTTGTCATAGGACTCTTAAGGTCTGATCCTAGTGCTGGGGGAAAAGTCTTTTCTCCCTAACAGGGCGATTCAAGTAGGAGCTACTGCACTGACTTCCAAGTTACCCCACTCAACAGTTCTGTGGATTTTTCACTAGCACAAGACTCGGGCTGCTTTCCAGACTTCTATGTTCTTTCCTCACTGCTTTTCTAGCTTCCCCTAGCTGCTGCCTCTGCCCCTTGAGTGCTGACCCATCTCTCTACCCCCTCATTTATTTAGCCCCTAAGTGTGCTTCTGTCCTTCACAGTCTATCTTCTACCCAGACCCAAAATCAAGGTGTTGAGTTTTATTGCAGCAGCACCCTTGTCTGAAATACCAATCTCTTTTTTGTAGAATAAAACACTTTGGAACTTAGTAGCTGAAATCAACAGCCATGCTACCATTTTACATAATTCTGCAGGTGGCCTGAGCAGCCTCTGCAGCTTTCACATAGGCTCGTTGATGTAGATGTATTCGGTTAAGGGGACAATTGACTGGTGCTGAACTTAGCTGGGATGGTTGGGATGGGCTGGGTTTCTCTTTCCATCTACTTTTTCCTGGCTTTCAGCAGAGTGTGGTAGTCACAAGGCAGGCAGCATTCCAAGAGAGTGAAGACAGAAATGATGTCACTTTCTGTCCCAAGCTCTGGAACTTGGGAAATTTACTCTGTCACATCCTATTAGATAATGCAAACAGCAAAGCCAGCTCAGGTCCAAGACATTGGAGAACAGGCTCTGCCCCTTGTTATTTGCTTTCATTTCTTTGAGAAAGGGACTTAGAATATAGTCCAGCCTGGCCTTGAACTCAGGATCCTCCTGCCTCGACCTCTAGAGCACTGGAAACACAACCACACCTGGTTAGACTCCTTACTAGCAGAAGCTGCAAAGAAATTACAGCCTAAAGTTACGCTGTATTCCTAAGTGGAAGATTCAATGTCATATAGATGTTGACTCCTTCTAATAACTATATAAAGTCAAAGTTAATCTAAATCTCAACAGAGTATTTTAGGCAATATGAAAAGATGCTTCATAGAATTCATACAGAATGAGAAAGAGCTTAGACTCTGTTTTTAAGATTTTGTTTTTATTTGTGTGTAGTACCTGTGGAGGCCAGAAGAGGGCATCAGATCCCCTGGAGTTGGAGTTACAGGAAGTTGTGAGCCACTTGACATAGGTGCTGGGAACTGAACTCAGGTCCTCTGAAGGAGCAGCAGGTGCTCCTAATTCCTTAGTCATCTCTCCAGTCCCTTACCAACACTATTTTGAGGAAGGACAACATGCAAGCATCAGTACTTATAGATGGCAAGATAATAACTATTAATATAAATCAAGCAAGGGATAAGTAATACTTTTTATTTAAATATTTTCTTTATTATTTTTATTTTATGTGTATGAGTGTATTGCATATATATATATATATATATATATATATATATATATATATAAAGTATACCCATGTCATGTATTTTATGGGTATTAGTATATTGTTGGTATATATGTAAGTATACCTGCAGAAGCCAGAAGAGAGTGTCAGATTCCCTGCTACTGGAGTTAGCTGACATGTGGGTGCTGGGAATTGAACCCGAGTCCTCTGCAAGAGCAAGCCAGTGCTCTTAACTGCTGAGCTAATTTTCCAGCCCTCATACTTTTTCTTTTAAAAATAAAATTTCTAAAAATAATTTTAGATTTATAGAAAAAGTTGCAACTATAGTGGAGAGCACTCCTATGCCTCCCACCGAGTTCCCCCTTAGGATGGTACATTTGTGACAACTAATGAACCAATATTAACACATTATTTTTTTGTCATGTGGGTCTAGAATCCAGAATCTTGCACAAGCTAGGCAAGTGCTCTACCACTGAACTATATAACTCCAGACCAGAATAAAAGATTGGTAAGGAAAGCAGAAACCTCTGAGAAGTGGGAGTCAAGTGTGGTGGCTCATGCCTCTAATCCTAGTGCTTGGAAGGCTGAGGCAGGAAGATTGCAGTTTGAATTCAGCCTAGATTATGGAGTGAGACTCTGTCTCAAAACAAACAAACAAACAACAACAACAAAAACCCCAAACCAAAGCAAAACATCCAAAAGAACTGATAAGTAAATAATAGCAAGAAAGAATGGTTAGCGAATCAGTGGATCCCACAAAACAAATTCAAAATTGACAGTGAGCATTGAGGTAGCCAGCTAATATTGCAAAACCCCAAAGACTCAGAAGTTTGGCAAAAAAAAATCAGTCATAGTTGTACATCCCAGCACTAAGGAGGCAGAGGCAGGTGGATCTCTGTGAGTTCTAGGCCAGCCAGCACTACATAGTAAGACCCTGTCTCAAAAAAGGAAAGAAGGAAGGAAGGAAGGAAGGAAGGAAGGAAGGAAGGAAGGAAGGAAGGAAGGAAAATCTCTATAAATGGCATAGGAGGAGGGAGCAGATAACTATAGGGATGAAAAGAAAAAAAATTATTTAAAACTCTGTTAATAGCTTTGCACAGTGGCAGTATTGAAGCCAATGAGGTTTATCCAATTCTGGGAGAACTCCAGTTCCAGGGAAATCTGAGTCCCTCTTCTGACCTCCGCAGCATTGAACGACACGGGTGCACAGACCTACATGCAGATAGTACATTCATATACATAATAAATAAATAAATAAATAAATAAATAAATAAATAAATAAATAAATAAATAAATAGAAAGAAAGGAAGGAAGGAAGGAAGGAAAGAAAGAAAGAAAGAAAGAAAGAAAGAAAGAAAGAAAGAAAGAAAGAAAGAAAGAAAGAAAGAAAAGCAAGAAGGAAAAACTCTGTTAATAAACCTGATGTCAAACCTGATGTGCAATTCTCACTAAATCCTCTGGGTTCATTCTTCTTCTTCCTTTTTTTTTTTGTCTTTTTTGAGACAGGGTCTCCCTGCAGCTTCAGCTGTCCTGGAACTCTCTATGTAGTGGCCTTGAATTCACAGAGATCCGCCTGCCTCTGCCTCCCAAGTTGGTGCGCCACCAAACCGCCTGCCGGGGTTCATTCTTTTTTTTTTGGTCTTTTCGAGACAGGGTCTCTTCTTTCTTCTATTATTTATTATTGTGTATGAAGTACTATCTGCATGGTCTGTGCACCCGTGTCGTTCAATGCTGCGGAGGTCAGAAGAGGGAGTCAGATTCCCCTGGAACTGGAGTTCTCCCAGAATTGGATAAACCTCATTGGCTTCAATACTGCCACTGTGCAAAGCTATTAACAGAGTTTTAAATAATTTTTTCTTTTCATCCCTATAGTTATCTGCTCCCTCCTCCTATGCCATTTATAGAGATTTTTCCTTCCTTCCTTCCTTCCTTCCCTTCCTTCCTTCCTTCCTTCCTTCCTTCCTTCCTTCCTTCTTTCCTTTTTTGAGACAGGGTCTTACTATGTAGCCCCAGCTGTCCTGGAACTCTCTCGGTGGACCAGGCTGGCCTTGAACTCACAAAGATCCGCCTGCATCTGCCTCCGTGCACCACCACGCCCGGGGGGGGGGGGGTTCATTCTTTTTTTTTTTTTTTTTTTTGTTATTTTTTTTTTTAAATTTTTTATTTATTTTTTATGTGTATGAATGTATTGTCTGCATGCAGGTCTGCGCACCCGTGTCGTGCGATGCCGCGGAGGTCAGAAGACGGTCTCGGATTCCCCTGGAACTGGAGTTCTCCTGGAACCGGAGTCACAGACGGTTCTCAGCCGCCATGTGGGTGCTGGGGATCGAACCCGTTCTTTTTATCTCAAACTGGGAACTCTGAGGCCCCACAGTAGAAGAGAGGCCAGGATTTCCTATGGAAAATAAGAGGATTAATAAAAGTTTATGTAGTAAAATTTACAACAGCTTTCTAATTCCTCTGGGCTCTAGAACACTAGAAGCTAAGATTATTATACCTGTCAGAGAACAAAGTAGAATCTTCCTAGAAAATTAGGTCAGTCTTAGACAAAAAATTTAAGTGTTTATATTTTTTTAGTCAAATATAAATTATATTTTAGTCAAATATAAATTATATAAAGTAAACATTAAAGTAGGGTTTTATTTTTTTGCATTTATTTATTTGTGTGTGCACTCTGTGTGTGTGTGTGTGTGTGTGTGTGTGTACGTGTGTGTGATGTGTATGGACACATTTGTGGAGGTCGAGGACAACTTGTGAGAATTGGCTCTATCCTTCTATTGTGTGAGTCCTAGGGATCAAACTCCGGTCTCGAGGCTTGCTGGCTTGGTGGCAGGTGCCCTCATCACTGAGCCATCTTGTTGGCCCAAGGTGAATTTTCGTTATTGTTTGGGTTTAAAACATAGTTTATTATTAATTTTTAAATTTTATGTGTATGAGTGTCTTGCCTGCATGATGTAAGAGCACCAAGTCATGCAATGTCCAAGGAGGTCAGAAGAGGGCCTGAAATCCCCCTGGAACTGGAGTTATGGAAGATTGTGAGATACCACATTGGTACTTGGAATCAAAGCCAGGTCCTCTGCAAGAGCACTCAGTGCTCTTAACCGCTGAATCATCTCTCCAGCCCCGTATTATTTTTTTAAGAAAGGAACTCAGAGAAAGCTCAAAACATGAAGAAGAAAAATAAACAAAATTAATCATTACTATTTTCAGAGAATGGGGAGAATATTGTATCCATAAAACAAAACAAGATTAGAGTTTTATTTTTTAAAATATTTTTTATTTATTTTTGTAAGTGTATGAATGTACTGTCTACATGCAGGTCTGTGCACCCGTGTCATGCAATGCCACGGAGGCCAGAAGAGGGTGTCGGATTCCCCTGGAACTGGAGTTCTCCTGGAATTGGAGTTACAGACGGTTCTCAGCCGCCATGTGGGTGCTGGGGATCAAACCTGGGTCCTCTGGAAGAGCAGTCGGAGCTCTTAACCACTAGGCTATCTCTCCAGCCCCAAGATTATAGTTTTATAAGGAATATTCAGGGACTGGAGAGATGGCTCAGCAGTTAAGAGCACTTGCTACTCTTTCAAAGGACCTGAGTTTGGTTCCCTGCTCCCATGTTGGGTGGCTTACAACCACCTTAACTCCAGCTCCAGGGGATTGGATGTCCTTTTCAGTCCTCTCTGGGCACCCAAGCACAGGTAGTATTCATTTACATGGGCACACATACATACACATGAATAAAAAAAAAATAAAAACAAGTCTTAAAAAGAATATTCAGAGAGCAATAACAAAAACACAAGAAAAATAAATATTGGATAACAAAAAAAGAGAAGCTAAACAGAAAAGTGGAGGATATAGGTAGAAAGCCTAAAGCACAGAGGTAGCCAGGTGTGGTGGCACATGACTTTAATCCCAGCACTTGGGAGGCAGAGGCAGGCGGATCTCTGTGAGTTGAAGGCCATCATCGTCTACGTAGCGAGCTCCAGGCCAGCTGGGACTAAAGGGAGACCCTGTCTCAAAAAGACCAAACAAACAACAAACAAACAAACAAACAAAATCGCAGAAGCAAATGTAAAAATAACTGGAAAACACAAGGGAAAAAAATACAAGAAATTTAATGAGGAGTACAGGAGGTCTAACAGTGAGTTGAGAAAGTTCTAGAAAACAGTAGTAGAGCCAAGTATCAATAAAATGAGAAGGCGGCATAGTAGCTCACTCTTCTAATCCTAGTACCCAAAGGCTGAGATAGGAGTACTGCAGTGAACTCTAGGCCAGGGCCAACCTTTTGTGAGCTTGAGGCTAGCCTTGGGGTACAGGGCAAGAAGTTGCTTCAAAAAACCAAGCAGCTAGTGAGATAGTTCAGCAGGTAATGGTGCTGGCTGCCAAGCCTGATTGCCCCAGTTCAATCCCCGGAACCCACATGTGTGACTCTTGCAAGTTGTCCTCTGCTCTCCACACAAGCACTGTGGTAAGTGCACGTGTGTGCACATATGTGCAAGTAAAACAAATAAATATGACATTTAAAAAGCAAACCAAACAACAACTGAAAACAAACAAGGACATAAAAACCAATGACATCAAATTTCTCAAACTGAAGGCAGAAGGTCATTTTTTAAACCAAGAATTCTATTCAGCCACATTCTCCTTCCAATAAAAGAGTTGAAGTATGTTGGCTCACACTTCTAATACCAGAACTTGGGTGTTAAAGGCTGAAGGCTTGCATCCAGCCTTTCAGGATGTTCTTCCTCTCTGGACCAGGGTGCACAGCTTTGCAGGACTGCAAGCTTCCGGCCGGAATGACCCGGGTCTTAGCCCTGGTAGAGAGGGGGAGTTGATAGGAAGTGAAGCCAGGTGAAAGAAAGAGAAAGAGAAAGAATAAGGAAAGGACGGACTCAAATTCGAGGCCAGGAGGAATTCCATGAGGGAATAACTCAGTTTTATTACTGTAATCCGGAGTATTTATACTGGTCCTTGTAGGGGTTGGGGCATACAGGGTTGTGGGTTGGGGCATACCTGATTTCATGCAATATATTCCAGTTCACTACAGGAATGTGACAATGCTTTGCCCAAAGCATCAAAGACAGTTGGTGACAGGCAGGTTTCAAAGGCTGGGGGTTACCAGCTGACTTTTTTTTTTTTTTTTTGTCATTCAGGTATTTTTATTTATTTATTTATTTATTTATTTATTTATTTATTTATTTATTTATTTTTAATTTGTTTATTTTTTAAGGGATTCTACAATATTAGAGCACAGTTATTTTCAGATCACATTAACATTGCTCATTTTGCCATACAATTAGGTAATTAGTGCTAGCATCTACCAATGAGGGATACCATTCATTGTATGTTACTTCACTCAGCATAATATCTTCTAGCTCCATCCACTTACCTGCAAAGTTCATGATTTTTTTATTACCATTATTAAACTTTTTCTATAGGTCACATATCATTTCTCGATCAAATCTAGGGTCGCTTCCCTTTCCATGTCCCCTATCCCACCCAAGTCCCTGTACTCTGCCATATATGTCCTGCATCTCTCTCTGAGTCTCTCCAGAGGTTTTTGTTTTCAGTTCTTTTGTTGTTGCTCTCTCTAACTTGTATTGCTACATTATATATAAATATATATACATAGTTATATATATATACATAAGTATATACATACATACATACATACACATATCACTTAAATTGGAGGATTTTTTTTCTTCCTTAAAAAGATGTCGTGTTTTCCAGACAGTGCATTCATACACATACAGAAATAAATAATAAAAAAAATTTTTTTTTAATTGTCATGTTTTCCTTAAGGAAGTGCTCAAAGATTCCTCCTTGGCTACCCCAACCGTCAATCCTGCACTTTTGCTCCATATTGGGGTCTTTCCCTCCCATGGTCCCCCAAAATAAAGTCCAGTAAACATGCACCCTCTCTTGATCCCCCAGCACTGGCCTTCATGATACAGCCCAGGTAGTCCAACAATGGGAGTCTACGCTCTGATGAGGCTGACATCCCCTTATCGGTTTAGTCCATAGTCTGGGTATTTCAGTAGTCCCCATCTGGCATTGAAGGTTTGGAGGATTCTTGGAGAGACATGAGTTCTCAGTCCATATTAGGAGGTTAAAAAGCTGTGTCTTATGCCTTTGAGGACTGCCAAAAGTGGTGGCAGCCACAGAGTAGATGCACTTGCCAGTAAGAATTGAAGATAGGCCAAACAACAGTGCTCTCTCTTTATTCTTTTTTGTCTTTTTTACTAAGATCTCAAGTTCTATGTTTGCAATACAATTTCTCTGGTCTTACTGATTATTTGTATCTGGTTGTACTTTCCTTTGGATGCTTAAGGCCACACAGTTATCCCAGATTAACCAAGGTTTTTGTTTTCTAGAGGTCAGTTAAGGATCTGGTCCTTAGGGGTCTCTTGGGGTTTCTTGGGGGGAGGAGGGTGAGAGCCCCTTGCTCCTTTCAGCTTTTCATTCACCAGTTCCGTCCACTCGAGGACAAAAGCAGGTCTGGCTATACCAGGCTTCCTTTTCTGAAGCATGAGCAGACTTTCCTCTCTTCAGACTGGACCCTGGCTGAAGTCCCATCAGTGGCTCTCCAAGACCTCCCTGCACAGGAAGACTGGTGACCCACGTCTGTAGGACATTTCAAGAGATGCCCCCATGCATAATCCCCTAAGACTTGGTTGACCTCTGAGGGCAAGGAACAAAGTTATCCCTTAGGTCCCTTGGCCGAATTGGTATGGGTGTTAAGTATGGTCGTTAAGCACCCAGAAAGGCTAAGTTGTGACAGCCTATTACAATTATATTAAGATTGTATCCTTTGGAAACAAACTGTATGTTATTTCTTGATTTGCATCTTTCCATTTTAATCCCACATTACTCTAAAAGATGCACACATACCCTCCATCATGTATTGAAAACCTAAGGTCTGAAAATAAATGTTAGGTCAGCTCTAGAACCTGTTTATGGATCCACATTGCAAGAGCATTGTTGTCTTTAGATCATAAGGAATATAACATTAACCTTGTTCAGTTTGTCTTACAACTAGGTCCTTGGTACTAGCAACCACAGATAAGGGATATCATTCGTCTTTTGTTTTTCTGGGATTGTGTTACTTCACTTAGCATAAAATCTTCTAGTTCCATCCATTTACCTGCAAATTTCATGATGTCATCTTTCTTTACCACTGCATAGAACTCCATGGTGTAGATGTACCACATTTTCTCTATCCACTCATTGGTTGAGGGGCATTTGGATTCGTTCCAGGTCTTCACTATTGTGAAGAGAGCTGCAATAAACATGGCTGTACATGTATCTCTGTGGTAGGAAGAGTGTGATGGATATATTCCCAGAAATGGTATGGCTGGGTCAGGTGGTAGGCTCATTTTGAGTCATTTAAGGGTTCTCCATACTGCTTTCCAGAGTGGTTGTACAAGTTTGCATTCCCGACAGCAGTGGATGAGTGTTCCCCTTTCCTCACACCCTCTCCAGCATTTAGTATCCTTTGTTTTCTTGATCCTAGGTAGCCTTATTGGGGCAAGAGGATATCTTAAAGTGGTTTTAATTTGCATTTCCTTAATTATTAACAATGTTGAACACTTTTTAAGGTGTTTCTCAGCCATCTCTATTTCCTCACTTGTGAAGTCTCTGCTCAGCTATTTATTTATTTATTTATTTATTTATTTATTTATTTATTTATTTATTTATTTATTGTCTTTTCAAGACAGGGTCTCCCTGTAGCCCCAGCTGTCCTGGAACTCACTCTGTAGACCAGGCTGGCCTTGAACACACAAAGATCCACCTGCCTCTGCCTCCCAAGTGCTAGGATTAAAGGCATGCGCCACCACACCCAGCTTCTGCTTAGCTCTTTACTCCATCTTTTGAGTGAGTCATTTGTTTTCTTACTTCTTTGTTTTTTGAATAGTTTATATATTCTGGAAGTCAATGCTCTGTCAGATGTATGAGCGGTGAAGGTTTCCTCCCACTCTATGGGTTTGCTCTTCACTTCCCTGACTGTTTCTTTTGCTGTCCAGAAACTTTTGAGTTTAAGAAGGTCCCACTTGTCAATTGTCGACCTTATTTCCTGAGCAGCTGATGTCTGATTTAGAAAGTCTTTTCCTACGCCTATGTCTTGTAAGTTGCTGCCAACTTTTCCTTCTATCACCTTCAGAGTTTTGGGTTTCACATTGAGGTCTTTGTTCCATTTGGAGCTTATTTTTGTACAGGGTGAGAGGTAGGAGTTTAATTTTATTTTTCTACAAGTGGTGATCCAGTTTTGCCAACACCATTTGCTGAAGATGCTGTCTTTCCTCCATTGAGTCTTTTTGGCCCCCTTGTCAAATATGAGGTGGCTGAAATTGTATGTGCTCAAGTTTGGATCTTCAATTTTGTTCCATTGGTCTACAGGTCTGTTTTTGTGCCAGTACCAGGCTGTTTTTATGACTATAGCCCTGTAGTATAGTTTGATGTCTGGTACAGAAATCCCCCCTGTATTGCTCTTTTCACTCAGTGTTGCTTTGGCTATTTGCGGTCTTTTGTTGTTCCATATGAATTTAAGAGTTTTTTTTTCCAAGCCTGTGAAGAATGACCTTGGGATTTTAATTGGGATTTTTGTTGAATCTGTATATTAATTGGGGTAGAATGGACATTTTTACTATATTAATTTTTCCAATCCATGAGCCTTAGAGGTCTTTCCATCTTCTGATGTCTTCTTTAATCTCTTTCAGGAGCTTATAATTTTTTGTTGTAGAGATCTTTGGTGGTTTTAGTTAGGTTTATTCCTAGGTATTTTATTATTTTTGAGGCTATTGTGAGTGGGAAGGACTCCTTGTATTCCTTCTTTAGTTGCTTGTTGTTGGTGTAAAGAAAGGCTACTGATTTTTCTAGGCTAATTTTGTAGTCCACCACTTTATTGAAACTTTTAATCATTTCTAGGAGTTTTCTGGTGGAGTTTTTAGAATCCCTTAGGTAAACTACCATATCATCTGCAAAACAGGATAGTTTTACTTCCTCTTTTCCAATTAGTATTCCTTTTTTTTAATTTAATTTCTTCCTTTTTATTTATTTTATTTATTTATTTTTATTGATGCTTTGTGTATTTCATACATAATTTTCCAATTCAGTTCAGGCTTATTTCCCTTTCCCTTCCCCCCCATCCCACCCAACTCCATCCCAGATCATGCATTCTGCCATAACTGTCCTGAATCTTTCTCTCAGTTTTTTTTTCCATTTTTTAGCAATAAGTGATAATTTATGAGTACAAGCATCCCTCACGTAAAACCAATTTGCAGGCTGTTGTGCCCAAACCCCAGAAGCCCCACCATCCAGCGGGGGTGGGGGGGCTTGTATGTTCAATCAAGTTGATCAAATGAGTGTCCAGACTATATTGCTGTAGTTTCACCATTCACCCCAATCACCCTTACATTCTACCACACCCCCTCTTCTGCAGATTGTTGCCTAGGCTTAGAAAAGGGGCACAGGTGGGTGAGAAGCAAAACAGTCTACTTTCTCTGGAGCTGTTGTCTTGGACTCTGGTCAATTCTAGCTGTTTCCTTTCATGGGCTGACAGTTTGTCCAGGAATAACCTTTCGATCCTACTAATTAAGCACAAGCAATTATATATATATATATATATATATATATGTATGTATTTAAACAGTACTAATTGTTATGGTAGGTTACTTTGGTATAGACACAGATGTTTGGATGGTATGTTAATCCATGAATTACATTTTTTTCTGTTAAATATGACAGGGTCTTACTGTGGCTTATAACATCTCCTAACCAGTAGAGGATGTAAGCTTGTGGCATCAGCCATGGGTTATTCCTCCAAGGAGAGAGCTAATAGCCAATTAGATTTGGGATACACATACATATGGCTGCCACTGCTGCACAGTATTTCCAGGAAGGCATGCGGGGTGTAACTGGTGCTGACTAACTCTGTTGCCAGTTTTTCTTGTCCTTTACCAAGGGAATCCCACTCACCATATTCTCGCACTTTCTTGTCATAGGTGTGCTTCTTTTTTTCTTGCGTTTTTTAACCCACTCCTTGTGCTATTCCAGAGGCCATTGTATCACGTGCATGTGTGGTCTCAAATTTTCATCTTCACATATGTCTTCCTCGCGCTCAATCGTCATGGCTTCGGCAGACAAGGTCCTATGGCCTCTCTTCTTGCAGGTATCCTCAGTTAGAGCAAGGACGCTTTTTTACCTTTATGTGGGCGCTTGGTCCCCTGCCAACTATCTCCTGTAGATAATCCGTTTCTTATGTTCAGAGCTTCACCTGTAGTTAATGATATTTTTGCTGTAAGTGCATAGCTAATGGATCTTTATTATATATTGTTCTTGTAATAGAGACTAATCCATTTCACAACGTTTTATGTCTATAGTCAATTAAAGGGCAGTTTTATTTGTTTTTATACAGAGATACCTATTATAATATGTTTGTTCATCATATTTCTCTTGTTCTACGTGGTGGAGGCAAGAAAGTCTCTTGATAAAAACTTTGAGGCACTAGAAGGTATGTTTCTTAGGACTCATTAAAATAGTTCTCACAGAGTAGGATCCACGAGAGAGGTTCAATTGGTTTGGCAATCTGAGGCTTTTCTTCTATTTCGAATGTTCAGGACGGGTCAATCTTTCAGTTGGCACTTTCTGGAAATCCTTACTCAATGCAAAGCTGTATCTTTTTTTCTCAGCCATTAATTTGTTGATACATTCTTGAACCTGTGGAACATACAAATCTTTTCCCGTAGGTTAGTTTTAAGTATTTGGAATCTGCAAGGTTTCTTTGACGAAAACCGTTTATGTCTATCTGTATCCCCCCCACCTTTTTTTTAAAATTTTTTTATTATGAATCATCTTTTAAAAGAAGGAGCAAAGGAGTATAGAGACTTCACAGTGAGATATTAGATGATGGCTGATGAAACATCTTAGAAGTGTTCAACATCGCTATAATTAAATGAAATGCAAATTTAAAACCACATTGAGATATCATCTTACTCCAAGTAAGACTGGCTAGGATCAGGAATACATAATGATACACAATGCTGGAGGTTGATGGAGAAAGAACTCCTCATCATTGCTGCATTAGGTGAATGTAGGCTTTACAGCCACTTGGGGAAATTCAGTGTGGAAACCGTTAGAAGACTCAAAATGACTTGCCCATTTGACCCAGCCATAACACTCCTGGGGGTATTACTACCCACCAAGACTCACATTACTGCAAATATACACATGCACAGCTATTTGTTTTGCAGCTCTGTTCACAATAGCCAAAAAGCTGAGAACCAGCCCAGTGCCCTAAATCCGATCGCGTGGATAGTAGAAAACTGTGGTTACCATGTATACAATGGATGTTCTATCAGATGTATGTAATAGAGGAAACATCATTGAACTTTGCAAGGTTAATGGATGGAGCTAGAGACCCATTAATGTGTGATAGTATCCACCCCGGTCCTCAGAAAACAAACGAACAAATGTGTCTCCATCCATACTGTGATGCTGATGTACACTACATCCCAGATATAAATATTTCTCTTGGAGCGGGATTGCTGCATGTAAAAAGAACAACACACAGCAAGCTGCATCCGGAAAACCGGACTGAAACAGTGTTGGGATCGTGGAGGGGGGGGCCTAGACCCGTGTATCATTCGATTAAATGCATATTAATATTACATGATGCGACAATGTATCCACTTTTCCCAGATATCTGTCTACAGGATACATGGGTTTTAGGTACTCAGTACAACGTAAGTCGATGTGTATATTAATTAACAACACTGGTTTACAGGCTCTGATAAAAACGGTAATGCATCTGAGTTAAATGGAGATATAAATAGCTGTTGTCCACATTTGTTTTACATAAAATCTGTAGAATAATAACTTTGGGATTGGCACATACAAATGTTCTCTATAATTTCTCCATTGTACAGTATCACCTTGTAGCATTCTCTTGCACCTATAAGATGACTTAATGTAAAAATTAAGTTTGCTTCCCAAGTTAATCATATATAGTCACCCAAAACAGCATGGGTGAATTTGATGAAATCTGTGCCTTGATTCCACCCTATAGGTATGTATAATACAACTGTCTTCTGGAGACTCATGGGTCAATTAATATTCCTTTAAATGCCTTTTCTTGCCTTATTGTCCTAGCCAGTGTTTCAAGCACTATATTGAAGAGGAGTGGTGACAAAGGGCAGCCTTGTCAGGTTCCTACCTTTGTGGGGAATCCTTCTAACTTTTCTCCATTTAGGATGATGCTGGCTGTGGGTTTCTTATATATGGCTTTGATTATGTTGAGGAATGATCCTTCCAGTCCAATTCCCTCTAATACTTTAATCATGAAGGGATGCTGGATTTTGTCAAAGGCCTTTTCTGTATCACTTGAGATATCATGTGGTTTTTGTCCTTCAGTCCATTTATATGTTTTATGTTATTTACTGATTTTCATATGTTAAACCATCCCTGCATCTCTGGTATGAATCCAACTTGATCATGGTGAATGATCTTTTTTGATGTGGGTCTGTATACGGTTTGCAAGTGTTTTGTTGAGAAATTTTGCATCTGAGTTCATTAATGAGATGGGTCTATAGTTCTCTTTTTTGGTTGCATCCTTGTCTGGTTTTAGTATTAGAGTGATCCTGGCTTCATAGAAGGAATTTGGGAGATTGCCCTCTGCTTCTGAACAGTTTGAGTAATAATGGTTGTAAGTCCTCTTTAAATGTTTTATAGAATTCTGCTGTGAATCCATTTGGACCTGGGCTTTTTTTAGTCGGGTGGTCTCTTAATACATTTTCAATTTCTTCATATATTATGGGTCTGTTTAAACTGTCAATCTCCTCTTGGTTTAGCTTTGGCAATTCTCCGGATTGCAGATGTTCATCCATTTCTCTTAGGTTTTCAATTTTAGTAGAGTATATGTTTTTGAAGTATTCCTGTATGATTGTCTGGATCTTTTCACTGTTTGTTGTGATATGTCCCCTTTCATCATGAATTCTATTGATTTGGAGTTGCTTTTTCTTTCTTTTGGTTAACTGGGCTATCTTGTTTATTCTCTCAATGACCCAACTTTTGGATTCGTTGATTTTTTTTGTATTGTTTTCTTTGTTTCTATTTCATTAATTTTTACTCTGATTTTTGTTATTTCTTCTTGTCTGTTGTGTTTAGGGTTTATTTGTTGTTGTCTTTCCAGTGGTTTTAGCTGCAGTGTTAGCTCATTTATCTGTGTTCTTTCTGTTTTTTGTTTTTTTGTTTTTTTTTTTTAGCATAGGCACCCAGGGCTATAAACTTCCCTCTTAGGACTGCTTTTAAAGTGTCCCATAGGTTATGTTGTGTTGTACTGTGGTTATCATTTAGTTCCAGGAATGCTTTTATTTCTTTCTTTATTTATTCATTATTCAGGAGAGTGTTGTTTAGTCTCCATGTGTTCTTGTAGGTTGTAGGGCTTATCCTGGTGTTGATATTGAGTTTTATTGCACTGTGGTCTGATAGAATGCATGAAATTATTTCAATCTTTTTGTATTTGCTGAGTTTTTTTTCCATGTCCAAGTATGTGGTTTTTTCTGTGTCCAAGTATGTGGGGTGCTGAGTAGAAAGTATATTATCTGGTGCTTGGGTGGAATATTTGGAAGATGTTGGTGAGGTCCATTTCCTGTATTGTATTGTTCAGTTCAGATGTGTCTCTGTCTATTCTTTGTCTGGTTGATCTGTTCAAAGGACTCAGTGGGGTATTGAGGTCCCCTACTATGAGTGTTCTGGGGTTAATCTGTGCCTTGAGGTCCTGTAGAGTTGTGTTTATAAAGATTGGTGCACAAGAGTTTGGTGCATATATATTCATGATTGTGAAGTCTTCATGGTTAATTTTCCCTTTCATAAGGATATAATGGCCCTCTTTGTCTCTTCTAATTCCTTCTACTTTGAAGTCTATTTTGTCTGATATTAAGATAGCAACTCTTGCTTTCTTTTTAGTACCATTTTCTTGGAATATTTTTTTCCATCCTTTCACTTTAAGTTGATGCCTATCCTTAAGGGTAAGATGGGTTTCTTGTAGACGGCATATTGATGGAATCTGTTTCCTAATCCATTCTCCCAGTCTATGCCTTTCAATTGGGGAGTTTAGCCCATTAATATTTAAGGTTATAATTGAGAGGTATGTGTTGCTTCCTTTCACCTTATTATACGTTTGCATTTTTTGTGTACATTTCTACTTATGCATTTCTGTTCTTATTAAATTTTTCTTTCAAGGTGCCTGGGAGTAGTTGCTCCTCTCCTCTGTCCTTTGAATTGCTTCAAGTATTCTCTGAAGGGTTGGTTTTCCAAACACATATTCTTTCATCTTGTTTATCTCATGGAAGATTTTTCTCTTTCCTTCAACTAGAATTGACATTTTTGCTGGGTATATTAACCCGGGTTGGCATTTATAGTCGTTTAGCACTGGGAATGCTTTGATCCACGTTCTTATTTTCATAGTTTGTGCTGAAAACTCAGCTGTAATTATGATAGGTTTTCCTTTATATGTAACTTGTTGTTTTTCTCTTGTGGCTTTCAGAATTTTGTCTTTGTTTTGGGTATATAGCATTTTAACTATGATATGGTGGGGGGAGTTTCTTTTCTGGTCTAGTCTATTTGGTGTTCTACTTGCTTCTTGTATTTGTATGGGTTTGTCTTTTTTTAATTTGGGGAAATTTTCCTCTATTATTTTGTTGACAATATGATCAATACCATTCTCTTGGGTTTCTTCTCCTTCCTCTATCCCTATGATGCAGAGGTTTGATCTTTTCAGAGTGTCCCAAATTTCCTGGTTGTTCCACTCTTGTGTATTTTTAAATTTTTCATAGTCTTTACTTGAGCTTTTTAGTTGTTCTGTATTGTCTTCTAGGTCTGATATTCTTTTCTCTGCTTCTTCCATTCTGCTTCTGGGGCTTTTCCCCATTCTTTCCTCTTGATTGGATGACTGTTCCATTTCCTTTTTCATTTCTTCATGTGTTTTCTTTACTATTTCCATTTCCTTTTGGAGCTTCTCAAACTTTTCTTGTAGCTCATTGGCTTCCTTTTTCATTTCAACATGGGATCTTTTCAGTGTTTCCACTTCCTTCTGGAGTTTGTCATTTTGTCTCTCTAGCTCTTTCCGGAATCTGTCATTTTCTCCTTTTAGTTCTTTTCAAAGTTTGTCCTTATCTTCCTCTTGGTCCTTTCTGAGTTTTTCATTCTCTCCCCTTAGTTTTATGATTTCTTTGAATATATCTGTGATTGTTATTTTGGGATCTGTGTCCTGGGTTACCTCTAGGGAGATCCCATTGTAGGGGTCCTCCACTGGCACCATACAGTTTGGTGTGGAGTTATTCTGTGCTTTCCCTATATTGTTCTTTCATTGTGCTCTCAGCATGTGGTTAGCCATTTGCCTGTATTCTGATGCAATTCTTGAATGCCTCTTCACCTTGTTGAAAGATTGCTTTCTTTGATTCCTTCAGGTGTCTTTGTTTTATTCTCCTTATGAATGTAGTGTTGACTTGTCTAGGTTTTAGGCTTTCAATTTTGGTTATATATTGGAAGGTATAGTTCACTTTTCCCTTTCTGTTCTGCAAGAGCTGGGCGGGTAGCAACCCGGATGACACCTTCTGAACACTGTATTCCCTCTGCTGCCAGCCACTCTCTCCTGAGTTCCAGTTGGGGGTTCCAGTTGGCAGGGGGTGGGGTGGGGGTGGTGGGGGTGGTGTTGGTACCCTCTGTGTTCGAAACTCAGCTCCTAGCCCCCAGAGCTCTCTGGGCCAACTCGCTCCGTCCATCACCAGCTGACTTTCTAAGTGCTCCTGCCAAATGGAATCCTTACAGAAGGCAGGAAGAAGACTCAACTTTGAGGTTAGGCTGGTGAGTTCCAAGCCAGCCTAGGCTACAGAGTGAGGCACTGTCTCAAAAACAACACCAACAACAACAAAACACAAAAATACCCTCCTCTCCAAAAACCCAAACCCAAACCAAAAGACAGCAATATCTACATACTATTTAGAAATAAGGGAGCACAATCAATGAATGCTAGGCGCAGGAGGGTAAAGAGAGCAACTGTTTGTAAAGCATTCACTCAATATTCCAGCTTTCTTACTGCTTAAGTATAGCACTTTACTAAAAAGCAAGACAGTTGTTGTTAGGATTGTTATTGCAGTACTGGGGACAGAGTCCAAGGCCTTGTGAATGTTGGGCAAATGTTCTACCAACAAGCTAAACTGATACATAGCCCATTCATTATTATTGTTTTGTTACTGAATGAAAAATTATACAGATGCAGTTGTATAATATCAAGAAATAGGAAACCTCACATTATACATTACCAGTCAATTTAACATACATAAAATTTTATTTAATCATGAATTACTACCAACAGGGAGACAAGACTTGGAAAAGCCATTTTTCGTTTGTGATATACTTTATAAAAATTAGTGTTTAAAAATTGTTTTTTTATTTTATTTATTTTTTATGTGTATGAATGTACTGTCTGCTTGTAGGTTTGTGCACCTGTGTCATACACTGCCTCGGAGGTCAGAAGAAGGTGTCAGATTCCCCTGGAACTGGAGTTAAAGATGGTTCTCAGCTGCCATATGGGTGCTGGGAATTGAACCCCGGGTCCTCTGCAAGAGCAGTCGGCGCTCTTAACAGCTAGGCTATCTCTCCAACCCAGTGTTTAAAAATTGTAATAATTCATGAAGGGTTGAGGATTTGATTCCTGTATTCTGAAGTTTATTAATATTTAAAGCCAGAATCTGTGTTTGAAGCATAAAGAATTTTATCAGAGTGGCAAATCACTCTTTTGAAGGAAAAAAATTACAAGTTGCATTCAAATTCATTCCTTATCTTTTTAAAAGAGTAAAAGCACATTGATTTTAGATCTCATATATTTTTATTCCAAGGATTTGCAAATGTAAATTAAACACAAATGAAAGTTATCTTGCTATTTCTTTTTTCTAGGTTAAACACATATGTATACACTCATATTTAAGTATTGGGAAATTGGCAATAGTTATTTTTCCCATCTTCAATATGAGACCCACGATGAGACAGCTTCCTCCCTTCTGCAGTAAGGAAAGGACTTCCCCTTTGCCCTCCAAACGTTTATGCTTGAGTCTGCAGAACTAAACTGCCATGCAAATTTGTTTATATGCTTGTACACTAGAGCCACACAACATACAAGACTCCAAGAAGACCCAGATGGTTGAAGCTTAAATAGTATTTTGAGTTACAGAAAAAAGTAGGGGTTTTTCAGGGAAAGTGATGACAGGACAGAGTAGCAGTCTACAACCTCCAGAGAAATGAGCACGTGCTACACTGGTGCAGGGAGCAGACGGGCTCTTCCGCAAGGTCTCGGTGTTCAGTGTAGGTGATACAGTAGCAAGGTCTCAGTGTTCAGTGTAAGTGATACAGTCGCAAGGTCTCAGTGTTCAGTGTAAGTGATACAGTCGCAAGGTCTCAGTGTTCAGTGTAAGTGATACAGTAGCAAGGTCTCGTTGTTCATAGAGCTCACTATGTAGACCAGGCTGACCTTACCTCACAGAGATCCACCTGCCTCTGTCTCCTGAGTGCTGGGATCAAAGGCATGTGCCACCATGCCCAGCTACGTGGCATATTTGTGAGCAGCCCAGACTACAAAAGACCTTATCTAAAAACAAAAGCACAAAAATATAGGCATAGACATTTTGTCTATTTTCCTGTGAATCGGTTTTTTTTAGCTGATGAAATTGCATGGAGGGGACTCAAGATCATTACGTGGCTTCTGAGGAACTCTTCTGTCAGAGAACTTCAAAGAAAGCCACTTCCTGCGTTCACTGGGAGTAACTGGTTTGGAGTGACCAGCACACCAGAGTGTCATTTCCTGCTATCAGTTTGAACCCCCAAGCCTGCCTTCTTTCCTGCCCTCTTTCCAGAAGCATTTATTTTGTTTCCATAATGGGCTGAGTATTGGGAATACACAAAAGGATAACAACCTTCTCTATGGGGAAATTGTATGTATAGAATTATACATATTTATATATAGTTCCCTGAGACAGGATCTCAGCTGTCCCACGCTGGCCTGGAGCTCATGTTGTAGATAAGCATGGCTTTGAACTTCTAGCTTCCTTTTTGCTACCTCCCAAGTGTTGGGATTACAGGCATGCACTGCTATACCTGGTGGGAAGTTATCATCTTGTGCTGCTTTACACAACTAGCTGTAAAAGAACATGATAAAGGGGGAAACAAAGGAATCAGGTATACGGGGTGTCTGGAGATACAGCATACTATGGGGGGGGTCAGGACATACTATCCCCGAATAACTATAGAAGACCAGAATATGCTGTACCTAAAATATGCCTCTTTGGCATATTGTTTTGAGCTGGCTATTTTGAGAAACTTCAGGTACAAGAATAGCTCTGAATGTTGCCAAATGCAGGCCTGGAAATTTACCCCACAGAAAGGCAAGGTTCAGGAGTCACAAGCATCAGGAAGAAACTTCATTCAGTGACAAAAGAATGAAGAAGCAGTTTTGCTTGTGCATCTGTTCTTTCTCTCCAAGGAGTCAGATGGGGGATAGGAATAAGCCTGGAGAAGGGGGAGAGAGGGGCAGGGAAGGAGGGAGGGGGAGAGAGAGAGGGGAAAATTGGCCCAAATCTTCTGGAGCTGAAGTGCCTCCTCTTTTCCCTCTTTTGATGGTCTGCTGTTTCTGGACAAGGCATCTTTAGCCTTGAAAAAGGTGGGAGGAGGCAGAGACTAGGAAGGTCCAGGTTAACTCTGCACTGTAGCCCTGAATGAAATGTTCCTCACATGACCAACACGTCTGATGCAGAGCTGAATAGAGTGTGACCGAGGCTACGGCAACAAAGGGGACAGACAATTGAAAGACAGAGATGCCAATACACATCCTGCTCCAGTGGCCCTTCAGATTCTGTGGGCCCAAGTAAAAGTCAATGTTTTCAGCAAAAGCAGCCTTAAGTGGCAGAAAACCCACCTAGGCAACTGTCATTGTAACCCATAAGTCAGAGGTGCTATCTGCAACAAAATTAATGGCAAAATAATGATGTGTTGCCTAAGTTCCAAAATGAGTCACTTTTTTAAAAATTTTCATTTATTTCTGTATGTGTATGAATGTACTGTCTGCATGCAGGTCTGTGCACCCGTGTCGTGCAATGCCGCAGAGGTCAGAAGAGGGTCTCAGATTCCCCTGGAACTGGAGTTCTCCTGGAATTGGAGTTTCAGACGGTTCTCAGCCGCCATGTGGGTGCTGGGGATCGAACCCGGGTCCTCTGTAAGAGTGGTCGGCGCTCTTAACCCCTAGGCCATCTCTCCAGCCCTGGCTGGAGAAAAATGAGTCATTTTTAAGACAACTGAAAGCTAATAACACTAGAGGGTGTATTTAGGTTTTCCCCTATAACATGAACAATTACCCATTTTTAAGAGAAATATTTATAAGAGAAATCCTTTTTGTAAGGGTGTCAGGCTCTCAGGAGGAAAAGGAAGATCAGGCCAGGTATGCGGTTCAGTGGGAGAGAGCTCACCTAGCGTGCAAGGCCTGGGCTCGATCCCCAGAAGAAACAAACAGAATCTGAAAACAGTCACAACTTACCTCTGTAGCATGCTTTTCCAGGCCATGTTGTTTCTTTTCTTTTTTTTTTTTTTGGTCTTTTTGAGACAGGGTCTCCCTGCAGCCCCAGCTGTCCTGGAACTCGCTCTGTAGACCAGGCTGGCCTTGAACTCACAAAGATCCGCCTGCCTCTGCCTCCCAAGTGCTAGGATTAAAGGCGTGCGCCACCACGCCCGGCCATGTTGTCTTAACTGGGTCATTCTCTATTCATGTCTTTGCTTCAAAGACCAATGATATTTAAGCCTAAAGTTTAAATTTTGATATCTACTCTAGAGATTTCTTTCTTTCTTTGAGTTTTCTTCTACATACATGGGAAGTGTGAGGAACACGTGTTAATAAATGCGTCCATTTTTTTTTTCTTGTTTCTCTTTCTTAATGAGTGTCGTCAGTTCCCCTTGACCATGAACAAAAGGGGGCGAGAGGTGCAGAGATCAAAAATGGATTTAGCTTAGACCACACCTCTTTGTTTCTCTAGCTGAGAAACAAAGCTAGTATTGAAGGCTACGACCTCGAGGCCAGTAGAGTTAAGGGAGATAATTTGAGAACCCAGGATCAGGGTGTAATTCATGAACTGTTGGGACCAAGGACCCTTAATGTATTCAGCAAGTTCCTGACCATGCCGAGAGATATTAGTGACTGGAAAAGGGATCAGGCAAAAGGAGGAGAACCTAGGGTCGCAGGACATCCGAACCATAGTGTGTAGTGTTTGGATTTCCTCGCCCAAAAGGTCAATCTGCTGTTGTAAATTGAGGATGGCAGTGTGAAATGGGAGTTGATGAGGTTTTGAGTTTGGAGGGCCTAGGGTGGTGGCTGGCATAACACTCTGAGTAAGAGAGGTGGCAGCTGCAGCCGAGGCCAGAGTGATTAGAATGGTGCTGCTGATGAAGGCAGTAAGGCCAAAGTCTCCGTGCAACCACGTGGGGCGCATGACTTCCACTCTGTGGAAGTGGGTGGCGTTAGTTACAGGGCCCAAAGGGCAGAGGGGCTTGTTGTCAATCCCCCAGGCCTGCCGGGGAACTTTGTGGTCTGACCGTGAACAAAGTGGGACAAGAGGCTCAGAGTCAAGACGCAGACCCTGGGAGTCGGGTGAAAGCAGGCAGAAGGTGAGCTGCCAAGGACTCATTTACTGGGGGCAAGGTTTAGGGTTTAAATACTGTTCACGTTCTGCTCTCCTCTTAGTGTGGTCATCGTGTCGTCTTGTGATTGGCCCAGGTCTGTAACTCAGCTGTTTCTACAGAGACCTGCCTAGGGCAGGTTAGGTTGACGAGGGATAAGCTCTATGCAGGCGCACTGTGTAATTCTCAGCGTATAGGCTACTACAGATGAGATTTTTTTTTAATTATTTTTACATTTTTATTTTTTTGAGACAGGGTCTCCCTTTAGTCCCAGCTGACCAGGAGCTCACTATGTACACCAGGCTGGCCTTGAACTCACAGAGATCCGCCTGCCTCTGCCTCCTGAGTGCTGGGACAAAAGACATGCACCACCATGCCCGGATTAAAGACAGCTCTTAGCCACCGTGTGGGTGCTGGGAATCGAACCTGGATCCTCCGCAAGAGCAGTTGGCACTCCCAACCACTGAGCCATCTCTCCAGCCCCAGTGTTCATCTTTCTTTTGTTACAGGGAGTTCCAGTTAAGTGCTATGAATGGTAGAAAAAAAATCTTTTTCCACTGCTACAACTGGTAAGCCTCTCCTAAAGGGTGCTTTCTCCCTTTCACATAGAGGGCTTGATGGGCTGTGGGAGAGGGTCTCATACCCTCATCCCTGGCCCAGGAAGCAGCTAGCACAGTGTACCCAACAGCACAGGTAGGTAGAACAAGAAGTAAAGGGTACCGAAAGTCCTTTTCATCCCAAGACGTTTGACTGTGGCATTGTTTTGCTGACCGTGCAATCCCTCCAAATCACGCACACATGATGAGAGGTGAAGTTGCCTGAGGACGCGGGGTTAAAATTGGATGCACCTGAATGGAGGGCGCGGCAGGCTCTGCATAACAAGAAATGGCTGTCTCGTTTCCAGCACAAAGAAGAACGCATGTAAGCATGTTTGAATAAACGAGTATTCCACGAATAGTGCTACATTTGAAAATCTTGGAAAAAAGGATTTTCGTCAAGTTCCACATTATTCAGGCTAATGTGAAAGAAGACTCAACAAATAATTTATACATGTAAATTGGGCATGAGATGACCTTTTACTTGATTGTTTATTGGGCATCTGATATGGGATGCCATCAGTGTTCAAGGCACTAGAAATGATGTGTCCTACCCTGTGACACATATTCTAGTAACATCATTCATTCATAGTTCATAATTTGGATATAAAAGAGACCAATGCCAAAATCAGTTTAAAAATTCCTCAAGGTCAGTCAGGTGTGGCAATGTAAGCCTGTCATCCCAACCCTCGGTTGTTGAAAGTAGGAGGCTCTCAAGTTGAACTGTGTAGCGAATTCTAGCTGGACTTGGCGTTCAGGTCTTTGGGAGACTAAGATTGAAGGATCACGAGTTTAAGGCCTGCCTCGGCTATAGAGATGCAGAAGTAAAGATCAGACTGAACTACATTGAGACCCTGCTAAAAAAATAAGTGTTGAGATCGTAGCACAGCAGTACCACCCTTGCCTAGCTTGCATAAAGCCCTGGGTCGGTTCTCACAGTACTGCAAAAACTATAATAAAAAACATAAAGATTCATCAAGGCTAATTTAAGTGACTGACCAATAGCACTGAAGAAAACTCCAGTACAAATGTGCTGGGCTGAGTCCAATGAGTATTAGAAGCTGCTTGTATCCTGGCTCTTCAAGTTAGTCTGGTGGTCTGCTACCATCTTGTGGCCAAGCTACTCTTCTGCATGACTTAACAAAGAACAAACACTGGCTTAGTTTACTATTGCTGCTATGAGGGCAAAAGGAATCCCTCCCTCCCTCTCTTCTGAAGGTTTGAGTCTTGAAAAAAGCGGCACTAGTCAGATGAAAGAAAAAGAGGTTTTTAAAAATGTATTTATATGCACAGGGCTGTACAGAAATAATCCAGTAACCCAATGAGATTCCTAATAGAGCCAGCTTTTAGGGGAAGGAGGAACTGGGGGATGGATGGTTTAGAGTGGGGCTAGTCTAGAGCAGAGAGTTGAATGGGCCACAGAACAGAGAACCGTCTGGGATAAATTTCGCTAGGCTCTAGGCGTGGCATTTGATTTTCAGTATCATTCTTTAATGAGTTTAATCTTCTTTGATTAATGAAATTTCAGTTAAGAGGATTGAAGGGAATTGCAGTGGTTCCCCACCCCCCCATCCTGTCTGTAAGTAGATAAGGGGACTGTGGAGAAAAAGCCTCTCCCGGTGCCATGGGGGAAGCCACAGTAACTGAGGGACCTTGATTCTGAGGCGGCTTCACAGGCCTTCCAATTTCTGTTAGTTCAAAGTGCTCAGCATGCTGAAATGCTCTGCTTTGCAGTCATTTTTTGAGCCTCCATGCTGCTGCAATAATTTAGCAAAGCCTGGTGGCTTAAATAATACACACTCGGTTTATAATCATGAGTCATGAAATTGGAAATGAATGTCTCTCTGATCAGGGCATCAGCGGGGCCTGTATTACTTCTGAGGGTCCCCAAGGAGAATGCTTCTTTGAATTTGGCACCTTAGAGGTGTCTGGTACTGTCTGGTGGTCTCCTGGTTTCAGAGTCTGCCATCGGCTGTGTTGTCTTCTTCGGACACATCACTCTGAAGCTCTTTCATTTACAAGTATAGAGCCGTGGTGGTTACACGAACCCACCAGGGTGAGTCCGGATACTTTCCAATCTCAACTCTCCCATCTGCAGCCTTAATCCCCCTTAGCCGTGTAACTCAGCCCATTTGTAGGTTATCTTTGGGGACAGCCATATTATTTTACCTACCACAGAGCCTATTAATCTTTTTGTGGGGAGAGGAGGACAGATCTTAGACATTAAAACTTCTCTGCCATTTTTGTAACTTGGAACTGATGAATAGAAAAATAAACATTTTTCAATGTCTAAAATTCTGTTTCGAATTTTCCAGTGTGAATTTTTATTTGTACATTACCTATTTTAGCTAGAAAACCCATTGAGTATAAACATAATGCTAACTAATTCTTAAAATATTTCAAGTACACAAAGGCAGTTATAAAAGCCCAAATAGTGCCTGACAATATATAATATATACAAATATGGGGGTTTTGTTGTTGTTTACTTTTTTGAGACAGAGTCTCATGTAGAGGAGGCTCCTGGCCTTGAGTTTTTGGTTCTCTGGCCTCTACCTTCTGAGTTAAATAGAGGGTCTTTGTTTGTTTGCTGGGTAAATGGTTTCATTCACACACTACCCAGGATTATTCTCACAGAAATTAAAAAAGAGAAACTCCTGAAGGAAGAAAGGAGAGAAACATGTCTGCGTTAACTTTATACCGGTGGTGTGGTGGTTTGAACGATAGTGTCCCCCATAGGCTTTAAGTATTCAGACATTTTGTCTCCAGTTGGTGGCACTGTTTGTGGCCATGCTGGAGGAAGTATGTCATTGGGGGCAGGCTTAGTGAGTTTAACAAGCCTTGCAGTCTCCTGTCTCTCTCTCTCTCTCTGCTTCCTGTGCTCATTGCAAAATGTGACCCTCGGCTTTCTGCTCCAGCCCTGGCCACCAAGCTTCCCGCCACAATGGACTCTGATTCCCTGGAACTGTCAATTGTAAGTTCAAATAAACTCTCCCTTTTATAAGTTCCCTTATAAAAGGGAGAGTTTATTTGGTCATGGTGGTTTATCACAGCAACAGAAAAGTGACTAATACAGGTGGTATGTGAACACCGATTTTTTTATTGGTCATTGGCCAGCCAGAGGAACGTGAACACCCTGCATCCACTAAATACTCGTTTACTTACTGGTGCTGAACCTTGAACTCAGGGTGTCATGATATGCAATTGCCCCTCTCCCCCATCCCTCAGCCACACTTCTTGCCCACACCCCTAGATTTTGATGGCTTGTTTCTGAAGTGGCTTTACATTGATGATAATAAATACGGTCTTCCTCTTCTTTCTCCGTCTCTCTTACTGTAGGCAGTGTATACAAACCAAACATCCAAGGAAACCCAATAGGATAAAATGCTTGAGTTTTCCTTCATGTTTCCCCCTGGCTTTCGGGAATGTCGTATACAGTGTGCTACAGTGAGGGAACACTTGTGACCTGTTCTTATTGTACATCAACCCGTTAACCTGTACCTAAGAAACAGTGTTATGATCTCCTACTCATTAAAGACAAGCCTTAGGTACAAATAAACATATAAAAACACCACAAAACATTTTTACTAAATCCTTTAAATGCTTTGAATAATGTAACTTTGAAAGTCACCAAAGTCAGGGCTGTAGAGATAGCCTAGCAGTTAAGAGCGCCAACTGCTCTTGCAGAGGACCCGGGTTCAATCCCCAGCACCCACATGGCGGTTGAGAACTGTCTGTAACTCCAATTCCAGGAGAACTCCAGCTCCAGGGGAATCCAACACCCTCTTCTGACCTCCGCGGCATTGCACAACATGGGTGCACAAAACTACATACATACAGACAGTACATTCGTAGACATTAAAAAAAAAAAAAGTCACCAAAGACACATGACCTCTATGTGCCCCTGGGAAGACAAAGCCCACACTATGGCCACTATGGCTTGTACTGCTGTCCTTTTGTAACACAGCTTTCTCCTGCATTTGGGGGTGGGGGGTAGGGTTGTATTTTGAGACTGGGTCTCACCATTTGATATGTAGACCAGACTGGCTTCAAACCCACAGAGATCTGCCTGCCTCCCAAGAGCTAGGATTAAAGCTGTGTACCACCTCACCCCTCCCCACCTCACCCCTCCTGCTTCCTTCTTTCCCTACTCCTCTCCTTCCATTCTGGTTTTTTGTTGTTATTGTTTTTGGTTTGTTGAGACAGGGTCTCCCTGTGCCCCACCTGCCCTGGAATCACAGATTGGCTGCTATGCTCATCTGCATTTATATCGGTTATGAAATCTAAACTCTGGGTCTTGACGTTTTTGTGGCAAGTGCTTGAGCCATTGAATCATCTCCCTAGCTGTTTGTTTGTTTGTTTGTTTGTTTGTTGTATTACCTTTCAGTACTCTGGGCCTTGCATATGCTGGGCAAATAATCTACCACTGGGTTCCCCAAGTCTGTGTGTGTGTGTGTGTGTGTGTGTGTGTAACAGAGAGAGAGAGAGAGAGAGAGAGAGAGAGAGAGAGAGAGAGAGAATGCATGCCTGCTGTTGGTGTATTCCTTGATCATTCCCCATCTTAGTTTTGGACACAGGGTCTTTCATTGAACCTGGAACTCAACTACTCGGCTGGGGGTTACAGATAACTTTTACTAGGGTGTTGGGATCTGAACTTGAGTCTTCATGCTTGCTTGACAGGCATTATACCAGCTCCCCAAACCCCCAACACTCTTTCTCTGTTTTTTTTGAACTTCTGATGCAGGCCTCAATGTTGCCCAGGCAGGCTCTGAACTTGTGATCCACCTGCCTCAGCCTCCCTGGGATTGTACGCAGGTCCATGTCACCAGGCCTATTTGTGTTGTACTTTTCATTACAGAAAATTTACATGTCTTTCTGTAGATTTATATTTTGAGAATTTTAATGCTTTTAAAAATGATAAGTTTTGTTGTTTTGTTTTATCTTTTATGTGACTTTTGTCTTCCTTACTTTTTGAATATTGGGTGGATTTCCAGCATAATACTGAATATTACTGAGTACTGAAACTGAGAACCCATGCCATAGTCTTAGGGAAAATCATTGTTGCATTGTTAATATGTTGTTATCTTTAGCTTATTCTTTGAAACTTTTTTTTTTTTGGTCTTTTTTTTTTTTTTTTTTTTTTGAGACAGGGTCTTCCTGTAGCCCCAGCTGGCCTAGAACTCACTTTGTAGACCAGGCTGGCCTTGAACTCACAGATCCCTACCTGCTTCTGCCTCTGGAGTTCTGGGACTAAAGAGGTGTGCCACCATACCCAGCTTCTTTGACACTTTTTATCAAGAAGTTCTTCATGGGGTTGGAGAGATGGCTCAGTGGTTGAGCACTGGCTGCTTTTATAGAGAAGCCAGGTTCGATTCCCAGTACCCACATGATAGCAAACAACTGTTTGTAACTCCAGTTCTAGGGGATCCAGCATCCTCTTCTGACCTCACTGGGCAGTGCATGATACTGATGCACTTACACACTCGCAGACATAAAATAAAAATAATAAATAAGGGGGATGGAGAGATGTTAAGAGCACTGATTGTTATTGCAGAGGGCCCAGGCTTGATTCCCAGCACCCACATGACAGCTAACAGCTAAAATTCAGTTCAAGGGGATTCGATGCTTTCTTCTGACCTCTGTGGGCATCACAGGTGCACTTACTCATAAACAGGCAATACACTCATACACAAAACATAAAAATAATAAAATATTTGAAAAATATAAAAAAGTTCTTCTGCTCTAAGTTTTCTAAGAGCTTTTGTTTCTATTTTTAAATCATGAGAATTACATTTTGTCAAAGGTACCTTTTTTGCATTTATTGAGATCATATAGTTTTTCTCTTAGCAAAGAGCATCAACTGAATTTTTGTTTGTTTGTTTGTTGGTGTTTGTTTGAGATAAGGTCTCAACAGCAGCCAGTCTGATTGTAGCCTAGGCTGATCTTGAGCCTGTGGCAATCCTCCTGCCTGCATCTTCCACACACTTTGGTTATAGGTGTAAGCACCTAGAGTTAGGTGTGATTTCCAATGCTGGAGCCAGCTTGCTTCCCTGGAGTAAACCCATGCCGTGTGTTGCTCCTTGTTCTCAATTGCTGCTTTCAACTTGCTAAGATTTTGTCAAAGGTTTTTTTACCACAAGGGATATTGACCTTATTTTCTTTGCCTATAATGTCTTTGGCAAATTTTTGGTAGAGCAATATTGGCAAAATTTTGGTAGAGCAATATGAGCAATTCATAATATTTTAGGGAACAGTTTCCATTTTCTTGAGTAGACTTTGTAAGACCAATATGATTTCTTCCTTAAATGCTTGCTAGAATTCCCAAAAGAAACATCTGGGTTGGGTCTGTGATGTTGTTCTTTCCTTTTCTTTTTTTTTTTTTGAGACAGGGTCTCCCTTTAGTCCCAGCTTGCCTGGAGCTCGCTATGTAGACCAGGCTGGCCTTGAACTCACAGAGATCTGCCTGCCTCTGCCTCCTGAGTGTTGGGATTAAAGGCATGCGCTACCACACCCAGCCTAAAACAGTTCTTAGCCACCATGTAGGTGCTGGGAATCAAACCTGGGTCCTCTGCAAGAGCAGTCAGTGCTCTTAACTGCTGAGCCATCTCTTCAGCCCCGGGTTTGTGATTTTCTTTGAGGGTAATTTTTGTTCAGTTTTTATTTATTTGCTTTATTTTTATTTTATTGTATGCACGGATTGTGTGCATGTATGTAAGTGCACCCATATTGTGCAATGCTATTGGAGAACAGAAGAGGGTCTCAGGTCCCCTGGAACTGGAATTACCAATGGTTGTTAGCCACCATTTGGGTGCTGGAATTGAACCCAGATCTTCTGTAAGAGCAGTCAATGTTCTTAACTGCTGAGCCATCTCTTCAGCCCTGTTTTCTTCCTTTCTTTTCTTTCTTTCTTTCTTTCTTTCTTTCTTTCTTTCTTTCTTTCTTTCTTTCTTTCTTTTTTTCTTTCTTTCTTTCCTTCTCTTTCTTTTTTTTTTGAGACAGGGTCTCCCTTTAGTCCCAGCTGACCAGGAACTCACTATGTAGACCAGGCTGGCCTTGAACTCACAGAGATCCGCCTGCCTCTGCCTCCTGAGTGCTGGGACAAAAGACATGCACCACCATGCCCGGATTAAAGACAGCTCTTAGCCACCGTGTGGGTGCTGGGAATCGAACCTGGATCCTCCGCAAGAGCAGTTGGCACTCCCAACCACTGAGCCATCTCTCCAGCCCCAGTGTTCATCTTTCTTTTGTTACAGGGAGTTCCAGTTAAGTGCTATGAATGGTAGAAAAAAAATCTTTTTCCACTGCTACAACTGGTAAGCCTCTCCTAAAGGGTGCTTTCTCCCTTTCACATAGAGGGCTTGATGGGCTGTGGGAGAGGGTCTCATACCCTCATCCCTGGCCCAGGAAGCAGCTAGCACAGTGTACCCAACAGCACAGGTAGGTAGAACAAGAAGTAAAGGGTACCGAAAGTCCTTTTCATCCCAAGACGTTTGACTGTGGCATTGTTTTGCTGACCGTGCAATCCCTCCAAATCACGCACACATGATGAGAGGTGAAGTTGCCTGAGGACGCGGGGTTAAAATTGGATGCACCTGAATGGAGGGCGCGGCAGGCTCTGCATAACAAGAAATGGCTGTCTCGTTTCCAGCACAAAGAAGAACGCATGTAAGCATGTTTGAATAAACGAGTATTCCACGAATAGTGCTACATTTGAAAATCTTGGAAAAAAGGATTTTCGTCAAGTTCCACATTATTCAGGCTAATGTGAAAGAAGACTCAACAAATAATTTATACATGTAAATTGGGCATGAGATGACCTTTTACTTGATTGTTTATTGGGCATCTGATATGGGATGCCATCAGTGTTCAAGGCACTAGAAATGATGTGTCCTACCCTGTGACACATATTCTAGTAACATCATTCATTCATAGTTCATAATTTGGATATAAAAGAGACCAATGCCAAAATCAGTTTAAAAATTCCTCAAGGTCAGTCAGGTGTGGCAATGTAAGCCTGTCATCCCAACCCTCGGTTGTTGAAAGTAGGAGGCTCTCAAGTTGAACTGTGTAGCGAATTCTAGCTGGACTTGGCGTTCAGGTCTTTGGGAGACTAAGATTGAAGGATCACGAGTTTAAGGCCTGCCTCGGCTATAGAGATGCAGAAGTAAAGATCAGACTGAACTACATTGAGACCCTGCTAAAAAAATAAGTGTTGAGATCGTAGCACAGCAGTACCACCCTTGCCTAGCTTGCATAAAGCCCTGGGTCGGTTCTCACAGTACTGCAAAAACTATAATAAAAAACATAAAGATTCATCAAGGCTAATTTAAGTGACTGACCAATAGCACTGAAGAAAACTCCAGTACAAATGTGCTGGGCTGAGTCCAATGAGTATTAGAAGCTGCTTGTATCCTGGCTCTTCAAGTTAGTCTGGTGGTCTGCTACCATCTTGTGGCCAAGCTACTCTTCTGCATGACTTAACAAAGAACAAACACTGGCTTAGTTTACTATTGCTGCTATGAGGGCAAAAGGAATCCCTCCCTCCCTCTCTTCTGAAGGTTTGAGTCTTGAAAAAAGCGGCACTAGTCAGATGAAAGAAAAAGAGGTTTTTAAAAATGTATTTATATGCACAGGGCTGTACAGAAATAATCCAGTAACCCAATGAGATTCCTAATAGAGCCAGCTTTTAGGGGAAGGAGGAACTGGGGGATGGATGGTTTAGAGTGGGGCTAGTCTAGAGCAGAGAGTTGAATGGGCCACAGAACAGAGAACCGTCTGGGATAAATTTCGCTAGGCTCTAGGCGTGGCATTTGATTTTCAGTATCATTCTTTAATGAGTTTAATCTTCTTTGATTAATGAAATTTCAGTTAAGAGGATTGAAGGGAATTGCAGTGGTTCCCCACCCCCCCATCCTGTCTGTAAGTAGATAAGGGGACTGTGGAGAAAAAGCCTCTCCCGGTGCCATGGGGGAAGCCACAGTAACTGAGGGACCTTGATTCTGAGGCGGCTTCACAGGCCTTCCAATTTCTGTTAGTTCAAAGTGCTCAGCATGCTGAAATGCTCTGCTTTGCAGTCATTTTTTGAGCCTCCATGCTGCTGCAATAATTTAGCAAAGCCTGGTGGCTTAAATAATACACACTCGGTTTATAATCATGAGTCATGAAATTGGAAATGAATGTCTCTCTGATCAGGGCATCAGCGGGGCCTGTATTACTTCTGAGGGTCCCCAAGGAGAATGCTTCTTTGAATTTGGCACCTTAGAGGTGTCTGGTACTGTCTGGTGGTCTCCTGGTTTCAGAGTCTGCCATCGGCTGTGTTGTCTTCTTCGGACACATCACTCTGAAGCTCTTTCATTTACAAGTATAGAGCCGTGGTGGTTACACGAACCCACCAGGGTGAGTCCGGATACTTTCCAATCTCAACTCTCCCATCTGCAGCCTTAATCCCCCTTAGCCGTGTAACTCAGCCCATTTGTAGGTTATCTTTGGGGACAGCCATATTATTTTACCTACCACAGAGCCTATTAATCTTTTTGTGGGGAGAGGAGGACAGATCTTAGACATTAAAACTTCTCTGCCATTTTTGTAACTTGGAACTGATGAATAGAAAAATAAACATTTTTCAATGTCTAAAATTCTGTTTCGAATTTTCCAGTGTGAATTTTTATTTGTACATTACCTATTTTAGCTAGAAAACCCATTGAGTATAAACATAATGCTAACTAATTCTTAAAATATTTCAAGTACACAAAGGCAGTTATAAAAGCCCAAATAGTGCCTGACAATATATAATATATACAAATATGGGGGTTTTGTTGTTGTTTACTTTTTTGAGACAGAGTCTCATGTAGAGGAGGCTCCTGGCCTTGAGTTTTTGGTTCTCTGGCCTCTACCTTCTGAGTTAAATAGAGGGTCTTTGTTTGTTTGCTGGGTAAATGGTTTCATTCACACACTACCCAGGATTATTCTCACAGAAATTAAAAAAGAGAAACTCCTGAAGGAAGAAAGGAGAGAAACATGTCTGCGTTAACTTTATACCGGTGGTGTGGTGGTTTGAACGATAGTGTCCCCCATAGGCTTTAAGTATTCAGACATTTTGTCTCCAGTTGGTGGCACTGTTTGTGGCCATGCTGGAGGAAGTATGTCATTGGGGGCAGGCTTAGTGAGTTTAACAAGCCTTGCAGTCTCCTGTCTCTCTCTCTCTCTCTGCTTCCTGTGCTCATTGCAAAATGTGACCCTCGGCTTTCTGCTCCAGCCCTGGCCACCAAGCTTCCCGCCACAATGGACTCTGATTCCCTGGAACTGTCAATTGTAAGTTCAAATAAACTCTCCCTTTTATAAGTTCCCTTATAAAAGGGAGAGTTTATTTGGTCATGGTGGTTTATCACAGCAACAGAAAAGTGACTAATACAGGTGGTATGTGAACACCGATTTTTTTATTGGTCATTGGCCAGCCAGAGGAACGTGAACACCCTGCATCCACTAAATACTCGTTTACTTACTGGTGCTGAACCTTGAACTCAGGGTGTCATGATATGCAATTGCCCCTCTCCCCCATCCCTCAGCCACACTTCTTGCCCACACCCCTAGATTTTGATGGCTTGTTTCTGAAGTGGCTTTACATTGATGATAATAAATACGGTCTTCCTCTTCTTTCTCCGTCTCTCTTACTGTAGGCAGTGTATACAAACCAAACATCCAAGGAAACCCAATAGGATAAAATGCTTGAGTTTTCCTTCATGTTTCCCCCTGGCTTTCGGGAATGTCGTATACAGTGTGCTACAGTGAGGGAACACTTGTGACCTGTTCTTATTGTACATCAACCCGTTAACCTGTACCTAAGAAACAGTGTTATGATCTCCTACTCATTAAAGACAAGCCTTAGGTACAAATAAACATATAAAAACACCACAAAACATTTTTACTAAATCCTTTAAATGCTTTGAATAATGTAACTTTGAAAGTCACCAAAGTCAGGGCTGTAGAGATAGCCTAGCAGTTAAGAGCGCCAACTGCTCTTGCAGAGGACCCGGGTTCAATCCCCAGCACCCACATGGCGGTTGAGAACTGTCTGTAACTCCAATTCCAGGAGAACTCCAGCTCCAGGGGAATCCAACACCCTCTTCTGACCTCCGCGGCATTGCACAACATGGGTGCACAAAACTACATACATACAGACAGTACATTCGTAGACATTAAAAAAAAAAAAAGTCACCAAAGACACATGACCTCTATGTGCCCCTGGGAAGACAAAGCCCACACTATGGCCACTATGGCTTGTACTGCTGTCCTTTTGTAACACAGCTTTCTCCTGCATTTGGGGGTGGGGGGTAGGGTTGTATTTTGAGACTGGGTCTCACCATTTGATATGTAGACCAGACTGGCTTCAAACCCACAGAGATCTGCCTGCCTCCCAAGAGCTAGGATTAAAGCTGTGTACCACCTCACCCCTCCCCACCTCACCCCTCCTGCTTCCTTCTTTCCCTACTCCTCTCCTTCCATTCTGGTTTTTTGTTGTTATTGTTTTTGGTTTGTTGAGACAGGGTCTCCCTGTGCCCCACCTGCCCTGGAATCACAGATTGGCTGCTATGCTCATCTGCATTTATATCGGTTATGAAATCTAAACTCTGGGTCTTGACGTTTTTGTGGCAAGTGCTTGAGCCATTGAATCATCTCCCTAGCTGTTTGTTTGTTTGTTTGTTTGTTTGTTGTATTACCTTTCAGTACTCTGGGCCTTGCATATGCTGGGCAAATAATCTACCACTGGGTTCCCCAAGTCTGTGTGTGTGTGTGTGTGTGTGTGTGTGTAACAGAGAGAGAGAGAGAGAGAGAGAGAGAGAGAGAGAGAGAGAGAGAATGCATGCCTGCTGTTGGTGTATTCCTTGATCATTCCCCATCTTAGTTTTGGACACAGGGTCTTTCATTGAACCTGGAACTCAACTACTCGGCTGGGGGTTACAGATAACTTTTACTAGGGTGTTGGGATCTGAACTTGAGTCTTCATGCTTGCTTGACAGGCATTATACCAGCTCCCCAAACCCCCAACACTCTTTCTCTGTTTTTTTTGAACTTCTGATGCAGGNTTTTTTCTTTCTTTCTTTCCTTCTCTTTCTTTTTTTTTTGAGACAGGGTCTCCCTGAACTCACTATGTAGACCAGGCTGGCCTTGAACTCACAGAGATCCACCTGCCTCTGCTTCTCAAGTCCTAGGATTAAAGGCGTGCACCACCATGCCCGGTCTGTTTTCATTTTTAAGAGATAGCATGCAGCCAAAGGTGGCCTTGAATTTGCTGTGTAACTAAGGCTGGCCTTAAATTCCTAACCCTTCTCCCTCCACCTCCCCAAAACTTGGATTACAAAAGGTGTTACCACACCCCGCCTCCAGGTAAAGTGTTTGTTAACTTTTAAAATTAATGTAGTTATTCCATTTTCAGTTTCTTTTGTGTTGGCTTGGTACATTTTCTCTCTCTCTCTTTCTCTCTCTCTCTCTCTCTCTCTCTCTCTCTCTCTCTCTCTCTCTCTCTCTCTCTCTCTCTCCAAGTTTTGGTATGCTATGTAGGACAAGCTGGCTTTAAACTCACAACAATTCCAAACCTCCTGTCTCAGGCTCCTATGTGCTGGGGCTATAGCATAGGCTACCATGCATAGCCTGTAAATTGTTTTTTCAAGAACATTTTTTTCATTTTCCTTCATGATGGTTTTACTATAGAACTTTGGTGGGACCAGAACTTGCTAAGGCTGTACTTGAACTCACAGAGATCCACCTACCTCTGCCTCCAGAGTGCTGGAATTACAGGTATGTGCCACCATGCCTGGTTGAAATTTTTTTCATCTAATGTATATCAAAATTATTGGCATAAAGAAAATGTTTAAGATCTGTAGTGATGTCCCTTCCTTATTGATTGATTGATTGATTGTGTGTGTGTGTGTGTGTGTGTGTGTGTGTCTGTCAGGGGAGGCCAGAAGACAGCCTCAGGCGTTGTTTCTCACTCATTGGCTTGGAACTTTCCAGGGGCTAGGCTGGCTAGCCAGTTACCCACAGCTCGCTCTCTCTCTCTCTCTCTCTCTCTCTCTCTCTCTCTCTCTCTCTCTCACTTTCTCTTGTGCCGGGATCAAAAATGTGTTACCACAACTATCTTTTTTATATGGATTCTGGGGATTGAACCCAGATCCCAGTGCTTGCAAGGTTACTTACTTTCTTTTCTGTTGACAAGGTTCTACTATATACTCCTGGCTGGCTTAGAACTGGCTACATAGGCCATTTTGGCTTGAATTTGTGGTGATCCACCTGCTTCTACCCCTTGAGTGCTGGGATTATAGAGCACTACCATGCCTGACTCCCTGATGCCTTCTTTATAACCTTCCTTTTTTTTTTTTTTTGAGTACTGACATGAGTTTAAGTTTTATTTATTTTTTCATATTTATTTATTTATTTTTTTAAGGGATTCACAATATAAGAGCACAGTTGTTTTCAGATCACATTAACATTGCTCAGTTTGCCATACAGTTAGGTAATTGGCGCTAGCATCCACAGATGAGGGATACCATTCATCTTTGTTTTTCTGGGACTGTGTTACTTCACTTAGCATGATAACCTTTCTTCTTTTTAAATATGTTTTGGAGATAGGGTCTCACTATGTAGCTGTTAGGTCCAGGTCAGAAAGAGTTAATCTAGTTGAAGCAAGCCTGGTTCCCATGACTACCTTAACTGAAAGAATACAGTCGACCCTGAGTTCCTGGTTCCCACAGCTACCTGAGGTCAGGATGAACTTTCCCAGCCCTGAAAGAGTGCTTCCTACCCCCTGAGAAGTCCATTCCTCTCCAAGGGGCTTCATGCTGTTAAACACAACCAATCAGCTTAAATGTCACCATTGCTTGCATTGTGTTTCTATAGCCTTGCAATTGTGTATGTATGATGTCACCAAACTCCTCTAGTTTGTGGTTTTTGTCTTTAAAAGGTTTCTGTAACAGTTGGGGTCTCGCTCATCCCTGTGTGGCGTGGGTTGCATCCCTGACACATCAATAATTGGCTTCTCTGATGAGTCAGTTTTCTTAATTGGGTTCTGGTGCACCAGCAGATTAAATAAATTTCATATTAATCTGTGGCCCCTTGTTGGTTTCTTCTGTGAGTGTGGCAGTTTGAGTCCAAGATCTCAGACTTACCTTGACCTTGCTAGGTATCTAGCCCTGGCTGACTCTGAATTCTCAGCTATCCTCCTGCCTCAGCCTCCTCAGGCTACCAGCATGCACACATGCAGTCTTCATTTATGATGTTGGTAGTATGTGCTTCCCCTTCGTTTTACATCACTATCAGCCTACAGCACCACATTTTAGGTTTTTGAGAAATGGCCAAAACTGTTTTGCACAGTGGCTGGACCTTCTAGATATTAATCTTTATCATATAAATTGTTCCAATTTTTTTTAATCTTTTTTTTCCACTTTAAAAATTTTATTGTTTTTACTTTGTGTATGAGTGTATTGCCTGCATGTACATAAGTGCACCTATGTCATGTAATGTCCACAGAGGTCAGACGGGGGCATTGGATCCCCTGGGGTTTCAGATGGTTGTTAGCCACTATGTGGGCACTGGGAAGCGAACCTAGGTCCTCTGCAAGAGCAGTCAGTGCTCTTAACTGCTGAGCCATTTCTCCAGGCCCTTTTCACCCCCCCCCTTTTTTTTTGGTCTTTTTGAGACAGGGTCTCCCTTTAGTCCCAGCTGGCCTAGTGCTTGCTATGTAGACCAGGCTGGCCTTGAACTCACAGAGATCTGCCTGCCTCTGCCTCCTGAGTGCTGGGATTAAAGGCGTGCACAACCACGCCTGGCCCTTTTCACTCTCTTAATAGTGTCTCAAAGTTAATTTTGTGACCGGAAAAGTGGAGTGCTCAGTTATTTGATTAAACTGTTTCTGGGTGTTTTTATGAGATTGACAATGAATGGCCAGGTATGGTAAAGCAGATTGACCTCCCAATCTGGGTGGTGCAACTTCATCCATTGAGGGACTGAAAAGGACAAAAAGGTGGAGGGAAAAACTACCCGCTGCTCAGGCTCCTGGAGCTGGGACATTGTGCATCCATTCCCGCAGCCTCCTCTCATCAATGGTACTTACACGTTCTTTTGGTTCGTCTTGGACTGGAACTAGCTCTCAAATGCAGATCACAGAATTCCTAGCCTCATGTAGGTCAATCCTATGTCTAACCTCTCTCCTATGTCTACTGTCTGTAGCTATGTCCATCTCCTATGACCTTGTTTCTCTGGAGAATTATAATGCAGGTGTCTTTTGATGCATAAGTTTTAAATTTTAACACGATTATTTTGCCACTTTTACTTTGCTCCATATATATATATATATAATTTTTATTCAAGTGCAAGTGTTTGTGACATCTGTGTGGGTACCTGAGCGGACCACAAGAGGGCAAAAGATCCCCTGGAGCTGATGATTGTAAACTGCCTGATGTGGGTGCTGGGAATTAAACTCAGGTCCTCTGAAAGAGCGGTATGGGCTCTTAATGGCTGAGCCAAATCTCCAGTCCCAAATTCCATTACACCTTTACATTTTTATTTCGAGCCATACATGTGTCTATGTCTGTGGATATAAGGGCCATGGTGGGAACCTGCAGGAGTCAGTTCTCTCCTTACATCTTGTGGGTCTTGAGGATCAAACTCAGGTTTTCAGGCTGAATGGCAAAAGCTGTCTAAATCATTAGAGCCCCCTGTTGCTCATAGTTTTATTAACCTCAAGAAATTATTACTAAATCTATTTTCATAGATTTTTTCCTTATGCTTTCTTCAGGAGTTTATAATTTTAGCTTTTAGTTTTTTTCCAGTTCACTCAATTCTTTTTAAAAAAATATTATTAATCCTTTGAGAACTTCAAACAGTGGATTTTGATCATATTCCTTCCTCCCCCACCTCCTCACAGGTCCACTCCTCCCTACCCACCCAATTTCGTGTTCTTCCTGACTTCATCGAGTTTAATACATGAGGCTCAAATACTGTTGGGTGTGGAACCTGCCCTGGACTGGTGGTCAACTGACTTCTCTCCCAGCAGCTATTAAATGCCAAGAGCCCCTCAGCATGGAGTGTGGCTTCAAGCCCATCTCCCCACTCCATGCTGGGATTTTGTCTGGCTTGAGCAGGTCTTGTGCATGCTGCCACAACTGATATAAATTCCTATGTGCAGCCACCCTGTGGTCTGGGAACAAACGTTTCCTTGTAGTTGTCCAGCACCTCCAGCTCTTGCAATCTTTCTGTACTCTCTTCCATGGAGTTCTCTGAGTCTTTGAGGGGTGTGAGGCAGGTGTCTTATTTAGGGCCGAGGACTGCAGTTTCTTATTCTCTGCAAGTTAACTGGTTGTAGGTCTACATGTTAACTGCCTTCTACTGCAAGGAGAAGCTTCTCTGATGAGGGCTGAGAGATGCACTAATCCATGAGTACATTTTGATGCTATATCCATTTAGCAGGATATTAGTGGCCAGTTCTCCCCCAGGGCCATGAACTATCTAGGCTCAGGTTCTTAGTCTTGATAACAGTGACAGGTATGGAACAGGTTCAAGCAGAGGGTGGCTGGCTATTTCTACAACATGTGTGCCACAATTGCACTAGCAGGCATACCTTCCCAGGCCAGTAGTTACTGTAGCTAAGGATTCACAGCTGGGTAAGACTGATTACTTGTCCTCTAATAGTGTACATAGCACTTTCCCCAACTCTGAAAGCTCGCTAGGATGAAGCTTCCAGGTCAGTATCCACGTGACTTCTCCATGTTCTGTGACATGTGTGTGTTGTCTTCAGCAATAGGGTCTTCTGTCAAGTTCGGAGGGTAACCAGGAGCACTGGCAATGGCCGCGATGTCTGGGGAAGGGGGCGTCCATGGTGTCCCACTGGCCACCAAGTTAAAGAGAGGTAACCCATTACTGCTCTGGGGTTTTACTTGGTAGGGTGAGGTGTCTGTGCGGTATATTTTCCCGTTGGGCAACTCCACTGAAACTCTTTTTATAGATTTGTATGTTTTAGAGAGTAGTCGGGCTTCATTTTTTTTTCCCCCAAAGGCCTTAGGTGTTAATTATCCCTCCTCATATTCCCATCTTTTTTAAGCTATAGATTTTGAATTCTGTGCCTAAGTTTGTATATGTGCACATGAGCTCAGGTGCCCTTGGAGGCCAGAAGAGAGTGTCTGATACCTTAGAGCTGGAGCTACAGGTGGCTGTACACTGGACTTAAACTGAGAAATATATACTGAATCTTATTAAGAATTAAATCTAGGGGCTGGAGAGATGGCCTAGCGGTTAAGAGCGCCAACTGCTCTTGCAAAGGACCCAGGTTTGATCCCCAGCACCTACATGGCGGCTGAGAACCATCTTTAGCTCCAGTTCCAGGGGAATCAGACACAGTCTTCTGACCTCTGTGGCAATGCATGACACAGGTGCACAAACCTACATGCAGACAGTACATTCCTACACATACAAAATAAATAAAATTAAAAAAAAAAAAGAATGAAATCTAGCCTAGTGTGGTAGTACACCCCTTTAATCTCAGAAGGCAGAGGCAGATGAATCTTTGAGTTCAAGGCCAGCTTGGTCTATGTAGTGAGTTCCAGGCCAGCCATATCTACATTGTTGAGACTCTCCCTAAAAAACCAAAAAAAAAAAAAAAA
>VZQC01009923.1:2368153-2438609 GCA_009823505.1 Rhizomys pruinosus
GAGAGCCAATAGCCAATTAGATTTGGGATATACAGGCACATGGCTGCCTCTGCTGCACAGTATTTCCAGGCAGGTGAGGTGTAGCTGGTGCTGACGGTGGAGTCTTGCTTGACTCAGGGAGACCCGTATTTGCTTCATTGGTTTAGTGGCCTTTGGCAACACTCTCTGGCATTCCAGAGGCCATCTGTACACTTGCATGTGCGGTCTCAATACATCCCTCCCATGTTAACGTCCGGTCTTCGGCAGCAGAGTCTTATCGCCTCTGTTCCTGCAGGTATCCCAATTTAGGGGCAAAGAGCCCTTACCTTTTGTGGGGCCTTGGATCCCCTGGCCAACATCCCCCTGGTAGAACAATCCATTGCTGATGTCAGAGCTCCTGCATTAATATTATATTAATGTAAATGTTTTTTTTTTAAATATATATTTTGTACAAGATTATCAAATATAGACCTGTGTCCCCCACCTTATCCCCCCACTCCACCAGAGCTCATGCATTCTGCCAAACATGCTTTTCATCTCTTTCTCAGTCTTTTTCGATATTCTCCATGTGGAAGTTGACTGTTTTAAGCAGTTCACTGTTTCAGTCAGTTCTTTGATGCAGTCCTTTCTGTT
Source organism: Rhizomys pruinosus (assembly GCA_009823505.1). NCBI lineage: Eukaryota > Metazoa > Chordata > Mammalia > Rodentia > Spalacidae > Rhizomys > Rhizomys pruinosus. Next base: position 2,368,766 of record VZQC01009923.1, read on the forward strand.
GTTGTTGTTTCCAATATGCATCACTCCCAACTGCTTGGACAAAAGCTCAAGGGGCCATGCACAAGAAATACTTACAACTAGGTAATTGGCACTAGCATCCACAGATGAGGGATACCATTCCTCGTTTGTTTTTCTGGGACTGTGTTACTTCACTCAGCATGATGTCCTCTAGCTCCAGCCATTTTCCTGCAAAGCTCATGATGTCATCTTTCTTTACTGCTGCATAGAACTCCATTGTGTAGATGTACCACATTTTCTCTATCTACTCATCAGTTGAGGGGCATTTGGGTTGGTTTCAGCTCCCTGCTATTGTGAAGAGAGCTGAAATAAACATGGCCGTGCATATATCTCTGCGGTGGGGTGAGTCTTGAGTATATATGACTGATACACTTTTATCTAACCCAAGTTAAAATAATGATGACTCACATCAGAGTTCATTGGAATCATAACTAAACAGTTGGCTCAGTAGTTAAGGAGAGCACTGGCTCTTCTTCCAGAGACCTGGGTTGGATTCCCAGCACCCACGTGGTGGCTAGCAGTCATCTGTGACTCCAGTTCCAGGGGATCTGATAACCTGTTCTCTGCAGGCACTGCATGTATGTGGTACACTTACATACATGTAGAGAAAACACAAATACACATATAAATAAAATATTTAAAAAATTATCTCAAAGTCAACGAAATTGACAGATGTAAATGAGGAATAATTAGTACTACAGTTTGATTTAAAATTCACAAAACTTGGAAGACTTGGAATGAACTGGCCACCTGACCCAGCCATACCACTCCTGGGTATTTACCCACAAGACTTATCTTACTTTAGAGATACATGCACAGCCATGTTTACTGCAGCTCTCTTCACAGTAGCAAGGACCTGGAACCAACCCAAATGCCCCTTAACTGACAAGTGGATAGAGAAAATGTAGTACATCTACACAATGGAGTTCTATGCAGTGGTAAAGAAAGATGACATCATGAGCTTTGCAGGTAAATGGCTGGAGCTAGAAGAGATCATGCTGAGTGAAGTAACACAGTCCCAGAAAAATAAACGACGAAGGGTATCCCTCATCCGTGCATGCTAGCACCAACTACCTAATTGTATGGCAAACTGAGCAATGTTAATGTGATCTGAAAACAACTGTGCTCTTATATTGTGAATCCCTTAAAAAAATAAACAACAAAAAAAATAAAGTTAGAGATCAAACAAATCATCCAGATATTAAAAAAATTCACAAAACTTCTAAACACATGCTTTAATTTAGTTTAGTATATAACATAATTTACTCACAAATGTCTATTATAGAACTCAACAGAAAATTTTCTTTTTTTCTTCTATTACTTCTTTATTTTTTTTTTCATTTTTTAACAATAAGTAATTTATGAGTACAAGCATCCTTCATGTAAAATCAATTTGCAAGCAGTTGTGCCCAAACCCACACAGCCCAAGGGTCCCACCATCCAGCTGGGGGGCTTGTATGTTCAATCAAGTTGATGAAATAAGTGTCCAGTCTATATTGCTGTAGTTTCACCATTCACCCCAATCGCAGCCCTTACATTCTACCACGCCCTCTCTTCAGGGTCTCCCTGTAGCCCCAGCTGTCCTGGAACTATGTACACCAGGCTAGCTTTGAACTTACAAAGATCCACCTGCCTCTGCCTCCTGAGTGCTGGGATTAAAGGTGTGAGCTACCATGCCTGGCTTCAGAAAATTTTCAAAATTAAAAAAAAAAAAAAAAAAAAAGAGCATAACTTTTCAATTCTGATTTTCAAGAACATAAACTGTTTGGGCATAAACACTGTATTAAAACAAAGTTAAACCAGATAGTTTTGGTTTACGCAGTTTGGAAAACAATTTTGTGACAAGAAAAACTCACTGGAAGAAAATAGGTCACTGAAAAAAATAGAATATGGTGCCATCTAGTGTGTGACAATAGGAACGTGTCCTGGAGTATTAGCCCCAGTTCAGTGTCACTGTGATTTTACCTACAATTCTCCAGGACACATGAAGATGAGGTCTGAGAGTGACCTGCAACACGAAAACAACCCCTATGCCAAGACAGGACTCAGAGACGTCTTATTAATTAGGCATGTAAAGAAAGGAAAGAAATTAGGTGGTTAAAAATAACTGAGGGGCTGGAGAGATGGCTCAGCGGTTAAGAGCACTGACTCCTCTTGCAGAGGAACCGAGTTCGATTCCCAGCACCCACATGGCGGGTAAAAGAACCCTCTTTAAGCTGGGCATGGTGGCACGTGCCTTTAATCCCAGCATGGGAGGCAGATCTCTGTGAGTTCAAGACCTGGTCTACATAGTGAGCTCCAGGCCTGCTGGAACTAAAGGGAGACCCTGTCTCAAAAACAAAACAAAAAAACAAAAAACAAAACAAAAAAAACTGAACAAAAGCAAACTGAAAAATAGAAAAAAGACAAATTGAGAAAACAATAATTCCCATGAAAAAGAGCATCTCAGTTATTCACAGGTAGGCAGGCAGGAGCTCAGGGTTAAACACTGGTGTTTTCAGCAGCGGAAGGGGAAGGTGGTACGTCACATCAAGCACCTCTTCTCTCCTTCAGCACGACGCTAAATTCTCTGCTCCAGATGCATTCTATCACTTTCAGACATGCGATATAGGAATCATGGTTGCCAAATGTCCCTAGCAGGGAAGCACCCACCTCTACATGCAATGTAATGTCTGACCAGTGAGAAAACACACAAGTCTCCCCAATAACACTCCCTTCCTTCCTTCATTTGGGGAAAGGCACTACTTTGGGAAATATTTCCAGTGCTGTCCTTACTAGTTTAAGTAATAAATTGTTCTTCATTCTTTTATCTCTTAGCCGTGCTTGCTGGCTGTGGACTCACCTAAGGGAGAATCTACTCTGCTCGGTTACATTATGAGGAGGCTGGTGGAGGACAGTTGTATCCTTGGGTATTTACGTCAGGTCACAAATCAACTCTTATCTGCTTTTTACAGAAAAAGCTGGTTTATCTGAAAAGTTTATTGACCTTCATTTTTCAAAAAAGTTTTGTTTTTTATTTATGTGTAGACTTGCAGGTTTGATGCTAGGAGGCCAGAGAAGATCTCCAGAGCTTGAGTTATAGGAGGTTGTAAGCTGCCTGATGTGGGCGCTGGGAACCAGATTCCAGCTCTCTGTAAGAGCAGCAAGCACTCTTAACCACCCAGTCATCTCTTCAGCCCTTTCACCCTGACTGCCAACAAAGTGACACATAGGGACTAAGCACCAATGGACGCCAGCCATGCCCATCCGAAGCACAAAACTGAAAGGTATCCAATGACCAAAAACAACAAAGAGGAACAAAAAGGGAAATTCTGTTTGGTCAAATTTACTTAACCAGACTTCATGAATAAGAGCCGTGCTGGAGAACGTTTAGCAAAAGGCTGGACACAATGTCAGCATTCCTGGGCAGGCAGACTTCCTGTAACATTTTCATGGACTGCCAAAGATTTTTTTCCCTTCTTACAGTATTTCTGAGAATGTGACTTTTCTATAAGGCCAAGGCATCCTGGGAACTAAGTGCAGTCCTAACTCACATTTGTGGTCTCCTTTCTTCCCTGCTGTTCACAGGGCATTATTTGTTTCTCACACATCTCTGTAAGAGGACAGGAGAAGCTATTTCATCTACTCTGTTCAGTGCTCTATACCCAGCATTTAATACTGCCTGGAACATGTAAGTGCTTAGTAAATATCTGCTGACTGAATAAATAAATCTCATATAGTCCAAATGGTCTAGTGGAGAAAGAAAAAAAAATCCCTCACAAAAATGAAGATAGTGATGGATGGAAACCAAGAGAGGTAACCAATCACCTCCATAGCTGGGTTAGTAGTGATGGATGGAAACCAAGAGAGATGATAACCAATTACCTCCATAGCTGGGTTAGTAGTGATGGATAGAAACCAAGAGAGATAACCAGTCACCTCCATAGTTGGGTTAGTAGTGATGGATAGAAACCAAGAGAGATAACCAATCACCTCCATCAGCTGGGTTAGTAGATTCGATGCAAACAAAACAAAACTCCCCAAAAAACAAAATAAAGAAAATAAACAAAGAAAAAACCAAGATCTGAGCTGTGGTGGCAAATACCTTTAATCCTAGCATTGGAGATAGAGACTGTGGATCTTTTGAGTTCAAAGCCAGCCCGGTCTACAAAGTGAGATCCTGTCTCAAAACCAAAACCAAAACAAGCATCTCCATCTCTATCACAACTGGCATTATTTAACAAGTTGTAATATCTGGAGATTCAAGCCATCTGAAAGATTTCAGCAAGGGAGTTAACATAAAAACTGTTCTCTGGAAGATTCACAAATAAATTAATCAAAACCCTCTTATTATATACCAAAATGCATAGGTGCCTAGTGCTTTGTTCAAGATGGAGGAGACTCTGGTATATTCATCTCTGCTGAATATACCAGATGAGTGTCCAGAGTCCCATAGAGCGAGTGCAGCACACCGAGAACCTTTTCCTGAATGGTGTCAACTTGTTCAGAAGGACAATAATCATCCAGACTTGACCTGGAGCCAAGAGAAAATGAGGAAAAACAGGTGAGTAGGATAAACTCACACTGTGCGGGGAGGCACAGCCTGCATGCCCACTGCGTGTGAGCGGACTCTGGAGCGATAGCTGAAAGCTGTTACATGCTTACCCTAATTCAGATGGTTTACAAGAATTGCTCTTTGTTTTATTTTCTTGAAAAAGCATTTCTATAAGATAGGCACAATTACCATCTTCTGTTTCTTTCTTTTTTTTTTTTTGAAATAGGGTCTCCCTGTAGCCCCAGCTGTCCTGGAACTTACTATGTAGACCAGGCTGGCCTTGAACTCACAGAGATCCTTTTGCCTCTGTTGGGATTAAAGGTGTGCACCACCACACCAGGCTTTTTTTTTTTTTCTTTTAGCTAGGATGTTGCTATGTAGACCTGGTTGCTCTGGGACTAGTTATGCCCAGCACATCTATTCAATTTTTATTTTCACATTTTAAGATGAGTATTTATAATTTTTATATCTCAAAGGAAAACTAGTCATCTCTTGGGAACATGGGCAATCTTAGTGACTGGGTGGCTCTCTTATTCTTTTATTATATGTACACAAGGAGAAGCTTTTTCAATAGGTGAAAGGATTTTGTTCTGAATACCACTATGTTAACTCTGTAAGTGTGAAGGACCCATGGCTTGGCTCAAAATGCAATGCTTTGGAATTAGGTTTTCTAGACAGTAGGAAGGAGAAAGGAACCAACTGGGGTGGAACAGAATCTGCACTCTAGGACTCTTTCTAAGACGCAGTAAGGACAACTGGAGTTACACTGGACAGTTTAAATGTTACTGCCAGAGGCTGGAGAGATGGCTCTGCACTTACTGCTCTATGAGAAGAGCTGAATTCAGTTCCAGCACCCATACTGGGCGGTTTACACCTGTAACCCTAACTTCAGGAGATTTGATGTCCTCTTTTGACTTCCATGGGTACATGCACACACAGGGCATATACTTACATACATACATACAAATAAAAATGTTACTGCCAATTACATATTAAGATGTGAACTGATGGGGACACAACTTGGCTCAACAGGGCTTAACGTACATGACAGCATGCACGGAAACTGATGGCGAGGCCCGTGCAGGGGTGCAGAGAGCGGAGGGGGTCTAAATAAAGATGTGCTGCATGAGATTTGCAAAGAAATAATTAAATAAAAAGGATGTGAACTGAGATTTGATCACTGTCTTCTGGTTCTGCACTAAGGAAAACCACAGAGGATGACTAGGTTACCTTTGAGAAATTATAAATACTCATCTTAAAATGTGAAAATAAAAATTGTAAAAATTGAATAGACAGGCTGGGCATGGTCGTGCACATCCGTCACCTCAGCATGTGGGAGTCTGCGGCAGGAGACTGAATGCAAGTCCAACTTGTACTACATACTCTTAAGACGGCCCTCCCCTATTTAAGATACAATAAATATGTTTTAAATATTTTATTATTTTTATTTTATGTGTATGAGTGTTATGCCTGAATGTATATAAGTGCATCTGTGTTGTACAATGGCTGCAGAGGTCAGAAGGTGGTGTTGGATCCCCTGGAACTGGAGCTATGGATGGTTGTAAGCCACCATGTGGGTGCTGGGAATTAAACCCAGGTCTTCTGCAAGAACAGACAGTGCTCTTAAACAATGAGCCATCTCTTCAGCCCATAATAAATATTTTTCTTTAAAAAATATTTTATTGATGGTTGTGGTTGTACATGTCTTTAATCCCTGCACTTGGAAGGGGGAGGCAGGGGGAATCTCTGTGAGAACAAGGCCAGCCTGGTCTATATAGTGAGTCCTAGGCCAGCTGTGGTTACAGGGAGACCCTGTCTCCCAAAGACAAAAAAAAAAAAAATTATTTTATGTGTATGAGAGTATTGCCTTCATGTATCTAAGCCCACTCGTGTCCTGTGATGCCTGAGGAGGTCAGGAGACGGCTTCCCTAGAACTGGAATTATATAGATGGTTGTTAGCTGCCATGTGGGTGCTGGGAATTGAACCCTGGTCCTCTGAAAGAGCAGCCAGTGCTCTTAACCACTGAGCAATCTCTCCAGCCCCACAATAAATATTTTTTTTGCTACTGTTGTCTTTTTTTTTTTGAGATAGGGTCTCCCTGTAGCCCCAGCTGGTCTGGAACTCACTATGTAGACCAGACTGGCCCTGAACTCAAGAGAGATCCGCTTGCCCCCGCCTCCTCAGTGCTGAGTGGCCAGTGAGTCCTAGTCATCCACCTGTCTCCACTTTCCCCTAGCCCTGAGGTGACTGCTGCACCTGGCTTTTACAAACCACGGTCCTCATGCTGTACAGCAAGCACGTTGTGAACCATGTGGTGGTTGGAATGAGTGTTCCTCATATAGGATCCAAGTATTTGAAGATTTTGTTCCCAGTTCATGGCACTGTCTGGGGCAGTGGAACCTTTAGGAGGTGTGGCCATTCTGGAAGAAGCATGCCACTCTGGGTGCATTTTTATGGAGTATACGGTTGGCCTACTTCAGTCTGGCTCTGCTTCCTGTGCCTGCCTGAAGCTGTGAGCACGTGGCTGGCTTTCTGCTCTGACGACCTTCTGCCAGCACGATGGACTCTTGATCCCCCTGGAACTGTAAGTCAAATCAACTCTTCCTTGTATAAGTTGCCTTGATCATGGTGTTTTTTTTTTTTTTCCTTCTTAAGTTAATTTTTATTGAGGGCATTTCACACATTTCTTAATCAAATTTAGATTCTTTCCCCCATCCATGCCCACCCCTCACCCCGTCCCGCCCCCCAGCCAGAGCTCATGGATTCTGTCATACATGTTAAGTCCTGTCTTGCATCTTTTTCTCAGTCTTTTATAACCTTTTTGATGCACAAGTTTATTGTTTTGGTCAGTTCTTTGAATAGGTTTTTCTCTCTCTTTTTTGTTCCCTTTAATTTAATTTTATATTATTCCAAAATATGCATAAATACACTCCACACATAAATCAAAATTACAAATTCTGAAAATAAACTATAGGTTGATTCCTAAACATTTAGAGAGATTCACATTTTAACAGTAAAGTTGCATGCAGGTAAAAAGATGCGTAACTTTACCATCTTTTTTTTTTTAGAATATGAATACATATCTTCCATCCATATATGGTAATTACAATATGTGGATACAAGTGGTAGGACAATTCTAGAGCCCATTGAGAGATTCACATTGGAATAGCACAGCTGCTTTCAGATACAACGAAATATAGTAATAAAGTTGCTCAGTTTGCCTGCCAACTGGGGATTTGGTGTTAGCATCCACAAATGAGGGAAACCATTTGCCTTTTTTTTTTTTTTCTGGGACTGTGTTATTTCACTTCTCCCTGGAGTTCCAGCTGTCCTGGAACTCACAGAGATCTGCCTGCCTGTGACTCTGGCCTTTCTGAGCTTCTAGAGGCTGCCTTGCTTCTTCAGCTTACAGCCCCATCCTCCATCTTCAAAGCTGGTGGTGGAGCATCTTCCATGCTCTCTCTTTCTCTGACTTTCCTGACTACCTTTTACCAGAACTCTTGTGACTATACTGACCCGACATAGGTGGTTCAGGATAATCTCCTCATTCAAAATCTTTGAGTTAATCACACTGCAGAGTCCCTATTACCATATAAAGACAATTCGTGCACAGATTTCAAAGCTCAGGACATAGACACCTTTGATGGCCTGCTAGCCTACCATACTTACCTTGCAATTGTCACAAGAGTAGGTTTCGGTAAGTTTCTCAGTAAATAATACACAGATTGAATAAGATGCTCAATTTCTTGTTCTGTGCTGATATGATGAGGAAGTTCTGAATAATCACAGGTTAGACCAGCTTGGTGAACCTGAAAATAAACAGTGAAAAGTGACAATGTGAGCTGGGTGTGGTGGTGCACGCCTTTAATCCTAGCACTTGGGAGGCAGAGGCAGGCGGATCCTTGTGAGTTCAAGGCCAGCCTGGTCTACAGAGTGAGTTCCAGGACAGCTGGGGCTACAGGTAGATCCTGTCTTGAAAAGACCGGAAAAAAAAAAAAAATGTGACAATGTGAGTAGGAAACCCAGTTTAATGGTCAGATGAGTGCCCAGCATGCGTGACAAGGCTCTGGGTTCAACCTCCAGTACTGAAAACAAAAAGATTCTAAAAAATGACACTGAAAGACTTTGTTCATTTTAAAAGATTCTTGTCAGGGTTTGGAGATAGATGGATTCCTGAAGCTCACTGGCCAGCCAGCCAAGCTGAACTGATGAGCTTCAAGTTCAGTGAGAGATACTGTCTCAAAAAACAAAGGTGGATGATGCTGGTGAGCTCCACATTTGTATTGTGGCCTCAGTAAGCCCTCCTCCCACCCTGTCTCTGTGTCTGTCACCCCCCCCCCATATACACACACAATAATAAGCAAATTTTTTTTTCTCTTTTGGTCTTTTCGAGACAGGGTCTCCCTGTAGCCCCAGCTGTCCTGGAACTCACTCTGTGGACCAGGCGGCCTTGAACTCACAAAGATCCACCTGCCTCTGCCTCCCGAGTGCTGGGATTAAAGGCGTGCACCACCACACCCAGCTAATACGCAATTTTTTTTAAAAAGGGAGCTCTTCATCAAGGAATGTTTCAAGCATACTTACCTGAAGACATAACTAGTTATATAATGAGCTCGAAATGTTTATAAATCACTGGGTGTGGTGGTGCAGGCCTTTGATCCCAGCACTTCGGAGGCAGAAGCGGAGGCGGAGGCAGAGGCAGAGGTAGAGGCAGGCGAATCTCTGAGTTCAAGGCCAGCCTGGTCTACAGAGTGAGCTCCAGGCCAGCTGGGACTAACGGGAGACCCTGTCTCAAAAAGACCAAAAAAAAAAAAAAAAAGTTTATAAATCCTGAGTATCATCTATTTACCATTCTTATCAAATGCCATTTTTCTAGAACAGGAAGTCTTAGGCTACCCAGCATTACTCATGTTATGCTTTTGGTGTGTTCTTTATTGTCATAACTCAAAGATTAAGTTCACAAATATCAGCTCTAATTAGGTGGTCTGACTGCAATCTACAACCAACGAAAACTTTACCTCTTATTGCTGTTACAGAAGCACCAGACTCAAGAGGCAGAAGACTTGTTAAGTCTCCGATCTGGCCAACAATCTGAGAAGAGTCACTGAAACTTTGTTCTGATTTTGAGACAGGGTCCAGCTATGCAGCCCAGGCTGGCCTTGAACCTGCTACTGTACCCTTAGCCTTCTGAGTGTGGGAAGCATGTACAACTTCGTCTAGCTGCATTTGCACTTTTTTTAAATATATTTTTTAAAAATATATTTTTTAAATATATTTTTAAAAAATATTTATTTATTTTTATGTGTATGAATGTACTACTGTCTGTATGTAGGTCTGTGCACCCGTGTCGTGCAATGCTGCGGAGGTCAGAAGAGGGTGTCGGATTCCCCTTGGAGCTGGAGTTCTCCTGGAATTGGAGTTACAGACAGTTCTCAGCTGCCATGTGGGTGCTGGGGATCGAACCCGGGTCCTCTGCAAGAGCAGTCGGCGCTCTTAACCACTAGGCTATTTCTCCAGCCCCGCATTTGCACTTTTAAAACTTCACTTCTTGTTGGGTGCTGGGTGTGGTGGCGCATGCCTTTAATCCCAGCACTTGGGAGGCGGAGGGAGGTGGATCTCTGTGAGTTCCAAGCCAGCTGGGGCTACAAGGAGACCCCGCTTCAAAAAAAAAAAAAAAAAAAGTCCCCCCCCAAGCTTCACTTTTATCAAATATTGAGTAAAAACAAAAAAGTACATCCTTTGGGGCTGGAGAGATAGCTCAGTGGTTAAGAGCACTGGCTGGTCCTGGTTTGATTCCCAGCACCCACATGGAGGCTAAAAACCATCTGTAACTCTAACTCCAGGGAATCTGAAGTCTTCTTGTGACCTCTTGGGGCACTGCATGATATGACTGCATTTATATATACACAGGTAATATACACATAAAGTAAAAGTAATAAAAAATATTTTTAAAAAGAAAAATATATGCATCAAGGACTGTAAAATGGTAAATTGGAAATCATGTTTAAAAGTGTCTATCAACACCATTCAGATCACCATAGACAAGCAGCAAAGATGGCTCAAATGCACCAGACCTACACCTCCTTTGATTTTTATGATCAGATGATTTTTCAGAGAACGTAAATTAAAGGACAAAGAACGTAAGTGAGAACCAATGAATAGGCAGAATTAGAAGCTGTGGACTTATCTCTGCTGGTGAAGTCAGATTTGATTATCAATGACCACAACAATGAAAAGAAAACAAAAGAAAAGAAAAGGATGGTCAGCAAGCAGTGTGGCATTCCTGACATCCAGAGCTTGGCAGGTGGATCAGGAATTCCAGGCCATGGAGAGTTAGAGGCCAGGCTGGACCACATGAGACCCCACCTCAAACAACACAAGTGACAACAACAAAAATGGAGTACCTTTGCCTTTCATATGAAATGTTTTTCCTGGAAAATATGTTTAAAATTCTGGTTTCTAAAGAGTATATACATGTATTTTAAAATTGATTTGTTTCTGAGACAAGCTCTCCCTGTAACCCCAGCTGGCCTGATCCTCCTGCTTCACCTGCTATGTAGACCAGGCTGTCCTTGAACTCACAGGGATCCATCTGCTTTTGCCTACCTAGTGCTGGGATTAAAGGCGTGCACCACCATACCCCAATAACTCATTTGCTTTTTTAAAATAATTCATTTAGGGCTGGAGAGATGGCCTAGCGGTTAAGAGCGCCGACCGCTCTTACAGAGGACCCGGGTTCGATCCCCAGCACCCACATGGCGGCCGAGAACCGTCTGAAACTCCGATTCCAGGAGAACTCCAGTTCCAGGGGAATCCGAGAGACCCTCTTCTGACCTCCGCGGCATTGCACGACACGGGTGCACAAACTTGCATGCAGACAATACATTCATACACATATGGAAATAAATAAAATTAATAAAAAAAAAATAATTCATTTAGAGCCATCTCTTGGGTTTGATTCCCAGCACCCACATGGCGGCTAAGAACCATCTTTCACTCCAGTTCCAGGGGAATCTGATGCCTTCTTCTGAACTCCGTGGCATTGCATGACATGGGTGCACTAACCTACATGCAGACAGTACACTCATACACATAAAAAAATAACAAGTTAAAAAAATAAAAAAAATTCATTTAGACTTCAGCAATATGAACAAAATGAATCATTCTTACAAAATTTCACCCAGAAAATTTCCTGTATAAAGCATCAATTTTATTTATTTATTTATTTATTTATTTATTTATTTATTTATTTATTTATTTATTTTATATATTGAATGTACTGTCGCATGTAGTGTTTGTGCACCCGTGTCGTGCAATTCTGCAGAGGTCAGAAGAGGGTGTCGGATTCCCCTGGACTTGGAGTTCTTCCGGAATTGGAGTTACGGACGGTTCTTAGCTCGCCATGTGGGGCTGGGATTGAACCTGGGTCTCTGCAAGAGAAGTCGGTGCTCTTAAACTGCTAGGCCATCTCTCTCCAGCCCCAAAGCATCAATTTTAAAATTATAACATATTTACCATTTCATAGTCTGGTACTTCCATCCGTCTTTTCAAACTCTGCACAAGTGGAACTAGTGATTCCATCCTGGAAAAAAGCCACCACAGTCAATTAAACACCACAATAACCTCAACTAAAATCAATCAGTAGTAACGTGACTTTCATCATGGGCGGTGGGGCAGAGGGGGAGTAACTTAGTGGAGGAGTGCCTGCTTAGTATGTACGAGGCCCTGGTTCAATTCCCAGCCCATACAAAAATATTAATAATTTAAAAAAAGGAGAGCTCTTCTAATTGATTATTAGACTCTCTCCTGGAGGAAAACTCACAGCTGATGCCACAAGCTTACATCCTCTAATTGGTTTAGGAAGATGTTATTAAGCCACAGTAAAGACCCTGTCATATTTTTACAGAAAAAATGTAATTCATGGATTAACATACCATCCAAAACATCTGTGTCTAACCAAAGTAACCTACCATGACAATTAGTACTGTGTAAATACCATATAATCTAATTGTTTGTGCTTCTTTAATAGGATTGAAAGGTTATTCCTGGACAAACTGTCAGCCCAATGAAAGGAAACAGCCAGAAGTTGACCAGAGTCCAAAACGAATCTCCAGAGAAATAGACTGTTTTGCTTTTGTCCACCTGTGCCCTGTGCCCCTTTTTTCTAGCCGGAAACTAACTGCAGAAGAGGGGGCGTGGGTAGAATGTAAGGACTGCGATGGGGTGGAATGCAGCTGAAACTACAGAGCAATATAGTCATTGGACACTTATTTTATCAACTTGATTGTATATACGAGCCCCCCAGCTGGATGGTGGGCTCTTGGGCTCTGTGGGTTTGGGCAACAACTGCCTGCAAATTGGTTTTGAAGGATGCTTTATTCATAAATTATTACTTATTGTTAACAAATGAAAAAAATAAAGTAATAGAAGAAAAAAAATAAATACAAGTTTGAAAAAATAATAAATAATCTTTAAAAATCTTAAAAAAAAAAAAGGAGAGCTCTACCATGGAAACATGCTTTGTACACTGCTTCAGAAACGAAGGATAAAGTTGTTTAAATATCTTTTGTTTTATTTATGTTTTCCCTCTCTTCTTCCCTTCCTTCCTGGCCTCCACATCACAGACATCTGTCTGACTGTGTCTCCCCCAACCCCAATGCTGGAATTAAAGTGTCTGCAACCACACCCGGCTATTTTTATTGTTTTTTTTGTTTGTTTTTTTTAGTCTTTTTAAAATTTTTTTTTATTAATTTTATTTATTTCTGTATGTGTATGAATGTACTGTCTGCATGCAAGTTTGTGCACCCGTGTTGTGCAATGCCGCGGAGGTCAGAAGAGGGTGTCGGATTCCCCTGAAACAGGAGTTCTCCTGGAATTGGAGTTTCAGATGGTTCTCGGCCGCCATGTGGGTGTGGGGATCGAACCCGGGTCCTCTGCAAGAGTGGTCGGGGCTCTTAACTGCTAGGCCATCTCTCCAGCCCCCTTGTTTGTTTTTGAGACAGGGTCTCAGGTAGTCAAGGGTGGCTTCTAACTTACTATGTAGCTGATGATGACTTTGAACTACTGATCTTCCTATTTCTCTACCTTCAAATCCTCAGGTAAAGATTACATTAAAAAAAAAAATACTATTCATAAATTTGTGTTTAAAATTTAGTGCTAAAAAAATTAGTTCCTTTTAAGATTTAAGATAGTTGCCGGTGCTGGGTGTACACGCCTTTAATCCTAGCACTCAGAGGCAGAGGCAGGTGGATCTTTGTCGAGTTCAAGGCCAGCCTTGGTCTACAGAGTGAGTTCCAGGATAGTTGGGAGGCTGACAAGGGAGCCCCTGTGTGGAAAAGACCAAAAAAAAAAAAAAAAAAATGCAGATGTTGAAGAAAAATTAGTGCTATTTTTTATTTAATTTTTGGTTTGTTTTTGACACAGGGTCTTGCTCTGTAGCCATGGCTAGCCTAGAAATCACTATGTAGATGAGACTGGCCTTGAGTTTGGAATGATCCTCCTGCCTCTGCTCTCTAGGATTACAGACATGTACCACTACTCTCAGCCCAATACTGTCTTTTTTTTTTTTTTTTTTAATAAGAAAAATGATCGTGTGAGTGTGGCTGGTGTGTGTGTAACATGCTTGTGTGTGGGGTGGAGGTCAAAGGTCAATACTGGGTATCTTCCTGGTCAGTGTCTACCTTATTTGGAGACAGGATCTTTCACTGAATATGGTGTTACCAACTTGTTTGCATGTGTGTGGATGTGTGTGGGGTGGAGGTCAAAGGTCAATACTGGGTGTCTCCCTTGTCAGTGTCCACCTTATTTGGAGACAGGCTCTTTCACTGAACATGGTGTTACCAATTTGCCCAGGAGCTCCAGGCCTCTTCCCATCTCCACTTCTCTACCAGGCCTGGCTTTTCATAGATGGTAGGGATCCGAACTCGGTCCTCACGCTTGTATGACTGAGCCATCTTCCTAGTCTTTAATACTAATTTTATTTTTGTTTTTTTTGTTTTTTTTTGAGACAGGGTCTCCCTGTAGCCCCAGCTGTCCTGGAACTCACTCTGTAGACCAGGTTGGCCTTGAACTCACAAAGATCGGCCTGCCTCTCTCTGCCTCCCAAGTGTTAGGATTAAAGGTGTTAGCCACCACGCCTGGCCTAATACTAATTTTTAAAGAGCAGTTTGTTTAACAAACTTGGAAATATATTTAAGGGTGACAATTCATAATTTAGGGAAGAAAAATTTTAGGGGGCTCTTACCCAGGGTTTGAAGCCAATCTCTGTAGAGTTTCTTCATCATCACCATCACACAAATCAGCAAAAGTAGCTTCTAAGTCTTCTAACTGATGAATTCGAGTATCAACAATATCTACCAAATCTTCCTTTAAATACATTGAAAAGCTGAGATTACATAGTTATTCCTTCAAAAAACAAGTAAAATACTATTATAATGAAAATATTACATTAGTTCACTTGTTAAAAATAACTTCCAGTTTATGATGACATAGGACCTTGTCTGACAATAATGATTTCAAAATCTGAGCTTAAAGTGAAAAAAAAAAAAAAAGACTTCCAAGAAATATGCATGCACATATAAATACATGTATGCACAGAAAGAATTTAGACAGCTGGAATAAGCTACAAGATATTATTAGAGACAGGCAAGGTAGTTCCCTTCTGTAATCCCAGCACTTAGGAGGCCAACCACAGACTGTCTAAAACATTCTATCTTTAAACAGGCAAGCAAACAACCCCAAAACCAAATTGTTCTTTTTGAGACAGGGTCTCCCTGTAGTCCCAGCTGGCCTGGAACTCACTCTGTAGACCAGGCTGGCCTTGAACTCACAGAGATCTGCCTGCCTTTGCCTCCCGAGTGCTGGGATTAAAGGTGTGAGCCACCACGCACAGCACAAGGTATTTTTTTTTTTTTAGTGACAGATAAAATTCAGAAACAGAACTGCATACCTCGGTTAGGTTACTATCGGGCTTTTTAAACTGGTAAAGCTCTTGTAGAATTTTATATTCCTCCTATAAAAAGAAACCAAAAAAAGAAGTCTAAGGTTAAGAGTCTTCAATGATATCCCTGTGATACAAGGAAAACGTCTTAGATAATATTCAAAGGTTTGTCTCAGAGAATCAGGCACAATGTGTACTTGAGGTATCCAGTGTAAACTTATTTGTTTTCAGAGCAAGTCAATGTAGCCGGGAGTAACAAAGTATAAAACATTAGCTAATAGGCTAACGGGCCACGAAAGTATTTCTAATACTATCCCATTATGTAATTGGACATATCCTACCATCTTAATAGACTTTAGCAATTTCTAGGAGAGGACAGAAAATTCCCCAGGTGTACCATGCAGCCATCTTCTCTATCATGCAGCAATAGAAGAGAACTGTGGGGCACAGAGGCAGCAGAGTAACAGACACAGAACCTGAGTTAAGAGATGCTACTTGGGGCTGGAGAGATGGCTCAGGAGTTAAGAGCACTGACTGCTCTTGCAGAGGACCAGGGTTCAATTCCCAGCACCCACATGGTGGCTAAGAACCCTCTTAGGCTGGGCATGGTGGTACAAGCCTTTAATCCCAGCACTTGGGAGGCAGAGGCAGGTGGATCTCTGTGAGTTCAAGGCCAGCTTGGCTTACATAGTGAGCTCCAGGTTCAGGCCAGCTAGGACTAAAGGGAGATCCTGTCTCAAAACACCAAAAAAAAAAGATAAAAAGAAAAAAAAAAAAAAAAAGAAAAAAGATAGATGCTATTCTACTCAAGGGCTGGAGGGACTGCTTGGGTCAAGGGCATTTCCTACTCTTCCATAGGGCCTGAGTTCAGTTCCCAGAACCCATGTCGGGCAGCTCACAAATATCGGATGCTTGTCGGATGAAGGAACTGCTGAGTTCTCTCTCCAGCCTCTGGCTTAACTGTTTTATTTAGGATTACAGCCAGGGAAGAGATAAAACTTATTAGGCGCAATGTTGTACACTATCATCAGTGCTTCACTGAATCAGTCCTATGAGCTGTAATGACTTTGCAATATCGGGGACTGAACCCAGGATCCTGTGCATGTTAGGCAGTGTTCTACCACTGAGGTATACCCTCAGCATCCCGTGAGTCACTGCTTCCTCCACTTCATACACAGCTAAACTGAAGGTCAGAGGGGGAGCTCCTCTCCCCAGGTGACACAGCTTGTTAGCAGCAGCTATGACAAAGGGGACTCCTCACTCTATTGTCTTTTTTCAGATAGGGTCTCACGTAGCCTAGGCTGGCCTTGAACTCATGATCTCTTGCCTTTCCCTCCATTAAAAATAAGCATGTGTTAAAAAGACAAACAAACAAACAAAAAAAAGCATGTGCCACCATGCCTGGCTCTATTATCTCTTTTTGCTCATAGCTGGAGGCAGATCATTGTTCAAGGCCAGCCTGGTATACATAGCAAGTTCCAGGGCAGCCAGCACTACAGTGATACCCTGTCCCCCAACCAACGAACCAACCCATCTGTATATCTATATTAATATTTGGGCATCAAGATGGCTCAGAGGGTAGAGGCACTTTCCACCAAGCCTGCTGACCTGAGTTTGATCTCTGGGTCCCACAGAAAGGAGAGAGGTGACTCTTGCTTGTCCATTCACCTCCACAAATAAATGTAACACATGTTTTGAAAGCTGTTAAGTTATGAAGCATAATGCAGGTTGAGCATCTTTTATCTGAAATGCCTGGAAGCAGAAGTTCTCTCAGACTTCAGGGCTTTTCTGATTTTGGACTATCGCATGGACTTTATGGGTGCTCTCGTCATGGTGCTTAGAAAGCTTTGGATTTGGGAGCATTTTACATGAAGGAATTTCAAATTAGGAATGTTCAACTTGTATATAATTTAAAAAGACTGGAAAAAACAAAAAACAGAACAGTATGTGGCAGAGAGATAGCCTCTAACCCTAAAATAATCAGCACGTGGCCAGCTGCAGAAGGCTTGTGGTCTCTGATAATAGAGAAATGCCATGTAATTCAAGAGCCATGTCTGCAAACCTACTAACCTGAGTGAACATTTCTTTGAAGGGATTTTTGACAGAAAAAAAATCCAAGTCAATATCTAAAATGAACGCATCTCCATTTTTCAAAATCTCTTGAATCTGCCCAGTGCTGGCTGCACTCTGGCTTCTGGGAGGACACGGGCATGGTGGCTCCTGGCATGCAGGGTCATTTGTTGGTGCCACCTCAACCTTTCCCAGGCCTGCTGAGTCAGAGTCCCGGTCAGCAGCCATGGTGTTCTCTCTGTCTTCAAGTGCTAGCTTGGGCTTCTTTGCAGAAGACACAGAGTCATTTTCCTCTAGGCTGTTACAGAGTTTACAAGGTTCTACCACAATCACATCCAGCTGTAATGGTTTTTGGTTCTTCAGCTGGTCTTCAGGTACGAAAAGACCATCACTTAGGAAGTAATAATCTGTACTTGTAACCCTAATCAAAAGGAAAAAAATACTGTAAAAAAGAATTGACAAATTATGATATTACAGAAATAAGTCATGTCTGGAGAAAACTTGGGCTTTCTTTAGCATTTGTACTTCCTCTTCTGTAGAAACAGCTGTCCAAATCCACAGCTGGCATTCAAATACCCAATGTAAAGACTATACTCTTTTTGTAGTCTACCTTGTATATGGCTAGATATGGTCACTTGAGAAGTTCTGGTTGAGAGAGAGAGAGAGAGAGAAAGAAAGAGAAATAGGCTGGCTTTAATCTTAGCATTCAGAAGTAAGTAGATCTCTGTGAGTTGGAGGCCAGCCTCATCTAAATAGAGTCCCAGGCCAATTGGGCTACATAGAAAGAGCCTATCTAAATGGAAGGAAGGAAAGAAGGGAGACTAACAGACAGAAGGAACTAGTTTCCTTAAACTGAAGAGTTGCCACATAGACTTAGATTAAGTATGTGGTAAACTCTAACATCAGAAAGAAACTTCCCTGTGTAATTCAGTGTTTCTTTGATTTCTTTCGTCTTGTATCTTTACCCAAATAAACAGAAAAAAAAAAAACCTTAAGGGAAAAAATATAATTAGAAATAATTTCTGTTTATTTAAATTTTATGTGTATAAGTGTTTTGGCTGCATGTATGTAAATGTATTTGTTTGTGTAATGCCTGCGGAGGCCAGAAGAGGGTGTCTCATCCCCTGAAGCTGGATCCTCTGCAAGAGAAGCCAGTACTCTTAACCACTGAGCCATCTCTCCTGCCCCTTGAAATAACTTCTTTTTAAAAAAATTTTTTTTAAAAATTTATTCTTTATGTGTATGAATGTACTGTCTGCATGCAGGTTTGTGCACCTGTGTCATGCAATGCCACACAGGTCAGAAGAGAGTGTCGGATTCCCCTGGAACTGGAGTTAAAGACGGCTCTCAGCCACCATGTGGGTGCTGGGGATCGAACCCTGGTCCTTTGCAACAGCAGTCAGCGCTCTTAACCACTAGGCCATCTCTCCAGCTTGAAATAACTTCTCTTAATACAAGTTCCTTCTGACCAATTTCAGAGCTTTACTTAAACTACATTAACTGTAGGTGGTTTGTTTGTTTCACATGTAGGCCTAGTAGGCCCGGAAATCACAATGTAGACCAAGCTGGCCTCCAACTCACAGAGATCTCTCAAGTGCTGGAATTAATAGCATGTGTCACTATGCCTGGCTAACCATAGTATTTTTAACATGAAAAGAAATTTACAACAATCCACATGCTTACAGACTGAGTTTTATGAGTTCTAGATTTCCCATTCTTCCCCCCTTTCCTTGGATTAATATTATTTAATTTATGTGGTGTCTGTGTGTGTGAGGGCAGTGCCCACGGAGGTCAGAGGACGGGACACTGAATCCCCTGGACCTGGAGTTTCCGGTGTTTGTGAACCACCTGGTGTGGGTGCTAGGCTCTAACTCCAGAGCGGCCAGTGCTCTTACCTGCTGAGCCATCTCTCCAGCCCAATTTCACTCTTTTTTTTTTTTTTAAAGACAGAGTATCATTGCTCATTCTGGTCCCCAACTCCAGGGCTCAAGTGATCCTCTTGCCTCAGCTCCTGTATAACTGTGACGACAGTCATACATGACTGATCTCAGTCAGTGTTCTGAGTCTAGAGACAGCTCAGCTTTCTTATATTATTCCTTGGAGGATACTTAGAACAATGAAATCAAATATATCTATCTTTCAGAGGAATACTCTACTAAGTTAAAATGATACAATTTATTTTCCACCTGTTCATACCTAGCAATGTTTGAGATAAAGGTCTCATGTAGGCCAGGTTGGTCTTACTTGACTATATAGCTGAGGAGATATTGAACTTAGGGTTCTCCAGTCATCATCTCCTGAGTGCTCAGATTAAAGGAATGTGCCAACACACCTGTATGAGTAGTGCTGAGGATTGAGTTAGGGGCTTCATGCACATTAGGTGAGCACTCTATTCACTGAGCCTACACCCTGAGTTCCTATGGGTATAAATTAAGAAAGACAGTTTCCAAAAAAGATTAATAACTTAATAAAGTCCAAGCTTGTTAAAAACTGCAACAACTTAAAGACATCAAAGGCTGTAACCCTAACCTAAATTTATCTTTTGTGTGTGCATGTTTATGTGTGTGTGCATGTAGAGGCTACAGGTCAACCTGGCTGTCACTCCTCAGGCATCCTCTACCTTCTTAGCCTTCTGCTGGCCTGGAGCTGGCAAAGTAGGCTGGGCTGGCCAGTGAGCCCTAGAGGTCGACCTTGGCCTCCCCATTGGTAAGTGCCACATGCCCTACTTCTCCATGCACGTTCTGATGACCAAACTCAGGTCCTCATGTCTGCGAGCACTTTACCTACTTATCTACCTCCCCTGCCTTGTATTCTTTTTTAATAAAGGAACTTTTACTTTGCATCTATTCATATAAACACATACTTTCATATTCATGACTCTATGCAGTGAGGCTCTTCATGAAATTTACTTTTGGGATTATCTAAAATCATGAGGTTATCAAAACATTACCAACAGTGTTATCAGATATTAAGTTTCTAAAATATTTCTATTATTGGGCCTAGTGGCCAGCCTGGGCTACATACTAAGTTCAGGGTTAGAATAAGGGCATGTCTCCATAAAGCCCAAAGCACACTAGACATGGTAGGGAACACCTTTAATCCTAGTACTTGGGAGGAAAAGGCAGGTGGAACTCTGTTGTGAGTTTGAGGCCAGCCTGGTCTACATAGCAAGGCCAGCAAGGGCTACACAGTGACATCTGTCTCACAAAACAAAACAGAACAAAACCAAACCAAACCCCTAAACAATAAATAAAACCCACTACCAACAACAAAAACCAAAAGTATATACAAAAAAAAAAAAAACCAAAATGACCTCCACCACCACAAGAAGGCTATGCACACATAATATATTCATGTCAAACTAGGCACAGTACCTCATACCTATAACAGCCTTTGAGAGACCCAAGAAGAATTTTTGTGACTGAGCTCAGCCACATAACATGGTAAGTTCTAGACCCTATCTGAAACAACAAACAACAAAAATCTGTGTCAGATCATACAGAATGATTTTATTTTATAGGTTAAATTAGGTTCACTCACTTTTTTTTTTTTAACTTTTTAAAAATTTATTTCTATACGTGTAGTAGGTCTGTGCACCCGTGTCGTGCAATGTCGTGGAGGTCAGAAGAGGGTGTCAGATTCCCCTGGAACTGGAGTTCTCCTGGAATTGGAGTTTCAGACGGTTCTCAGCCTCCATGTGGGTGCTGGGGATCGAACCTGGGTCCTTTGTAAGAGCGGTCGGCGCTCTTAACTGCTGGGCCATCTCTCCAGCCCAGATTCACTCACTTTCATATTAAATGTCTTCCTTTCATGTAGACCAATATTATGTACAATATTTGTTATATGCTAAGTTCCATTTATTTTTTTAATTATATAACAGCCAGGCATGGCAGTGTATGCCTTTAATCTCAGCTCTCAGGAGGTGGAGGCAGGCAGATTTCTGTGAGTTCAAGATCAGCTGGGGCTACATAGTGAAACTGTCTCACCCCCTCCCTCCAAAATCCAACAACAAAACCACTCATAAATGAATAAATTATATAAGAAAGACAATTTTTCATGTATCATGATGAAATTATTTGGATAAATGACAAGAACACATACTACCAAAGCTAATATTATCATTAGAACTGAAACAAGAAGGGTAACATTTTCACTGTCTGTTAGGTTCTAGAAAGTTGTGTTTACACTGATTAAAATCTGGATGGAGAAAAATTCACAAGGCTCTACCCAATACGAAGAGTATATATATATAGATAGAGATATATATATATGGAGTCAGTGACTGCTGAGGGTGGGGGGAAACCAACTCCCCTGCCCCCTGCCGAGACCCCCCTGAATCCCAAGTGGTTAGCCTTAAGGCATTTAAATAAAGGAACACTAATTGGACCCAAACAAAAATATGAATTCAAGAGGGGGCAGCTGGGAGGACATGGGAGAGTTCAGACATGGTAGAAATTATGTACATAGTGTATTCATCGAAAAAATGATAAAAAATTATCCCATCACAAAAATCTGGAAAGAACAGATGGGTATTTCTAAAGATATTGTCATATCATAAGATTTACTACATCAGTTAAATATTGCATACAATAAAATAAATGCACATATAGTCATCAGAGGGTACAATAATTTAGGTTGGACTGAGTACCCCCAAACTAATCATATCAATAATATTAAAATCTATTTATTCAGACACTGGATTTATACAAAATGAAAACAAAGTGAACAAAGTGAGATTTTTTTTTGGGGGGGGGGAACAGTATCTGATGCAGCATAGGTTGGCCTCAAAGTCAGTGTGGCTCAGGATGACCTTGAATTCTAGATCTTTCTTCCTTTAGCTCAAGAGTGCTGGGATTACAGGTATGTGCCACAGCTCAACACTAAACTTAATTATTTTTTCAGCCTTGGAAATTGAACCCAGGGCTGTAGACATGTTAGGCAAGTGCTCTAATACTGAGCTAAACCTCCAGTCCTTTTTTTTTTTTGTTTTCATTTTTTGAGAAAGGTCTCACTCTGTAGTCCAGGCTGGCCTCCAACTTTCAGCATCCTCCTAATCCAGTGATTACTGACATGTGCCACAATGCCTGGCTCATTTCTAAAAGTTAAATTCAACACACAATAGTTGCATGAAAAAGAAACAATAAAATGTCCTAATGACTATAAAAATCTATAAGGTTCATAATAACTCAATGAAGCTCAAAGAAATCCAAATTCCAGAGGATGTTATTCAAAAAACAATGGAATTGGGCCGGGTGTGGCATGGTAGTATACACCTTTAATCCCAGCACCTGGGAGGTAGAGGTAGATGGATTTCTGTAAGACTGAGGCCAATGTGGTTCAGGACCAGGCCAGGTGTGGTTACAAGGAGACAGAAAAACAATGGAATCCAAATTCCAGAGGATGTTATTCAAGAAACAATTTAATCAGTTACAAAGTATAAGTGGTACACGAAAGAGGTCAAGAGACTTAAACATCTGTTCTGGTCTTTCAAGAACTCTTGAGTGGTACACTACTTTAATCCCAGCACTCAGAGGGTGGTCTCAGAGTCAGGCTGGTCTCTGTGAGCTTGAGAACAGCCTGGTTTATATAGCAAGTTCCAGGCCAAATAACAACAAAACAGTCTTCTGGAGGCACTGGGACTTACTTAATCTGATCCTTTTGTGTGTGGAGATGTTTAGGAAGCTGTTATAGGAGTGGAAAGGGAAAAGCATTCAGCTCCTTTCATATTTACCAAAAATGAGGAAATTACCTGATTGTTGTGGTAGAATTGTCTTTGCCTACCAAAAAGTGGTGCTTGCCTTCTCTGATTTGCTGAGCCCATGTAGGATGAAGCCATATTATATGAGAAAAATGGCCAGCATAAACTGCAGGCATAATCCAGTTCTCAATACTTAATTCTCTGGAAAAAAACAGAAAAATGACAACTATTAAAGTGAACGATTTTTCCAAATGTTATTTCAGCCACAAAATTTTAAGACCGCAGATCTCAAGAGGATGGCCCGAGGGAGGTTCCGGAGACTCCTAGGTCAAAACCATGAAAATATTAGGATATTCCCCTTTCATTGAATTAAAATGAGCACCACTGGTGGAGAAGCAGAGGCATGCTGGTGTCCTGAGTGCCACTCAACGTCCACCAGAAGTCACCATAGGCTTCACTACAAAACACTAGCAACCCCCTGCCCAGAGCAGGCTTCACTTCATAATGCTCTTATTTTATTTTATTTTATTTATTTATTTTATGTGTATGAATGTACTGTCTGCATGTAGGTTTGTGAACCCGTGTTGTGCAATGCCGCGGAGGTCAGAAGAGGGTGTCGGATTTCTCTGGAACTGGAATGGCTCCTGGAATCGGAGTTACAGACGGTTCTCAGCCGCCATGTGGGTGCTGGGGATCGAACCCTGGTCCTCTGCAAGAGCAGTTGGCGCTCTTAACCTCTAGGGCATCTCTCCAGCCCCCATAACGCTCTTTTAATTCTTGCTCCCAAGAAGGTATTTTTAAATATTCTGTGTAGCAAAAAGATGAGCACATAAAAAACTCTTCTGGTATCGACTGTCAGGCACAATGGTTGCTTCTAGGAAAAGGACTTGAGATTGAATTGTAAACTAAGCATCATTTTTATTCAGAAATCACTTTATTTAGACATGAGGCTGAATTGTTGATTCTACATTCCAGACAAGCTTTAAGAAAATTGTGGAGTGGGCATGGCTGGAGAGATGGGTCAGTGGTTAAGAGCACTCACTGATTGCTCTTGCAGAAGATGGAGGTTGGGTTCCTAGCACCCACATGGTGGCTAACAACCACCTGCAGCTCCAGTTCCAAGGGATCCAACACCCTGTTCTGTGAGTACCATGCAACATAGGTATATCTATCTACCTACATGCAGGCATTATATTCATACATATAAAATAAAAATAATAAATAAAATATTAAAAAAAGAAACTTTGTGGAGTTTGGTGGAGGATAAAGGAATATTCACAATTATGTGAAAAAGTAATGATATTACTGGGGTTTCTACTTCTTTAGAGTATAGACTGCCATTGATGGATTGACTACCCAGGCTGTATCATGGAGACCAGTACAGGAAGATCAAGATGGGACGTGGTGCTTACTGGACCTCATTTGGTGACCATGGGAAGGGAAAACGCCAGTGTGGAGCACAAGGGCAGAACTGATGGTGGTTTGGGCTTGCCAAGGAGTAGCCTTCAAACATGACATCTTTCAGCCTAATAAAGAAAAAAAAAAAATCATAAGCTGAAGATGCTAAAACCTATGATATATGTGGCATGCAAATGTGCATATTTTGGAGTGATGCATATTGGAAGGAATAACATCAACAACAACAACGGAAAAGACTGCATCAAAGAACTGACTGAAACAGTGAACTTTTGCTAGAAACAGTAAACTTATGCATCGAGAATTTTGAGAGGGACTGAGAAAAAGATGAAAAACATGTTTGGCAAAATGCATGAGCTCTGGTGGGGTGGGGGGGCAAGGAGAGGGGCATGGTTCTAGATTTGATTTGTAATGTAATTTTGTGTGAAAGGCACAGAGCTTCAATAAAACATTGGCGGAAAAAAAAAAGCCCTGTCACACTATGAATGACAGTCAAAAAAAAGTAATGAAAATACCTTTTCATTTTCTGATTTCATATAGTGAGATGAATTTTTATCATATATTTCAACCCAATCAACATAGCAAAAGACCAAATGAAGAAGCAGATATGAGAAGCCACTTGTCACATGTGGCTGACTGACTTTTATCTAACCTAAGTTAAAACAATGATAGGCTGGGCGTGGTGGCACAAGCCCTTAATCTTACTTAGCACTGGGAGGCAGAGGCATGTGGATCTTTGTGAGTTCAAGGCCAGCCTGGTCTACATAGTGAGTTCCAGGGCAGCTGGGGCTACAGGGAAACAAAAAAAGAGATGATGAATCACATCAGAGTTAAATGGAATCATAATAACTGAAAAATCAGCTCAGTAGTTAAGTGTACTGCCTGGCTATTCTTCCAAAGACCTGGGTTTGATTCCTAGCACCCACACAGTGGCTAACAACTGTCTATAACTCCAGTTCCAGGAAATCTGATACCTTCTTCTGTCCTCCTCAGGCATTGCATAACACAGGTGCCCTTAAGTACATGCAGACAATACAGTCATACACACAAAATAAAAGATAATAAATAAAATATTAAAAAGATCATTATCAAAAAGCACAGTACCCAAAGAGTGTTTCCTTATCGAACACCGTGTCTGCTGGCATATTCACAGGAATAAGGAGGTCTGGATGTGAGTCCAAATGTAAGAAGCTTATATTACTGACAGGAAGATGTTTTGAACCTATGGCCCGGTATATGAAAGGTAGAACCTGAAACAGAGACACACATTCAGAATCAACACTGACACCAGGAATACACTACCAAGTACAGGCTGAAAAATGTTAAACATAAGTGTACAACAAGTGGAAAAGTATAAAATTTCCTTAAAAGCTTTGTATTCATTTTATTATTAATTAATTATTTATTTTGGTATTTTTGAGACAGGGTCTCCTTTTTAGTTCCGCCTGGCTTTGAACTCACAGAGATCCTCCTGCCCCGGCCTCCAGAGTGCTGGGATTACAGGCGTGGACCATCGCACTCCACCATCTGAGGATGAGCTCCACCGTTTTTACCCAATAGTTAGTTCGAGTAAACAAAGCAGGACCAGGGCTAGAAACAAACCGTTAGTTCATGCCTACGCTAGCATTACCGTATGTTAGAGGACTTAGGGCGCTTTCTGTACCTCCAGGATGGTGCTAGATTGTTTTTAAGGCTGTCTCTTCTCACTCTATAGATCGGGTTTACTACAGAGTTTGAAAGCACTGCCTAACCCACACTTTGGCCTTCTCTCAGAAACCCATTCTCCTGGCCCTCCTTTTATCTTCCTTCATTTTATCCTACGGGTGGGAGGCCTTGAACCCAGGGCCTGCGGCAACCACTACCATACAGCTCACTCTTCTGTGAGCTTTAAATCCAGAGAAACTCTGAGGCCTATTTCATGAATCTCTTTGATCTATGGCCCCCTTCTTGGCCTCTTTCCAGAAGTCTATATTAAGGTGGCAATTTTACAGAGCACAGCCCAAAACCGGAAACCTCTTTTGGTGTTAACAATGTTGGGCACGTCTGTGAAGACCTAAGTCCCCGTAGTACTGTTATTGGCCCTATGCGCTCTGCGATTATTCTCCCCATTTCACAGATGACGGCTCGAGTTCATACACCAACTCTCCTTTTAGACAGCTGGATGAAGCAGATACCGGGAAACAGCTTGGCGTTAGGCGCTGCTCTGGGACTGAGCACCACACGGTGCTCGGGTTCGAATCCTGCTAGTCAGGCTCACCTCCTGATGATCCTCCACCACCCAAACCGGGAGCCTGGGGTAGCGCCTGAGGCGCGCGTGCTCTCCGCCCGAGTCACTCATGTCTCTGATCGTCCAGACTCCGAGGGACCTGGGAACAGCCACCAGGTACCTCCAAGTCAAGGGCCCCGCTGCCCTTTCATGGCGGAAACGCGCGCTCACCCGGTTGCGCTTCCGGATTGGAGGACGTCAAACTGAGGGGCGGGCGTAACAGCTTTCGTCAATGATGATTGGTATAAATGTCCATCGCTCTCCGTGATGCACCAATCATGGTGTAGGCAGTGCTGAGGCAAGCGGCGGAGAGTTTTCCCTCCCTTGGTCGAGCTTTCCCAGGTTTGCTTTTTTAATTCTCAGGGTTTCCTGTTCCGGAGGCGCGGATGGTGTCCCTGCCTTGGCGGCAGCCGAGGAACCGAACCTCGGCTCCTCTGTAGGTAAATGGGGACACTTGGCTTGTGGGAAGAGCAGATGTTTCCGAGGGGCGGGATTTAAATGGACTCCAGCGTGGGCCCACCGAGCCGGAGAGTTGGGTGTTGGCAGCGCCGGTGGACATCTGCCGCTCTGGGCCAAAGAGCGACCCCGGCGCGGGTCCCGCTGGTGAGCACAGTGGAAGGGGACGCCCTTCGTCCCGCAGCGCGCTGCTCGTGTCCTGCCTGGAGCCGCAGGTCCGGGACAGCAGCAGCGCTCCAGCCCTGCGCCTCCCTCGTGGGCTCGCAGCTGGCGGGAGATGCAAACAGTTAGCTTGCAATTAGGATCGGGAGGAGGCCGGGGGTGCGGATTCAACCCGGGAAAAAGACTGGGGTCTCAGTGACACTGAAGTCACACTTTGCAGCTCTCTATGTCCGCCGAGGTTCCCGGACCTGTTAACTGTTCACATAGCTCCCTTGGTTTCCCTGCTTTCAAACGGCAGAGGTAGAAAGCAAGCAGTGACTTTTTTTTTTTTTTTTTTTTAAATTTTGCGTTGAATTCAGTGACTGGAATTAGTTTGTATCCACAATTCAGTGTATCCCTATTTTTAGGTTTTCTGAACATCCAGGATGGTTAGGTAGTGAGTGTTCCGTTTTTATACAGTCCAGGAGGTGTGTTCTGTAACTGCGACTCTTACCCACCTTCAGCTTCAGCACACGCCTTTGTGTTCTAGACTCTTTACGTCTTTCTTTTCCAGTGTATGCCTCATTGCGATTTTTTTTTTTTTTGGTCTTTTCGAGACAGGGTCTCCCCGTAGCCCCAGCTGTCCTGGAACTCACTCTGTAGACCAGGCTGGCCTTGAACTCACAAAGATCCACCTGCCTCTGCCTCCCGAGTGCTAGGATTAAAGGCGTGCGCCACCACGCCCGGCTCTTTTTTTTTTTGTAGTGGTGAGAGGTGTGTATTGAATTATTTTTTCATAGTTGTATGTGGGTTTGAGAGCCTTGAGTCCTTCGGGCAGTGTGCCTTATTCTTTGAGTCCACAGAGCCTAGGACAGTGCCTCATTTGTACAGACACAGTGTATGTTGCATGAATCAGTGAAAATATCTGGGTGGTTTTGGTAATGCAAATTTGTGGATGGAGGTAGAAGGGAAATGTGCAGTAGTGATGTAGACACCTGCATCATAGTGAGAGTCAAATTTACCGGCCATTTATTGTGCACAGGGTCCTCTGCCAGAGGCTGTAAAGGATACAGAAATGGCTATGAATCAACCCATGTTATCAAGGAGCTAATAATCTAGAGGAATTGGACAAGAACATGTATGACTGTAACATGAGGCAGTTTATGGTAAGTGCTATAAACGAGGAAAGTGGTAGAGCTGGAGAGATGGCTCAGTGGTTCAGAGCCTGCAGGGCTCTTCTGAGCATGTGCAGCAGCTCACAACTACTTGTGACTCCAGCTCCAGGTGGTTTGATGCCCCACAGCTCCTGTACTCACACACACCATAAAAAGAAAATAGATTGGGCTGGGTATGGTGACTCACACCTTTAATCCCGGGGGAGGCAGAGGCAGGCAGATCTCTGTGAGTTTAAGGCCAGCCTGGTCTACATAGTGAGCTTCAGGCCAGCTGGGACTAAAGGGAGACTCTGTCTCAAAAAGACCAAAAAAAAAAAGTAAAATAAAAAAAAATCTTGGCTCGGCATGGTGGCACATGTCTTTAATCCCAGCACTCTGGAGGCAGAGGCAGGAGGAGCTCTGTGAGTTCAAGGCCAGCCTGGTCTACAGGGTGAGTTCCAGGCCAGCTGGGGCTACAGGGAGACCCTGTCTCAAAAAAATCACTACCACCACCATCACCACCACCACCACCACCACCACCACCATTACCATCACTGTAAACAAGCAATTCTGATTTCCAATTCTACTCAGTTTGGGGTACAGGGTGTTTAAGTGACAGCTAAGCAAGAGACGAGNAAAAAAAAAAAAAAACTAGAAAAGCAAACAAAAAAAATCCTCCCAAAATGAGAACAAAAAACCTGTTCTGTAGCATTGGCAGTTTTGGAAATGCATTTATATATTTTATTCTTTCTGTCTTGTAGAAGTTATATTCTCTGTGGAAGATGTGACATATCTAGACAACACGCCATGATGCAAGGCAATACATGGTAAGTGGTGTGCTAGGAATGGTATCATTGGAGACTAGAGAAAGGAGCCAGAGTAGGGCCGTAGAGGAGGGAGAGTTTTGGATATATGGGACCGGCTGGAAGTGTGTTCATTCCTTCAGTAGTGGTAATACATTAAAAGTTTGTGTGCAGCACTGGAAAGTAGACTGAAGAATTCAAGCATCTTGAAAAACTAGTAGAGGTTTTTTTTTTTTAATTAATATTTTTTTATGTGTATGAGTGTACTGTCTGCATGTAGGTTGGTGCAATGCTATGGAGGTCAGAAGAGGGCGTTGGATTCCTCTGGAACTGGCGTTAGAGATTTTTAATTGCCTGACTTGTCTTCACAGCACTGTCCTGTTGGCACTTCTGCTGTGGATGTTTTCCCTGGGCTCCTGACACACCATACTCGCTGTGTCCTTCCTACCTGCCTGGCTGTTCCTCCTGGCAGGCCCTGTTCATTTCACTCACTGGTAGTGGTAGAAGCCAAAGACAGAGTAGTGTGAATTGGAAATTTATAATTGGTCTTCTTTAATTGTTATGTGTCCACAGCCAACCAACTGCAGATTGAAAATAATTGGGAAAAATATGGCAGAAAGCTTCTAAAAGCAACACTTGAAATTAGCATGCATTGAGCACTGTGGTGAATGAAGTGGTAGGAAGGGAGCTTACCTGCTGGTTACCACTTTATGGAGGCTCAGGGTTTGCCTGGTACTTCTGTGTTCTATCTTATTTTTGCACTGTGTAAGACTTATGAAGGTTGTGTCTGTATAGAATATGTGTAGACTTCCTTATCATTCCCTAACTGAGTAATAGTTACTCACATTGCATTTATATTGTATTAGGTTTTTTTTTTTTTGTTTGTTTTTTTGGTATTTTTGAGACAGGGTCTCCCTTTTTTAGTCCCAGCTAGCCTGTAGCTCACTATGTGGACCAGGCTGGCCTTGAACTCACAGAGATCCACCTGCCTCTGCCTCCCGAGTGCTGGGATCAAAGGTGTGCGCCACCACACCCAGCTGTATTAGGTATTTTTAAATTTTATTAATTTTTTCTGGGCATGGTGGTGCATGCCTTTAATCCTAGCACTTGGGAGGCAGAGGCAGGTGGATCTCTGTGAGTTCAAGGCCAGCCTGGTCTACAGAGAGAGTTCCAGGACAGCCAGAGCTACAGGGAGACCCTGTCTCAAAAAGACCCCCCCAAATTTATTAATTTTTTATTGGTATATTTGTGTGTGTGTGTGTGCGCACGAACACGTGTTTATGATGTTTAGAGACAATTTGGTGGAGTTGGTTTTCCCCTTCTACCTTTATGTGGGTTCAGGGGTTTGAACTCAGGCTTACATGGGATAGGATTGAATCTTAAGGTTCTCCCACTGATCTATACCCTGAGCTCTTGAGATGTGTAAAATAAACCAGGACAAAACAGAAATACTGTGTGATTCCACTTATGTGAAATACTTGGTCATTAAATTCAGAGAGAAAGTAGAGGCAGTTGAAAGGGCCTGGGGAAGGGGCTGTCTGGACTGCTGCTTAAGAGTACAAAGCTTCAGTTTCGCAGGATGAAGAACATTCTGAAAACTGGTTGCTAGCAAAGTATATGTACTTAATATTATTGAACTAGATGGTTCAAATGGTTAGGATGGCAAATTCTATGTTGTTGTTCTAGTTTGCTTCTTCATTGGTGTGACAAAACACTGTGACCAATACCAACTTGGGGAGGAAAGATTTTATTCATCTTACATCTCTTGGGTCACAGTTCATCAGTGAGGGAGCCCAAGGTAGGAACTCAGGGCAGGAACCTGGGAGGAGCTGAAGCACAGGCCATGGGGGATGCTGCTCACTGGCTTGCTCCCCTGGCCCACACTCAATCTGTTTTTTTGTACAATACAGCATAACCTGCCCAGGGTTGGCACCACCCACAGTGGGCTGGACCCTTCCGAATTACTCAGCAATCAAGAAAATACTCCACAGACATGGCCACAGGCCAGTCCAGTGGAGGAAAATCCCCAATTGAGGTTCCTCAACCTAGGTGTGTCAAGTTGCCACTAAAGCCATCTAGTGTAGAGGCGGAATAGCTTTAGGAACTAGCGGGGTCCAAAGATTAATCATAGCGGTGGGCAGGGTGGATAAGAGAGCGGCTGAGGAGTTTATTGGCCATGCAGGCTTCAGATTTAAAGGAAAGACAGTTGATGAATATTTTGGTGCTGCTTGACTAAGTGGCCGGGGCTCATCAGGACGGTCAGGTGTTTAGGAGATCCTGTCACAACCTCGGGGTTGTTTTCCTCATGCACCACCCTCTGTATTTTTTTATTTTTTATTTATTTTTTTCACCCTCTGTATTTTTTGAGAGTCTCTCACTGTGATGGGCCAGAGCCTTACACAGCTACCTGTCTCTGCCTCCCCAGCAGGTGCCACCATGGTTGTGTGTGTTCTTAGGATGGAATTTGGGTTCATATGTGGTGGTCAGAGGTCCACTTGGTCGGTTCCCTCCTACATGTGGGTCCTGGAACTCAGGTTGTTCGGTTTGGTGGCAGATGCCTTTACCCACTGAGCCATCTCCCTTCCCTGTCCCATCTTTTGATTTCTCTGTTTCTTTCCTCCAAAAAGTCATAGAATGCCGTTCCACCCAGGACGAGGGTGTCCCCGCGGACGAGGAGGACATGGAGCCAGACCCTCAGCACCAGCCTTCAGGCCCCAAAATTTGAGACTTCTCCACCCGCAGCCTCCAGTGCAGTATCAATATGACCCTCCAAGTGCACCTCCTACCACATTCTCGAACTCTCCAGCGCCGAATTTTATGCCTCCGAGACCAGACTTTGTACCGTTCCCGCCACCTGTCCCACCATCAGCACAAGGCCCTCTCCCTCCCTGCCCAGTCAGGCCCCCATTCCCCAACCACCAGATGAGGCCCCCTTTCCCAGTGCCTCCCTGTTTTCCGCCCATGCCCCCTCCCATGCCTTGTCCCAATACTTCCCCAGTCCCTGGGGCACCTCCTGGACAAGGTACTTTTCCCTTCATCATGCCCCCGCCTTCCATGCCCCACCCTCCACCCCCTCCTGTGATGCCCCAGCAGGTTAATTATCAATACCCTCCTGGGTACTCACACAGTTTCCCACCTCCCAATTTTAATGGTTTTCAGAACAACTCCAGTTCTTTCCCACCCAGTGCTAATAATAGCAATAGTCCCCATTTTAGGCATCTCCCTCCATACCCACTCCCAAAGGCTCAGAGTGAGAGAAGGTCCCCAGAAAGGCTCAAGCACTATGATGACCACAGACATCGAGATCACAGTCATGGGCGAGGCGAGAGGCACAGGTCTCTGGAGCGCAGGGAGCGAGGCCGCAGCCCTGAAA
Source organism: Rhizomys pruinosus (assembly GCA_009823505.1). Classification (NCBI taxonomy): domain Eukaryota; kingdom Metazoa; phylum Chordata; class Mammalia; order Rodentia; family Spalacidae; genus Rhizomys; species Rhizomys pruinosus. The sequence continues at coordinate 2,401,635 of VZQC01009923.1, forward strand.
GGAGAAGACCAGACAGTCGCTACCGTTCAGATTATGATCGCGGGAGAACGCCAACTCGACACCGCAGCTACGAGCGGAGCAGGTGAGCCCAGATTCGAGGCCCAAGCACGGCTGCTTTCTGTCTGCAGACCAAAACTCTGCATTTTGATGTCTAAAACAAAGGAAAGCATGACTTAGAATTTCGAGAAGTAATGTTAAAAAAACAAAAAGCTTATGAAAAGCATTCCAAATTACACATAGATTCACCGCTGTGAATGTAAGCCTTTTACTCTGTATAGTGCAATTGACATTTTAATGATGATTATTGTTCATTATCATTGTGGAGTGAAGTTTGAGTAGCGTGATCATTCTCCCTGCTTGCCACTTTGAGTTCTTTTGGAATCCATGATACACATATGTTGTCAAGCCAGACTCAAACTTAGTAGAGCCTGCGTTTTGACATCAGGTGCTTTAAACATTCCTGTGTTCTGATGTCAGGTGCTTTAAACATTGCTGCGTTCTGACGTCAGGTGCTTTAAACATGCTGCATTCTGACGTCAGGTGCTTTAAACATGCTCCGTTCTGAAGTCAGGTGCTTTAAACATGCTGCGTTCTGATGTCAGGTGCTTTAAACATGCTCTGTTCTGAAGTCAGGTGCTTTAAACATGCTGCGTTCTGATGTCAGGTGCTTTAAACATGCTCTGTTCTGAAGTCAGGTGCTTTAAACATGCTGCGTTCTAACCTCAGGTGCTTTAAATTATTGCTGCCTTCTTTGCTTTTTAGAAAATCTAGTGAGACCAGTTATTGAAGTTAAAAACGGCTCAGCCCGTTTTCTTACACTGAAATATTTTTATTATTGAGGAAAGTTGTAGTTAAAAATATTGTTCCAGTCTAGAGTTATGTTTCTTTTTGTAGGGAGTCAGAGGCAGGCGGATCCCTGTGAGTTTAAGGCCAGCCTGGTCTACATAGTGAGTTCTAGGACAGCCAGTGCTACAGGGAGACCCTGTCTCAAAAAGACCCCCCCCCAAAAAAAAAGAAATTTCAAGGAGTCATTTTGTACTAGTTTCATGTCTGTTGCACTGATTAAAGTACTCTGAAAAAAAAAAAAATGTAGGGGAGAAAGCTTAACATTCTAGGTTACGGCCCTTCACTGTGGGGAAGTCCAGGGACTTGACTTTGGACAGCTAGTCATGCACATCTACAGTCAAGAGCAGAGGGAAACCAGTGCTCGTTGGGATTTCTCCGCTCTTCCACTCTTCCAGACTCCCTGTCCTACCTGCACTGGGCTAGGTCTTCCAACATTAATTATCTTAATCAAGACAGTCTCCCACACACATGCTCAGAGGCCAACCCCATGTAGGAAATTCTTCATTGAGAATTTTTAGGTGACTATAGGTTGTGTCAAGTTGACAAAGCTAACAGTGATCACCGATTCTTAAAACAGATTCTAGATGGACTTCTAGAAAAAGTGTGAAGTCACATGCAAAATTTTCTGACCACATATTTGCTTCTAGGAGAGTTTTGTGGCAGATTTTCAAAGAGGGAAGTGTGGGTTGGCTACCTCAGAGCTAAGAACAGTTGGCTTCTATGTGAAAATAAGAGAACAGGTAATGCCTGTATTAATCACTTCTGCTTTTGGTGAGCTCTGTGTGTATTTAGATTTGAGACTTTAATGGTTACTTCCCTGTTGTTCTTCATTCTCCTTTACAACTTTTGTGCTGAAAGTGTTTGAGCTCCCTAAACAGTTACTTTACTCTGGTTTGGAGAGTTGTTCTTGGCTTTTGTTGTTAATCCACAGTTGATTATAGGAACACCCTCACATCTTTACTGTTGATTTGATTTTGACTGGTATTAGGGCATTCTCTGTCCCAAAGAGTGACTAGTCCTCAGAAGGTTATTTTTGGAATGTGCTGTACTCTCTCTCCCTTATAGCCCAGTGGAAAGTTGAAGGGAATGTATTTCTTGTAGAGATGATTGATTTCTGAGTGACATTAGATTGAAAAAAATTCTTTTTCATCATGAATCACTGTGGCTGATTGTGTGCTTATTCTGTGATGGACTAGTTGGCAGAAACCTGCTTTGCAATTTATAATGAAAATTGAAACTTGAGTTAATAATTTTCTTTAGGTATTACGATGATTGCTAATAACTCATTTCTGGAAAGCATTTCTGCAAGCCTTCTAGATAGCATTTCCCCTTCTGTTTTGAGCTACTATAATCAGGAGTGTTGGGAACTCTTGTAAATCCCTGATTTTTTCCTGTGAGGCTTAAACTTGGAGTTCTATGAAGGAGCTCGGATGCGTATAAACTGAGATCTCTAGCAGTAAACCAAGTGCTGTGAGCACTACTTCTAAGCTGTTATCCTGAACCACACTGCTGTACTGTGGAGATCTTCAGCCTTCTCAGATGGTCTTTCGTTATATTGGAAATGTTTTATAGTGTGCATAGGTGTTTGCCTTGGAGCTACCTTGATGGTAGCTGCATTATAATTGGCTTCTTTTGGGGTGTTAGGTGGAATATCAGATATCTGTTATATGGGAAATGTTTCTGTGGAACAAACATGGAATGTGTAAAGTCTTAGTATAACTTCTAGAAGTACATTGGGAAAAATGGAAACTTGATAAATTTGTACATTAGACTGCTTTAAGTTTTTGTAAATTATATAGTCCACCTCTGGTTGCTTCCTTCTCTGCTGCTTGATGTAGCTCTGTGCTTTTACAAATTCCACTTTCCTCCTTCCTCCAAATATGGTTGAATAATAATGGCAAATTTGTTTTAAGCTTTCAGGCCACTGGAAGCTTGCACGTGTGAACTTGTGGCAGTGGTGGCATCAAGCACAGGGTCCATGCCAACTCAGTCAAAGGCCCAGAGTAGACTGAGGGAAATGGGTGACAGGCTGGCCCTAGCCTGGGAAGTGTTGGAGACTGATTGCTACTAAGTGAGGGAGAGTAGGCCTTACCTATGGTCTCTAGATGGCTGACTAGACTGCAGTGGATGAATTTGCGCCGAAAGACATTTGGAATACATGAGGTCCCATGGGGAAGTGGGGGGGGGTCTAAGTTTGACTACAAACTGTTGTATGAAATGTATAAAAGCTCAATAAAAAATTTAGAAAATATAAAATATTTTTAACAAGTTTGTTTTAAGGAAAAATTTCTAGAAAGGGCCAGTAAAGAATAAGGTGTAAGAGTGTGTGTGTGTGTGTGTATGTGTGTGTGTGTGTGTGTGTGCGTGTGTGTGTGTGCCCGTGCCTGCGCCTGTGCACAGCCTGCAGTGCGGGGCAGAACCACACTGTTCTGTGAGTGGTGAAGCATGCAGCTGGCTTTGCCTAGCTGAACAGGGCTCCTGTGCAGGAGTCCCATGGCTATTCTGTAACCATCAGAGAGCTACCAAGCATAATATGCCAAGGAATATCTCTATGCTTGTAAGAAAGGAAGAATCTTGGGAAAAGTACCATAAAAATAGGATTTCTTAGCTTAATAGTCAATCAAGTACCATAAAAATAGGATTTCTTAGCTTAATAGTCAATCAAGTACCATAAAAATAGGATTTCTTAGCTTAATAGTCAATTTATAATAAAAAAAGTAAAAAATAGTCAATTTGTATCTGAATTGGATTTTTGAATTCTTGCTCACTCAGAGGGAGCATTTGTCATCAAAGGTTATTATTAAATGTAAACCTACTGGCTAGATATTAAGAAAAAACACACAAAATTTAGAAATAGCTTACAGTTGGGTTTTTAAATTTGGGAAATAACAACAGTTGACATTTTATTAGGTACATCATTACAAATTACATGTCTTTATCATGCTGCAATATTCTGTTAATCCTATAATTGAGATTACTACCTCATAAACTGTGATTTTAGAAATATCTCAGACAGAAAATACAGAGCTCTGTACTCCAGCTGTTTTATTTTGGACAGCTGGTCTGTGCCTGAGGGTTGTGTATATGTCAGAAATACTATTTGAGAAATCTTTCTTGAGAATGGGGTAATCTTTTTTAAAAATTTGATAATTTTTAAATGAACCTTTTGTGAATTTCATACAATACATTTGACCATATTTAGACCCCCTCCTCTATCTGTACCCCCTTCTTCTATCTGCACCCCTTTCTTCTATCTGCACCCCCTTCTTCTATCTGCACCCCCTCCTCTATCTGCACCCCCTCCTCTATCTGCACCCCCTCCTCTATCTGTACCCCCTTCTATCTGCACCCCTTTCCTCTATCTGCACCCCCTCTATCTGCACTCCCTCTTCTATCTGTACCCCCTTCTTCTATCTGCACCCCCTTCTATCTGCACCCCTTTCCTCTATCTGCATCCCCTCCCCTATCTGCATCCCCTCCTCTATCTGCACCCCCTCCTCTATCTGCAACCCCTCCTCTATCTGCACCCCCTCCTCTATCTGCACCCCCTCCTCTATCTGCACCCCCTCCTCTATCTGCACCCCCTCCTCTATCTGCACCCCCTCCTCTATCTGTACCCCCTTCTTCTATCTGTACCCCCTCCTCTATCTGCACCCCTTTCCTCTATCTGCACCCCTTCCTCTATCTGCACCCCTCCTCTATCTGCACCCCCCTCTATCTGCACCCCTCCTCTATCTGTACCCCCTCCTCTATCTGCACCCCTCCTCTATCTGCACCCCCTTCTATCTGCACCCCTCTTACAGCCTCCCACTGATTTCATGTACTCTGTCATACATGTTAAGGTCTATTGACCCAAGTTTGTGTCCCCAATTGTCCTTCGGTTTGTGTCCGTTCACTGGGGCCTGGTTAACATAGCTAGTGTTACATAAATAGAGAAAACCAACTCTCCTAAGTAGTTATCAGTTGCTAATAGTTCTTCACGGTTGGAGCTTCTTACCCATTTCTCTACTTCTATGCTGGGATTTTGTCCGGCTTGAGCTTGCATGGGTCTTGTGCATGCTGTTACCATGTCTGTGAGTGTGTGTGTTTTGGCTGTCTAGAACAGTTGGCTTCCTTGTGGTCGTCCACCACCTCTGGGTCTTCAGTCTTTCTGTCCTGCCTTCTGTAGGGACAAGCATCTGCAGTCTCTTATTCTCCGCATCGTGGCCAGTTGTAGCTTTCTGGGTTAATTGCCATTTGTCGAATGAGGAAGCTTCACTGAGCCTCAGATGTAGAGGTTGCATTGTAGATGTGTCACTTAGGGCTGGGCTCCTTACAGACACTTATTCTCTGCATTAGATCAGTTGTGGAACTTTGTAGTAGCCTCCATTTATAACTAAACAAAGCTTCTTTGATGAGTGATGAGAGGTACAGCTCTCTGTAAATATAAGGGTACATATTTAGAATAAGTAAGAAATTACATTAGTCTTGGAAGGAGACAAAAACCGTGTTTTTTTTTTCTAGCATCTACAGCCCTGGTATTTGGCTCTGTTTATGATGCCACACGAGTTGCCTCCCGTTGAGTGTGTATTAAGTCCAGTTAGATAGATTGGAGTAATCTTTAAGTGAAAAAACTTTTTTTTTTTTTTTTTTCTTTTTGGAGGTCCTCCATGTAGCCCCAGATGTCTTGGAACTCACTATGTAACGGCTGGCCTTGAACTCACAAGAATCCTCCTGCCTCTACCTCCCGAGTGCTGGATTAAAGGCGTGTGCCACTGTGCCCAGTGTGAAAAAACATTTTGTGTTTTTTCTTTTTTTTTTTAAATTATTTTTATTTTATGTGTATGAGTGCATTGCCTGCATGTATGTAGGTGCACCCATGTCTTAAAATGCCCTTGCAGGCCTTCTAAGGACTTTGGATCTCCTGGAATTGGAGTTAGGGATGGTTCTTAGCTACCATGTAGGTGCTGGGAATCAAACCCATGTCCTCCATAAGAGCAGCCACTGCTCTTAACTACTGTGCTATCTTTCCAGCCCTTTGTGTCTTAATTTCTAAGCACTTGGTGAACTCCATTGATTTTATGATGTTGTCATTTTGGGGGGGGGCAGGGTCTCATGATATAGCCCTGTCTGGTCTGGAACTTGCAATGTAGATTAAGCTGGCCTGGAATTCAGAGAGATCCCTCTGTTTCTGCCTCCCAGGTTCCGGGGTGAAAGACATGCACCGCCAAGCCTGGCGCTGGCTCTCTAAGTTTTGATTTCACCGTAGTGATATTTCTTCTCCGGTAGCTGACATTTTGAGTTCAGACATTTTAGATTCTTTTTTTTTTTTTTTTTGTCTTTTCGAGACAAGGTCTCCCTATAGCCCCGGCTGTCCTGGAACTCACTCTGTAGATCAGGATGGCCTTGAACTCACAAAGATCCGCCTGCCTCTGCCTCTGCCTCCCAAGTGCGAGGATTAAAGGTGTGCGCCACCATGCCTGGCAGACATTTTAGATCCTTTTTGTTGAACCCTGATCTCAAAATTCAGATACCTACATCATGCTCAAAAAGTTTTGGAGTTGAGTGCTTTTTAGATTTCAGATTTTCAAATTAGAGGATACCTAGGTTTTAAGGTTGATAAGAATTCTAAAATTGGAAGCTCCATAAAAGGGGTGTTTAGCTACCTGGGCAGGGTTTAAAAAATTTTTTTTTCTTCCTTCTCTGTCTTCCTTTACATTTGGTTCTAGTCTGATGCAGACACTGAATTTCAGCTTTTTGCTCCACTATACTTTTTAGATAGACTCAGAAGCTATTATGTTCCAGATTTACACTGGAAAGTTTTAAAAACTCTCTCATTCCATCTTCAACCTTTCTCTATTCTAGATGAAAACAGCACTCCTTAGTAACAGCTTGGCAGGGTACTGATAGCTTAGCATCCAGCCCTGTACTCCATAAGGTACAGCCTTGTTCTGATCTTTACTGCAAAAGCTTTAATCTATGTCTAGTTGATAGAGTTTTTCTAGAAATCAATAGGGAAGAGAATCCTTTAAAGCTTTTACTATAGGATTAGCTGATTAGGTCTTGAGAGAAGATTATGTTAGAATTTCTATTATTTGTTAGCATTAGGTATGACTTCTCTTTCTAATCAGAAAAACTGCCCCCATTAGTTAACTTCTATAAAGGAAAAGCTTCTTTTTCTTCTTCTAGTAACTTAAGGAGGGATAAGGATGTCTCCCAATAAGTAGTGCCTGAAGAATCTCAGGCGTGGATCATTTAGAGGAGAAACTCAGTGAAGAGATGGTGTTTTTGAGTGCTTCTGTCGAAAACGGCTCTGTGTATTAATTCCTTTAAGAGAGCGGGAACGAGAGAGACACAAGCACCGGGACAACCGAAGATCACCGTCTCTGGAAAAGTCCTACAAAAAAGAGTATAAGAGATCTGGAAGGTAAGAAGTTGCAGGATTATCTCCTGAAATTCAGACTTTGTGCTTGTGTAGCTGCCAGCCCAGTCTTCCTAGACCTCATTCTGACAAGTGACTGCGAAGACCTGAACATTGAAATTTGCTCTCCAGATCAATTGATTCTGTGGGAGGGAAATCTTGATAACTTTCCCCCAAATAGAAATTATATAGGGAACTTTATCCGACAACAGTATTATAAAATTGTTAAGTATATCCTAGAAACTGTAAATATATTTTAAACTTTTGAATAATTTTATACTCCTAAATTTACTTGTATCAGAAAAAAGAGCAAAACTTGCAATCATACTCTTAGAAAATTGACATTAAGAATGGTATAATTCAAAACATCAGTGCTATGCCTAGAAGTAGAATTTGTGCATGGTCTTATATAATGGTAACTCAGAGCCTCATTCTGGAGTCTGAAAGATTGGGTTTGGTTTTTAGCACTCTCAGCTTTGTTAACTTGGGTAAAGTTACTCAACCTTTTTAAGCCTCAATTCTTTTTTTTTTTTTTTTTTGGTCTTTTTGAGACAGGGTCTCTCTTTAGTTGCAGATGGCCTGGAGCTCACTGTGTAGACCAGGTGGGTCTTGAATTCACAGAGATCCTCCTGCCTCTGCGTCCCAAGTGCTCAGATTAAAGGCGTGTACTACCACGCCTGGCAAGCTTCAATTCTTTATCTGTAATATAAGAATAGTTATATTTATTGTTTGGTAAAGGGTCACTGAGATAATATACATTAAACATTTAGAACCAACTATGTATAATTATGTGAGCACCTGCTTTTAGAAATTGGTAGAGTATAAGAAAAGCAGAAAAAGTGAATTAAGAAGCTGCATGTGGTTGACACCTGTCACCTCAGCACTTGGGAGTTGGAGGTATCAGAATCACTTTGAATTTGAGGCCAGGCTGGGCTACAATAGTTAAGTTTTAGGCTAGGCTGTTCAATAGAATGAGACTCTGTCTCAAAAAGAAAAAGTGATTTAAATCTAAAATAAGTTAATGAAATTGAAGCAAAACTATCACAGTGTAACTACATTTGTAAAGGAATGCACAACTCAGTTCCTTGAAAGAATCTTTAGCTAAAGTGGCAAATGAAGAAATGTGCATATCAGGTATTGGGTAGAATGTTACAGGAGTGTAGGTGGCTAAGACATTATTAAATGAAATATGGACAGACAAAATATTTGAATGTGACAGACTGAATTCTAGGAAAAGAATTCTTCCTTCACACAAGAAGCAGGAACTGGGGTCTGGGAAGATGGCTTGTTAGGAGCACCGGCTGCTCCTGCAAGGACGTGGGTTTGGTTCCCAGCCCCCATATGGAAGCTGACACCTGTTTCTAACTACATTTCCAGTGCTTCCAGTGCCCTTTTCTGGCCTCTTTGGGCACCGGGAATGCATGTGGCAAGTATTCACACACATGAAATAAAAATAAATCTTAAAAAAAAAGAAATGGGATGGAGAGATGATGGTTCAGTGGTTAAGAGCACTGGCTGCTCTTTTAGAGGACCTACACTTAGTTCTCAGCACCACATGGCCACCCGTAGTAACTCCAGTTCCTGGGGACCCAGCACCCTCTTCTGGCCTCTGCAGGCATTGCAGTACATGGGTGCACTTACATACAGGCAAAACACTCGTATGTGATCTTAGCATGTGGCCTTTTCTGCTAGCTAGTAGGAACCAGCCCATTCTGTTTCCATTAGCTTACCGTGGGTCTTGACCCTGTCCTGCTGAGGTTGCCTGAGAGCACCTGACTAGCCTGATTAGATGGAGCATACTGCAGAGTTCCAGAACTGGTCCCATGGAGAGACATTTAACCCTAAGTGACACACCTTCAATGCAACCTCTCTATATAAATGCATCTCTCAAGCCAGGTGTGGTGGCACATGCCTTTAGTCCCAGCACTCAAGAGACAGAGGCAGGCGGATCTCTGTGAGTTCAAGGCCAGCTGGACTACAGAGCAAGCTGCAGGCCAGCTGGGACTAAAGGGAGACCCTGCCTCAAAAATACAAATAATAAATAAATAAATAAATAAATAAATAAATACATCTCTCAACTCTCACTTAGAAGTTTCCTTATGTAGCAGATGGTGATTAAGACAGAAATCCACAATTGGCCAATGTGCAGAGAACAAGAGGTCGCAGAATGCTTATCCCTGAACAGGACAGCTTTGTCAGACCTCTGCCTCCCACAGCTCAGGGATCATTGCAGAGGAAGAGGTGGAAAGGTGGTAAGAGCTACAGGTGGTGGACGACCACAAGGAAATAGTTTTCCAGGTAGCTCGTCAGTTACACATATGAACTCACAGCAATGGTGACGGCATGCACAAGTCCTGTGAAAGCTCAAACCAAACAAGATCCCAGCATAGACATGGGGAAGTGGGTAGAAATCCCAGCGAATCTAAGGAACTCACAGCATAGACATGGGGAAGTGGTAAGAAATCCCTGACAACCTAAGGAACTCACAGTATAGACATGGGGAAGCGGGTAGAAATCCCAGCCAACCTAAGAAACTCACAGCATAGATATGGGGAAATGGTAAGAAATCCCAGCCAACCTAAGGAACTCACAGCATAGACATGGGGAAGTGGGTAAGAAATCTCAGCCAACCTAAGGAACTCACAGCATAGACATGGGGAAGAGGTAAGAAATCTCAGCCAACCTAAGGAACTCACAGCATAGACATGGGGAAGTGGGTAGAAATCTCAGCCAACCTAAGGAACTCACAGCATAGACATGGGGAAGAGGTAAGAAATCTCAGCCAACCTAAGGAACTCACAGCATAGACATGGGGAAGAGGTAAGAAATCTCAGCCAACCTAAGGCACTCACAGCATAGACATGGGGAAGTGGGTAGAAATCTCAGCCAACCAAAGGAACTTTTGGCATTTGATGGGTATTAGGAGGAGGAAAGACAGTGTCTTACAAGGATGGGACTCTCGGTGGGCCCAGTGGACAGACTCACACTGAAGGACATTTGGGGACACAAATTAGACAATATAAGACAATTAGACTATATGTATGAGAGCATACATTAAGGCATGGGGAAGGGGTAGTGGACAGGAGGTGCAGATGGGGGCTAAATACCATCAAACTATATTGTGTGACAATCACAAAAATTCAATTAAAAACAAAAATTTCAATAAAAAATTTCAGAAACAAAAAGACTAGTACACATAAAATAGAACCTAATCTAAGAAACCCTGTACTTTGAGTTAAAAAAATGTGATTATCTTAGTATTTTCCTACTAAGTATTTTTTGTAACTATTTAAAATAAAACCAGTATACACTTATGAGTAAAAACTTTAGGAATATAAGGCTTCATTTATGTAATGATAAATACTATGTGTTGATAAAGATGATTTATAGTATCTGAAAAGAACCATGTTTAATGGTAAAACCCCAAGGCCTTCCCATACAAATTGGAATAAAGAGAATGAGGTCCCATTGCTTGTTATTGTCATCCACAGCAAATTAAAAGCAGCGTCTCTGTGTGCCCTAGGTATTGTACTGGTGTGAATGTTATATTCATTTTCACTTTATAGGCAGAAAGAACAGTTAATGGCTTTTGATGGGGCAGTGCCATGTTATTCTGGGAACTCAGAGGTGAAATGCCTGGTATAGACTGTGTTAGGTTTGAAAAATGCACAGAAAAACTCTCAAGCCCAGGATTCAATCTTTGAAACAAAATTTATTTAATTCATTGGTGCACCAGAAACCAATTGAGAAAACTGGCACAATTGTTGATGCACCAGAGTTGCAACCCACTCCACACAGGGATAAGTACGACTGTCTGCTACAGAGAGTTTTTAAAGACAAAAACCACAAACCAGAGGAATTTTTTGACATTATAGAAACACAATTGCCAGTCTGTGGAAACACAAAGCAAGCAAACTGATTGACTGTGTTTAGCAGTGTGAAGCCCCTTGGGGGTGTGAATGCACTCCATAGTGGGTGGGAAGCACTCCCCTTAGGACTTGGGAGAGTTCATCTTGACCTCAGGTAGCTCTGGGAACTAGCAACTCAGGGCCAGACTGTATTCTTGCGGTTAAAGTAGTCATGGGAACCAGGCTTGCTTTAACTAACTAAATTTTTTTGTTAATGCCTTCCTCCTGATTAACTCTTTCTGATCTGCTCCTAACATGTAGACCTAGGAATGAAGGAATGAAGTGAGTAATGAGGACTGTAGGGGTAGAGAGCAGAGCAGTGTAGAGGAATGTTCTAAGAGGGTCAACCCTGAATATCAGGAAATCAGCTTTGAATGTTTCTGATTAGTCTGCGAGAGACATGGGCATGGCCTGGATCATGGCCATGACTTTGGTAACGGGAGGATATGTGTAATTAAGATATGTATGAGATGATCAGTAGGACTCGGTAACGGCAGGGGAAGAAGAGTCCGGTCATCCTGGTGTTCCTTGTGAGTAGGGGACACTAGGAGAGGCAAGGTGAGTTCAGTTTGGGTATGCAGATTTTGTGAGTCTGTGACTGTGACATAACCAAGTGCAGTTGTTCTAATGGATAGTCAGGTGTAGAGTTCAGAAAGACATCCTAGTTGGGAATGCTGGTGCCATGGGTTAGCTGAGAGGGACCAGGAAGAGAAGAGCCTGAGGACTGAGGAGACAGGGACAAGCCTGAATACATGTTGGTACACATTGCTGAGGACCTATTTGTTTTGATGATTTTTAAACTATAAGTGATGGGGATGCCTTCACAGTGGCTTCTTCTTTTTTGGTCTTTTTAAGACATGGTCCCCCCTGTAACCCCAGCTGTCCTGGAACTCTCTATATAGACCAGGCTGGCCTTGAACTCACAGAGATCCGCCTGCCTCTGCCTCCCGAGTGAGTGCTGGGATTAAAGATATGCACCACCACAACTGGCTGTGGCTTCTTTTTTAGTGATAGCCTACAAAGAAGGCAACCTTGGATTCTTTGATGAGAAAATGAACATTGGAGAGGCACATATTATAAAGGAGGAAAAGTAGTTTGTATTACAGCTTATTGTTAAGAAGAAATGTGAAGTTTGGTTTTGATTTTGAATGTCTTAAGACCTGAAAATAGATATTTTGCTCCTTTTTGAAATTCCTCTCTCAAGTGTTAAGAGCAACAACCATCACAACAGCAACAAAGGGATACAAATTGACACTTAGAATAGACAAACTTGACCGTCTGTGATGGTGAAAGGGGATGGGTTAGGGATGCCCTTTGCCTGTGTTTCTTGATACCTGTAATAATGCTAGTTAAGCTTTTGGTGGGATATTTAAGAACATGTGAAAATATTTGTATCAATCACATTAGCATTTCACTACGACTTTTGAGCTCTATAACCCTGGGGAGGTGACCAGGTGTGTTAATTTCTGCCTCATAGGCTGTGTGTAAGGGAAAGTGAAAGTGTCGGTGACATGCTTAGGGGATGTTACATTTAAAATAAGCACCAAACAAACAAAAAGCCCTTTGGAGAAGTGGCCACCAGCAGTGTGTCAACATTAGTAGTGAGCCTAAATACCAAGAATGCAGCTACAGAATGTAATGGGAAAGGCAGAGTGGATTGACTGCCAAACTTTAACTAAGATAAAACATCTTGTAATAAGCTTAGAAAAAAACATAGGACCACTGGGAAGAAAACTATCAACTGTAGCTGAAGACAGAGAAAGTGGAGTGAGCGGGTGGTGTTTTATAACCCTGTAGTGGAATCCATAATGCACAACAACTTTCTTCAAAATAGTCTCTCTTTTTAGTGTAACCAATTGAAAAGTGGTTTTAGAACTTCATAATGATTGTAAGTTTTTCTTTGGAGTAGAAGCTAGGATAATGAAGAAAAACAATAATGCAGAAATGTTTTAGTATTAAATGTTAAAAAATACATAATTTACAATTCCAGTGTGGGTGTGAGTAGATCAGTGAAACAAATATTGAGCATCATCCAAGTGTGTCTAGTCAAGTGTGTAAGGTTTTACATCTAATAACAAAGTGTAAAGTTATATCAAATACTAATACAATTGTTTTAGAACCTGCAGTTGGCAGGACAATTAGAGGACAAAACTGATTAGATTTCTGCTTTATTTCTTGGCATGGCAGAGTAAAAATATTAATGTAAAATAAGAATACGAATTTATTCAGCTTTCAGCATGTCTTGGGAAGAAATTTCTAAGCAGAATACTAAAGTAGGAAGCAAAAGTAAGGACAATCTATAGATTTGACATTAATAAATAAATTGTATTAAAAGGAAAACAAAAAACCAGAAAAGTTTGCAGAACTTATGACAGATATAGACAATTATCCATGAAAACTCTCTAAATGAATTAAAAAAGCTACTATTGTAATTTGGAAAATATTGGCACCGCATGTATCTAGAATATTCACAAAGTGACATGAAATGTCATTTCAGCAGAGATAGAAATTGTGTGCTCACTTTAGTAGCACATTTACCCCCAAATTGGAGAAAATTACTGTGGCCCCTGTACAAGGATGGCAAACAAATTCATGAACCATTCCATAAGAAGGTGGGTGAAATAGTCAGAATGTGTTCTAGAGTTGTATGAGTGTATTAATCACTTTTCTGTTGCTGTGATAAAAACCACCATGAGCAAGGAAACTTATAAAAGGAAGAGTTTATTTGAGCTTACGATTGATGGTTCCAGGGAATCAGACTCCATTGTGGCGGGAAGCATGGTGGCCAGGGCTGGAGCAGCAAGCCGAGGGTCACATCTCACAATGAGCACAGGAAGCAGAGAGAGAGACTGGAGACCACAAGGCTTGTTAAACTCACCAAACCTGCCCCCAATGACATACTTCCTCCAGCATGGCCACACCTTCTAAGACCTCCAAGAACAGTGCCACCAACTGGAGACAAAATGTCTGAATACTTAAAGCCTGTGGGGGACACTCTCATTCAAACCACCATATTCCACTCCCTGGCCCCCATAGGCTCCTGACCATATAAAATGCAAAATGCATTTAGTCCAACCTTAAAAGTCTCCATAGTCTTTACCAGTCTCAATTCTATTCAAAAGTGTATGTCCAAAATCTCTTCTGAGACACAGGCCAATCTCTTAACTGTAAACTCCTGTAAAATCAAAAGGCAAATTACATACTCCCAACATACAGTGGAACTGAATACACATTCCCATTCCAAAAAGGAGGAAGAGAGGCATAGTGAGGAAATACTGGACCAAAACAAGACCGGAAACCAGCAGGGAAAACACCAAGTCCAGTAGTTCCATGTGCGACTTCTGGGACTTGACTTCCAAAGGGCTTAGACAGCTCAGCTCTTCCAGCTTTGCTTGCAACATACATCTCTTTCTTAGGCTGGTACCACTCCCTGTATGCAGCTTTCCTTGGCACATATCTCACAGTTCTGGCATCTCAAATGTCTTCTTGGGGTCTCCGCTGCCAACCAGACTTTACATTCACGGCTTCACACAATGGCCTATCAGGGCTTTCTTTATGCAGTGACGCCCCTGCTGCACTCTGCCTGGCTTCGGCTGCTTTCTGAAACCATGGAGGAAGAACTGATGACTCCTTCACTCTTGCAAACTTCATGCCTCTAAAGCTAGCACCACGTGAATGAAACTGCCGCAAGTTTGGGATGGACCCTGGCCTATTTCAACCACATGTGCAACTTTTCTCTGCCCTGAACTTGTTGGAGCAGAAAGCCCTTTCAGTATTTTCCTTTCAAAAGTTGGAAGGTTAGCTGGTTGTAGTCTGCCCTGAAGGTACTGTTCTGTTGTTTACTTGTAAATCTCGAGGCCTCTCCTTAATCACTTTAATCTCACTTTTTCCATTGTTTACTTGTAAATAGCTAGGCCTCTCCTTAATCACTTTAGTCTCCTTATCAAAAGGAACCTCTCCTTTGCATGCCTTGCCCCCACCTTTAATCTTCCTAGTGCATTTTTCAGATCCAAATTGTACATTCTTACTTCTTTCTGCCCCATTTGCTCTTCTTCACTGTAGATCTGTACAATATTCACCATTAATAGCCACACCACCATTTCTACATTAGGTTTTCTTGAAATATCTGCTGCCAAACACATTAGTCCATTGCTTTTCAACTTAGCATCAGGCAAGCATTTGGGCTGTGGGCACACTGTGGCCAGACTTTTTGACAAAATATCCCAGTTGCTGCCTAAGTCTTTATTTTTCTCTGGAATTACATTTTTTTTTATAATTTTTTTTTAATTTAATTTTATTTATTTTTGTATGTGTATGAGTGTACTGTCTGCATGTAGGTTTGTGCACCCGTGTGGTGCAATGCCGCGGAGGTCAGAAGAGGGTGTCGGATTCCCCTGGAACTGGAGTTCTCCTGGAGTTGGAGTTTCAGACGGTTCTCAGCCGCCATGCGGGTGCTGGGGATCGAACCCGGGTCCTCTGTAAGAGCGGTCAGCGCTCTCAACCGCTAGGCCATCTCTCCAGCCCTGGAACTACATTTTTTGCAGCAATGCTTTCTTCCAGGCTTCTACTAGAATGGCCTGTTAAGCTCTGCTTACAGTAGTCAACAGCTTTTCTAGCCCAAAGCTCCAAAGTCTTCCACATTTCTCTAAACATGCACATGGTCAGGTTCTTCACAGCCAACAGCCCACTCTCTGGTACCAAGTAACTGTATTAGTCACTTTTCTGTTGCTGTGATAAAACCACCATGACCAAGGGAACTTATAAAAGGAAGAGTTTATTTGAGCTTACGATTGATGGTTCCAGGGAATCAGACTCCATTGTGGAGGGAAGCATGGTGGCCGGGGCTGGAGCAGCAAGCTGAGGGTCACATCTCACAATGAGCACAGGAAGCAGAGAGAGAGACTGGAGACCACAAGGCTTGTTAAACTCACCAAGCCTGCCCCCAATGATGTACTTCCTCCAGCATGGCCACACCTTCTAAGACCTCCAAGAACAGTGCCACCAACTGGAGACAAAATGTCTGAATACTTAAAGCCTATGGGGAGACACTCTCATTCAAACCACCACAATGAGGTTGTCAAAAACAAATTTATTAATAAACAATTGAGAGCTAAGTTCCTTCTTTTCATCAGAGAGGCAAAGATGTAAAAGAATCATTTTGATGAGGTGGGAAGTTTTCATGTGTTTTTGATGGATGTTTAAATTGGTACTAAATATCTGGAGACAGGCCTTTGAAAAAATATATACACTTTGGGAATTGTTCTGACAAATGTGCAAAGAGCACAACTGTGTCCATGGTAGTGTTCACAGTAGGAAAATGTTAGCTTAAGTGACTAGCTTGGATTTGTTAAGTTATCGTAGACACATGTAAAAGAGTAACCAGCCACTGTAGTGGCATGTGCCCGTAATCCCGGTACTTTCAAGAGGATCAGGAAGATCAGGAATTCAATGCGAGTCTTAACTGTAGTTTGAGGCCTGGCTAGGCTATATGAGACCCTGCCTTAAAAACCCCAAACTCAGAGCTAACAGATTACCCATGAAAAGTGGTTCAGATATAGTTGTATTAAAATAGAAACGGGCTGGAGAGATGGCCTAGTGGTTAAGAGCGCCGACTGCTCTTGCAGAGGACCTGGGTTCGATCTCCAGCACCCATATGGCGCCTGAGAACCGTCTGTAACTCCAATTCCAGGGGAACTCCAGTTCCAAGGGAATCCGAGACCCTCTTCTGACCTCCTCAGCATTGCATGACATGGGTGCACAAACCTACATGTAGACAGTACATTCATACACATAAAAAATAAATAAAAAAAATAAAATAGAAACATAGCCAGGCGTGGTGGTGCACACCTTTAATCCTAGCATTTGGGAGGCAGAGGCAGGCGGATCTTTGTGAGTTCAAGGCCAGCCTGGTCTACAGAGTGAGTTCCAGGACATCTGGGGCTACAGGGAGACCCTGTCTCGAAAAAAACAAAAAAAAAAAAAAAAAAATAGAAACAACAACAACAACAACAAAAAAATAGAAACATAGCTGGGCCTGGTGGTACACACCTTTAATGCCAGGACTTGGGAGGCAGAGACAGGCAGATCTCGGTGAGTTTGAGGCCAACCTGGTCTACATAGCAAATTCCAGGCTAGCCAGGGCTATGTAGTATGACCTTGTCTCAAAAACAACAATATAAACAAAACCCAACAACAACAACAAAAAAGAAATATATTCTGATTTACTGTTGAATATGAATGGCAAGCTGTAGAGATCATTTGTTGTTGTATGTATATTTATATATACACATTGTTTTAGAACATTTATGAAATACAGTTGTCATCTATGAGTGATTTTTTTTTTTTTTATGTTTATGCTTTATTTTTCTTTGCCCTTTTTTTTGGTTGGTGTTGCTTGTTTTTCAGAGAGGGTCTTTCTGTGTAGCCATGGCTGACCTAAAGCTTGCTACGCAGATGAGGCTGGCCTTGAATTTGCAGCCGTTTTCCTGTCTCCTTCCTGAGTGATGTGATCATAGTATATACCACCAAACCTGGGTTATACTACCTTTTTCTACAGTGAGCACCGTGAGTGTGTGTGTGTGTGTGTGTGTGTGTGTGTGTGTATGCACGTGCGCCATGGTGCATGTGTGGAGGTCCGAGGACAGTTTTCTGGTGTTGGTTTTCTCCTCCTACCCTGTAGGTTTCAGGAATCAAACTCCGGTTGTCAGGCCTAGGAGCAAGTGCTGTGACCCAATGAGCCATCCTACCAGCCCCATATATTTTATTTTGACTAGAACTTTTTGTTTTGTTTTGTTTTTTGGTCTTTTTGAGACAGGGTCTCCCTGTAGCCCCAGCTGTCCTGGAACTCAATCTGCAGACCAGGCTGGCTCTGAACTCACAAAGATCCATCTGCCTCTGCCTTCCAAGTGCTAGGATTAAAGGCGTGCGCCACAACGCCCGGCTTGACTAGAACTTTTTGTTTTCTGGTAACAAAACTAACAATGCATGTTATAATATATATGTTTAGAAGTTATAGAAATAATCAATTTGTATGATATTTCTGTTCTCTCCTATCTCTCCTAGACAAGAGAGAGAGAGAGAGAGAGAGAGAGAGAGAGAGAGAGAGAGAAGAGAAAACAAGAAAGAGGGAGAGGGGTACTTTTTCTTTTATATAGTTAGGAGCTAGTGGTAGTGTTGATGAGAAATTTTTTTTTTTCTCAGCTCTGTAGCCCAGGTTAGCCTGTAGCTTACTGTGTGGTCTGGCAGGCTTTGAGCTCCCAGTAGTCCTCCTGCCTTGGCCTACCAAGTGCTGTGATTATAGACATGAACCACTGTGCCTGGCTCGAAATAATTTTTTTGACTTTGAGGCAGAAGTAAGCTTCTTTGGATAGTATCTACTTTACTAGTAGAACAACAGGGACTTTCTCCTAATTTATAAAGCAGTTATTTTCCCTCGCTGCTTTTTTGAAGGCTCTTAGGTTCTATGTAAATTTTTGAGTCTAAATTAGAATCTACCCTAGCTTTTCTCTCTGAGTTTATTGGTAGGATGAGTCTTTATGTACTTTAAGCCACAGGAATTTGAGGAGGTACAGTGGATTTTGTATCCTTAATTAGCCAAAGTTTTAGTTGAGTAAGTGGTGATACCAAGGTCTGTATTTCCAAAACAAATGGCTGGGGAACGGTAGTGTTGATTCACTCAGTTCATAGCCATGTAGATAGAGGCTGTTTTTTGGGGAAGCTTTTAAAATTTTCTTGGTGAAGCAAGATGTGGAAGATTCCAAACTAATATCTTCATTGCTAAAATTGTCCAAATATAGAGATTTCCAGATATTTTCTAAGTATCTTTCTCTTCTAGGAGTTATGGTTTGCCAGTTGTTCCTGAACCTGCTGGATGCACACCAGAATTACCGGGAGAGATTATTAAAAATACAGATTCTTGGGCCCCACCCCTGGACATTATGAATCAGTAAGTAGGTCTGGGGTAGGGCCTGGGGATTTGTATTTTTAAAGAAGTAAACCAGGTGGTTCTGATGCTCCCAGACTGGCATTTGGGAATCACTGGTTTAGTGAAAGTCAGTGTGGCACCTTGGCATGGCATTAGTATTTAGGTGGACTATGCATCAGGTACCTTAGATGATGGAGAAGTATTTTTAGTAACTAACCTTTGCCTCCTTTTGAAGTCGCTCCCCAACCAGGGAGAAGAAGAGAGCTCGTTGGGAGGAGGAAACAGATAGATGGAGTGATAGTCCAAGCTCCGGCAAAGAGAAGAATTCCACCTCCATCAAAGGAAGAGAGCCAGAGGAGACCCCACCTGAGAAGAACGAGGACGAGGAGGAGGAGCTTCTTAAACCTGTGTGGATTCGATGCACCCACTCGGAAAGCTACTACTCCAGTGACCCCATGGATCAGGTGGTAGGTCGGAAGTAGAGAAGATGTAGCCCAGGGTTTCTTCACTTCAGCATTGCTGGCATTTTGGGCCAGATAATTCTCTGTGGAAACTGCCTGTATATTATAGGATATTGAGCAGCATCTGTAGGCTCTCCCCATTAGATGACAATAGCACCCCTCCCTAGTGCTAATAACCAAAAACGTCTTCAAATATTGCCACATGTCCCTGAGGGGAAATCACTGTCAATTGAGAATTGCTACTATAGAGAAAAGGTGTTTTAAAAATCAAAGGTCAAGAATGTAGTAGGTAAAATAAGTATTTTGTTTTCTTTGACACCAGTTGTCTTTATACTGGTACTTTTATGACCTCTGACCTATAGCTAATGTATGTAATTTGTGGCATACACATATGTATCTATCTTTCTCCCCAAATGGGAGATGTAGAAGGATTTAAGTTTGATTTTGAAGTATATCCTTGACTAGCAGCGTACCAGTCATTCGAAGTTTCCAGTGCATCTTGGTTGGTAAGAGCACGGGGGAGGGGCATCCATGGTGTCAGGCTGGGCTGTAGCGAGACTCAGTCACTGCGCATGCTGCTGTAGCTCTGCAGCTGTGGACACTGCCATCTCCACGTGGACCTGTAGCTCCTCCATGTGTTCACTTTTCTTTTTCTTCCATCTTTTTCTTTTCTTTTCTATCACTCTGTTTCTTATTTCCGCTTCTTCCCTGAAAGAATTCTATCTGAGGCCATTCATTATTACTAGGCCCATACTCTGTTTTCAACACAGGGTGCATACATTGTAAAGTTCATTAAATAAATGAGTGAAGGAATGACTCTACAGATTTTGGGCCTAAGAAATTGGACATGTGAGATCTAGTGCATGGGATTAGGTAAGACAGGGCTGTGCTGCTTGATTTTGTGAACCTAGAGATGCTTCTTTTCCTAGGATGGTGCCACTTCCCAATAAACTCTGTTATAGGTTGAAAACATCTTCAGTCCAAAGGGCATTTAATCCATCTAGCAAATGTCATAGTTAACTCTCTCCTGCCCTAAATGTGCTCGGAACATTTACATTACTCTATGGTTAGACAAAATCATCTTATACAAAGTCTGTTTTATAAAGAAGTGACTAGTTCATGTAAATATTTTGAGCCCTTTATCCAAGAAACACTGGCAATGTGGTCCGTTGTGGAACATGGGGTTTGTCTCCCTGTGGTGGCATGGCTGGTTGAGAGTAGCATCTCCCTGCCACTGCCCAGTATCCCTATTGAGGATCATACAGCATATTGTTAATTTGAGAAAAGACCAAACCCCAAACTTGAAGTATTGTTCTTTTCGTTCTCTCCCCTCCCTCCCCCTCTTTTCTCTTCTACATTTTTTTAATGATGGAAAGAAAATTACTGTAAAACGGAAGCTTCTGGAAGAACCACTTGTTCTTGCCTGTCTGTATCACTCCTCAAGCTTCACCTTGGCTTCGTGTCTGGCCTTGTGTTTCAGAACTGGGTCTAAAGATACCCTGCTGATGACAGCTTTGTCCACGAGGACCCGGTGGGGATGTGGTGATTGTAGTTGTAAACTTTCATGAAAGACTTGATCTTTGACCTCTTGGTGATTTTCTTCTCGCTGGTGGCAGCTGTCACTTTCCAGGGATAGCAGTCAATTCAAGCTACCGGAGCATGAGTATAAGTGTGGTCTAGGTACTTTATAAATGTTCTTTACAATGATGGCTTTGCATCCATAGTATTGTCCAGTATGGACCAGCTCCAATTCCTATTTCATGAACTTGCCCATTACCGCAGCAACCAGGAGGTGCCCAGCAGAAAGCCGAAGAACTGTTTTAAAAAACAGTAGTTTTATTTTGTGTCTGTGTTTGAGGGCGGTTGCTTGTATATGTGCGTGCGTGCGTGTGTGTATGTGTGTGTGTGTGTGTGTGTATGTGTGTGTGTGTGTCTGTGTCTGTGTCTCTGTGTCTATATGGGGGCCAGGTCAGAGGAAAACTTGTAGGAGTTGGTTCTCTACTACCATGTGGGTTCTGAGGATTAAAAGCAGATTGTCAGGCCCAGTGGCAAGTGCCTTCACTTGCTAAGCCTTCTTGCTAGCCAGTCTCTGTAGAATATGTGCTGCTTTTGGATTATCAGTAGTTTCGCTTGGGACCATTACTGTATGGAAAATTGAGAAGATTTCCTTGGCTTTGGAAGACAAGGATTTGAAGAATCCGTAATAGTGGCATGATACTTGAGAAACGAGCAGGCTTTTCTGTTAGGTAATTTATGGTACAGTGTGAAGGGAAGGCTCACGTGTTGCGCACTTTTATGGTACCAGCACTTCATTCTGTTTCTCATATTATTTTAGTTAATCCTTACAAAATCCCTGGCAGGATGCTATGAGAAATAATACTAAATGCTACTTAAATGAGTAGGGTATAGTTTTCTTAGAACAAGATGTGTAGAGGGAGGCCATGGCTAGAGTTCGCTCAGTGGCTCACAGCTGTAGGATGTTGCCATATTTGTAGGCATCGTGTTCGTACATATCTTTGTCTGCACACAGGTCACAGAGGGCATGTATCTCATCCAAGTTCCCCTTACATATATTGGATCATATATGTAGACCAAACCAGAGTTGAAATAAAAATCCAGAGTGTTAAAAAGCCTGTTTCGAGGCTGGGGAGATGGCTCAGTCATTAAAACATTTGCCTCACAAGTCTTGATTTCAGAGCCCCCAGAACTTACACAGAAAGCTATGCAAAGTATGTGCCTGTAATCCCAGTGACAGAAAGATGGAGAGAGCAGATGGGCAGATCCCTGAAGGCCTGGCCTGTGTGGCAAAATTCCAGACCAATTCCAGACGCAGAAGACATGGACTCTCATCCAAGTTCCCCCTTCATCCCTCATCAGAGCTGTGTCATTCATCTCCTGGGATTTTGTTTTCCATTGATATTCTAATAAAGCTTTGTAAGCTGTATGGTTTAAAACATCATGCATGTATCATTTCACTGTTCCGCAGGTCAGAAGTTCAGCTTGGATCTCACTGGCTGAGTGGGGGTGTCAGAAGTTTCTTTCAGGAGCTCTAGAGAAGTCTTTCCTTGTTCACGAACTTGTTGGCAGTTTTGTTCCCATCTGCATCCCTTGGTGGATCCCTTTCCCCAGCAGTGATGGCTTCATTCCACCTTGTGTCTAAAGAAGCCCCTGTCTTATTCTTCTCTTTGACCTTTCTTGGCCAAAGTTCTCCACTGTTAACTGACCCACCTATGTAATCCAGGATGATTTCTCCATCTTGAACTTTATAAGGTTAATCTTAAGTCTTTTCTTTCTGTCCTACAAGGTAACATTTAGTTTCTGAGAATTAGAATGTGTACATCTTTAGGAAGAGGGTGGTAGTGACTTTTCCTGAGACTTGGAATCTGAATGAAATCATGGTCCTGTTTGCTGGGTTGAATGGCCGCTGTAGGTATTATATTGTTATTGTTGTTGTTACTGTTTTTTTTTTTTTGTCTTTTTGAGACAGGGTCTCCCTGTAGCCCCAGCTGTCCTGGAACTCACTCTGTAGACCAGGCTGGCCTTGAACTCACAAAGATCCGCCTGCCTCTGCCTCCCAAGTGCTAGGATTAAAGGCGTGTGCCACCACGCCCGGCTGTTGTTACTGTTTTTGAGACAGCATCTTACTGTGTAGCCTAGGCTGGTCTGAAGTTTGCAAAAATCCTTTTTCTTCAGCCTCCTGAGTACTGGGATTAAAGATGTTTGTCATCATGCCCGGCTCAGGTATTATTCTTAAAACAACAAACATGCAGACCCTGACATTCAGAGATTTTAAACTGGCAGAACTGCTTTTTTTCTTACATTGTTCTAGGTATATTGTTAGAAGGGAAGTCTGCTAGTCTAGCACCTACCTTTGAGCTTTATCATCTGTGGCACAGAGAAGGTATAATAATGTCAGAGCTGTCGTGGCAGAGAATGTCTTCGGAAAGAGGAGGGCCTGAAGAAAAGCAGTTTCTTCCTTTTCTGGGTAGCAAATAACCACGATTCGCAGTAATTTTATTTTTATATATGAAAGACCTTTATTTTTTGTAAGTTTTTATTGAATTTGTGTGTATTTCATGCAGAATATCTTGATCGTCTTTATACCCCCTTCCCCATTGGCACCTTCCACCCACCCCCCTCACTGGAATTCATACATTGTCATTTGTGTTAAGGGCCATCATATCAAGTTAGTATCCCCAGACATCCCTCAGTGCAAGTTTGGCCACTGGGATCTAGTCAGATGCCCTTCCTTTAAGATCAGCTCTTCCTCACCCAGCAATAATCAGCTAAGATTGGGGCCTGCTGCCCCTTTCCACAGGTCTGTGCTGGGTTTTTTTTATTTATTTTAATTTTTTTATTTATTTCTGTATGTGTATGAATGTACTGTCTGCATGCAAGTTTGTGCACCCGTGTCATGCAATGGCCGCGGAGGTCAGAAGAGGGTCTCGGACTCCCCTGGAACTGGAGTTCTCCTGGAATTGGAGTTTCAGACGGTTCTCGGCCGCCATGTGGGTGCTGGGGATCTAACCGGGTCCTCTGTAAGAGCAGTCGGCACTCTTAACCGCTAGGCCATCTCTCCAGCCCCTGTGCTGGGTTTTTATCTGCTTGAGTTTGCATGGGTCTTGTGCATGCTGACCCCATTGCTGTGGGCTCGTATGAGCAGGGTCCCAGCAGCCTGTAGGAGTGTTTCCGTGTGTTCACGCACCTCCTCCCTGATTCTCATGATCTTTCCTCCCCCTCTTCCACAATGGTCCCTAAGCCCTGGGTGGGAGTTTAATCTCGGTGTCCTGTCTAGGGACCCAGACTCTGCAGACTCTTATTCTCTTTTGGCCATTTGTGACCTTATGTGTTCCTGGCCATCTCTTGCATGAGGGAGCGTCACTGATGAGAATTGAGAGATGCATTAGTAGCCTTTTTACCCCTTGTTCTATGTTCTGTGAGCCTTAGGTATAGAGGTTACATTGTAGATATGCCACTTAGGCTCGGGCAATTCACAGACAATCCCTGTGTATGACCAGTTGTGGAACTCTGTGATAGTTTCTGTGTGTTGCAAAAGAAGCTCCTTTTTGAATGGTGACTGGGATACTTGTCTATACATATAAGGATCCATATTTTGCACATAGGAAATTACATTAGTTTAGGGATGTGACAACCTTGGGCTTTTCTTTAAGCTCTGTGAGCTCTCCACATGTATTTGGCTGTTCACAGTACCACACAGGAGTTTCCTCCCATTGAGTGGGCTTCACGTCTCATAGCTATTGATTACCCCCTAGATAAAAGTGCAATGTCGTTTGCTGTGCTGGTCATTGATATGGTTATTAAGCCTTGAAGCTGGGGTTGACGATTAATTGATGTTCTCCCTTAGCGGCTTGCATGGTGCTCTCCAAAGCTTTGAGAGCTAGCTTCAGGAGAGGTGGCTTCCAGGTCAGTTCCAGCTCTGTTGCTCCAAATTCTGTGTCCAAAGTATGTCCTGTCTTTAACAATAGGGTCTTACCTTCAAGTTCTGGGAGGTAATCAAAGTCTGTGGCAGAAGCCTGTATAATTTTGGGAGTCTCCTGAACTACCCTGGCCAACAACTCAGAGGAAGGTTTCTCTTGCCTAGCAGTTTCTTACTATGTAGGCTTCACTGTACACATGGAGTCATGTAGAGGTATTGTGTGTATAATTTGTCAGTAGGTTTTGGAACAGTTTGATTCCTTCTGGCTCACTAGCTAGCATTGCTTGTGTCTCTGCCTGTCTGACCCTTCCTCCATGCCCTCCTCATTTCAGGTCCTCCCATTTTTTCCACTTCTCTTGAGCTCCTCCTTCCCTTTTCCCCTTAGTTCCTTGTATAACCCTCCCTCTCTTCTTCCCACTTAAATACCCCCATTTTACCCATTTCTCCTTTAGTAACAGCTATCTCCTTCTGCTCTCTCTCTCATGTTCCTTCTTTGCTTCTTGTATTGTGAGATAACTAAGTCAAAGAGTCTGGGCATTTAAGGTAATTTTCATTCTGGAAAGTGGGCAGAGGAGGAGAACTTTCTCTAGGGTTGGATTGTAGATTCTCTGTGCTTATTGGGTGTACTTTATGTGTGTGGGGATGGGACAGTATATATACACTTTCTTTTTGCTACAAAGATCATATTTTTAAATTTCATATTTAATGGGCATAGGTGAACAGTTTGCATGCAGCTAAGTGTTGGCACAGTGCATTTACCTGAACTTCCAGGCATATGTGTTTGATTCAGTGGGTCACTGCCAGGATTGGGAACTTTGCTTTTCAATATTCATTAAAGTGGGGGTGAAAAATGGTAGCTTGTTAAAAATTCTTTCTCTGGTGATTATTAATATAGCTCCTTATACTAATCCTTTATTTTGAAAGGGAGATTCTACTGTAGTTGGAACAAGTAGGCTCCGTGATTTATATGACAAATTTGAGGAAGAGTTGGGAAACAGGCAAGCAAAGGCCAAAGCTGCCAGGCCTCCGTGGGAACCTCCGAAGACAAAGCTGGACGAGGATTTGGGTGAGTGGACGGCTGCTGGACCGAGACCGCGCTCCTTTTTACTGCTTAATCCTGGCCTTTTGGGAAAAAAATCCTTCAGAGTCCCAAACTGAAATCTTTTCTTTTTCGTTTTCCTTTCTTTAGCTGTTGTCAGCAAGAATACTTAACAGTGGAATCTCCTTTTTTGAACTTGCTTTTTCAGTTACATTCAGCAGAATAGATAAGATTTTCTAAGGCGTGCTAATATGTGTATCTCTTGCACTTGTCCTAGGACACTGTAGTCCAGTGTCCCTCTGAAAGCCCTTGAAGACAGGCAGGAGGCTCCTCTCAGTTTCTGCATTGCCAGGTGCTCCTGGTCTGATAAGACCACCGCTGTGGCCGCTGCTGTGTGAAGGCTTCTCCCTACTTAAAGATTTTTCATATAATGGTTTGTTTTCAAGTGTATGTTCTGAGGTTCTAAGTAGATGCTGAGATTCTGTAGCAGCTCTGCTTTTGTGGGACAAGCTTTTACTGTGTAGCTCAGTCTTTCCTGGAACTTACTGGCTTCCTAGGATAGTCATCCCCCTGCCTCAGACTCCAGAGTGCTCACATTACAGGCACCAGCTACAGGGTTTGCTGATGGTAAGATCTTTGGGGATGGAAATGCTTTTTGCCACTTTGTTATGTTATGCTATGCACAGATGACACTAGGCTGCTCCGAGTCAGAAGGCGGAGCATCGATCACAGACGAGACTTTCGTATGCTTTGTCTGTTCTCACTGTTCCTCTCATACTCGTTTTCTTTCATGCTGAATTGCAGTACTGTAGTGGAAAAAGCACCAACTCAGAAGCTAAATGGCCTGCCTTGCAATCCTTGTTCTGCTTTCTTGATAAGGGACTTTTTTTTAAAATTTTTTAAAATTTATTTTGTATGTGTATGAATGTACTGTCTACATGTAGGTCTGTGCACCCGTGTCATGCAATGCCGTGGAGGTCAGAAGAGGGCGTCGGATTCCCCTGGAACTGGAGTTAAACACGGTTCTCAGCCGCCATGTGGGTGCTGGGGATCGAACCCAGGTCCTCTGTAAGAGCAGGTGGCGCTCTCAACCGCTAGGCCATCTCTCCATACCCCTCAGGCCCTTTGAACTGCCTCCACTTTCTCTCTGAATTTGATGACCAAGTATTTCACATAGTGGAATTTATTTATATCACACGGTATTTCTCTTTTGTGGCTGATTTTACACATCACAATTCTTTGTTTTCATGCAGTCACTTTCAAGGACTAAAATCTTCCTTCTTTTTTAGATAGGGTCTTACATATAGGCTGGCCTTGAATTCACTATGTAGCTGAAGATGGCCTGGAATTCCTGACCCTCCTGCCTCTACTTCCCTAGTTCTGGGGTTAGCAGTGTCTGCCGTCACACTCAGCAAGGACTAACATCTTTTATTGTTACTACTGAAAGAAAAAAAGTCAGACTTTCAAAGTTGCATTCGTCGAGGGCCTAGAGTCTGGCGATTGTGTGCTTCTTGTCCCTGACCTCCCAGAGTGTTCTGAGAGGCTGCTTCTGCCACCCAGACTTTACCCTCACCCCGTCTCCATCCTGGAAGTCCCTCTTCCATGAAATTGTCACTGACCTTTCTGGATCATAGGGGACTACCTTTTTTCTGGTTTGTTATAGTTTTTATAGAGTGACATTACTATTACTGTGTTGTTTTTAATCTGACACTGTTCATTATTAGGAATCATTTTCTTTCTAAAAATCTATTATTTTCCTTGCTTCCTCAGATAGATTGTAATTTAGCATTATGAAGAATATGCGTTTTGTGGCATTGTTTGGTTATAGAGTAGACTCTTGAAAATTTACTGAAAGAGTATAAACAACTATTCCAATTGTCCCTTACCTTTAGAGGTTTAGGTCATTTGAAAGTCTTTGCAGAACCATTTAATAATTTCTTGAACTTGTGTGTTTTCTCCTGACTTTTATTAGAGAGTTCCAGTGAATCTGAATGCGAGTCTGACGAAGATAGCACCTGTTCTAGCAGCTCGGACTCGGAGGTTTTTGACGTTATTGCAGAGATTAAACGCAAAAAGGCTCACCCTGACCGACTTCATGATGAACTCTGGTACAATGACCCAGGCCAGGTGCGTGTGTTTTTATGTTCTTGCTGTGAAGGTTGCAGCCCCACACATCACATTTATGGCTGGGATTAGAAGATGCATGTTGGCTGGTATTGAAGTGGAATTTTACACCCAGGGTTGTGTGTCATTTTTCAGAGCTTATTTCCTTTCAGCTGCGGAGTACAGCTCCGCAGCTTAAGCACCAGAACAACTGTTGTTGAATCCTAGTTGACGACGTTTGTAAATTCCTTCTTGGGAGCAGGGCCGTCGTTCTGCTTCATTAAACTTGCAGTAGATGGAAGGCGATGAATGGCAGGAGAGAGAGAACCTGTAGGTCTTTTTAAAAGCATTTCAGTTGGAAGGTATCTACAAATAGTAAACAACATAGTTCTAATATATATAACTGCCATGAGTTTCTGTGAATTCCCTTCCTTGTTAGGCACATGAGCTAATGATATAACAACTAGGCCATTTAAAAATTTTTATTATTTTATTTTGAGGTAATGTGTGATAAAAATACATATAAATAATGTATTTATTGTTGGGACAGAATTTCACTATGTAGCTTTGACTGGCCTGAAATTCAGGAACTTATTGCTTTAGCTCCTAAGTTCTGGGTTACAGACTTATGTCACACAGTATCTGGCTCTGAAAATAGTATCTTTATAACAGATTTATATCATACAAATATATTATAGTCTATTATGAATGAAATTATTAAGCATAATAAAACATAAACCTACTTTTTTTTTGTAAGATAATTTGCCATTTATGTTTTGTAAAAAGTTTATACCATTCTGGTTTTTGTTTGTTTTTGTCATTTTTTTTCTTTTAGTCTTTTTGAGACAGGTGTCCTGGAACTCACTATATAAACCAGGCTGGTCTTGAATTCACAGAGATCCACCTGCCTTTGCCTCCCAAGTGCTGGGATTAAAGGCATGCGCCACCATGCCCGGCCACCATTCTGTATTAATTAGAGTGTTCTGATTCTTATTAGATATTTTTTCATTTATTACTTTTATTTTGTATGTATGTGTGTACTGCCTGCATGTATGTAAGTGCACCCATGTCATGCAGTGGCCCTGGAAGTCAGCAGAGGGTGTTAGATACCTGGAACTGGAGTTATGGACAGTTGTAGGCCATCATGTGGGTGCTGGGAATTGAACCTAGGTCCTCTGAAAGAGCAGCCAGTGCTGTTAATTGCTGAGCTATCTCATTAGCCTGATTATAGGTGTTTTAATTTTATTTTTCTGGGTATGGTGGTTCTTACCTTTAATCCCAGCATTCAGAAGGTCTCTGTGAATTCGAGGTTAGAGCATGGTCTATATAGAGAGTTCTAGGCCAGTCAATACTACATAGAAAGACACTGTTTCAAAAAAACCCCAAAACCAAGAAACACATTCTTGTTGTTGATAGGATTAATATAATGGGAATGACTGACAAAAATGTACGTTATGGTGCCTTGGATTTGAGTAAACAGAACATTTTTGAATGCTTTTTTTTTTTTTTTTTTTGAGACAGGGTCTCCCTATAGCTCCAGTTGGCCTGGAACTCACTCTGTACACCAGGCTGGCCTTGAACTCACAGAGCTCCACCTGCCTCTGCCTCTGCCTCCCGAGTGCTAGGATTAAAGGCATGCACCACCATGCTTTACTTAGCTGCCAGGTGGGTGCTGGGAATTGAACCTGGGTCCTCTGCAAGAGCAGTCGGCTCTCTTAACTGCTGAGCTATCTCTCCAGCCCCTTGAATGCATTTTAAAACTTATATATCATCCAAGTTGACCTTGAACTTGTGATATTCTTTTGGCCTCAGCTTCCCGAGTGCTCTCTTTATAAGGATGTGCCACCATACCTAAGCACTTTTTTTTTTATTCATTTTATGGAGTTGCATTTCATGTAGTACAATTTATATATGTTTATAATCCACTGTCATTTTTATTATATTTTCCAAGACTGTATATACCATCACTACAATCTAATTTTAGAACATTTTTGTCTGCCCTAAAAGAAACCTTTCCCCATATGTAGTCTTTTTCATTGGTGGTTGCTCTCTTTTGAAAGCATCTGCCTTGGCTTCTGTGGGTTACTATGCTGTGAAGTCAGCTCCGATGGGCTTCTGCATTGTCTCATGGTTCTGCTTATTGTGTTTGGTTTTGTGTCCTCTGTGCATTGAGCCTTGTCAAGGGCTGATTCAGGTGGGAGCACAGCCCCTGGTAAAAGGCAAGAGTGTAGGCTATTTGTCTGCTTCCCTGGAGGAAGGACTGGCTCTAGGAGAGGATTGTGATTTTTTTGATGGAACATTATTATGTCTCTTATTTGCCAGCTGTTATTCTATGTAATACTCTAACTCTATTTTTTAGATAGTAATATTATTTCTTAGCTCTACTACCTGGAGCTGTAGATTTCCCAAAAGGCTAAAGAAAGTTTAAGCCTTCACTTTACTGTTTCTTGCCAAAGTCTTTTCTGAGATATTTTCATTTATATTTTAATTGGGTACAATGAGTTAAAAGTCCCTAGAACTTTAAAGGAGCATGTATTGGAACTAGAGACATGGCTTAGCAATCAAGAGCATTTTCTGCTCTTGCAGAGGACCCAGGTTTGTTTTTGGCAGCCACACTAGGTGGCTCACAGCTGCCTACAATTCTAGTTCCAGGGGCTTCAAGACCTTTTGGCCTCTGAGGGCCCCGTATGCACATAGTGAGCATACATACACTCAGGCACACACGTATAAAGTAAAATAAATTTTAAAAAGTAAAGAATATATTATGTGTCAATATAAAGACATCTCTCAGTATCTAAAGGGGATTGGTTCCAGGGTCTACACAGATACTAAAATCCCCAGATGCTAGAGTCCTTCGTGTAATATGGAGTATTTGCATGTAATCTACATATGCAAAAGTCTGCATTGCTTATAATACCTAATATGGTATAAACACTATCAGTAGTTTTACTATAATAGGGAACGACAAGGAAAACAATTATTTGTGTTTAGCACACTTATACTGGCTAGCCTCCTCAGACTGGCTTCTCGCGTGCGTGGCGTGCTGTGGAGGTCCAAGCACAGGCTCATGTGCTGAACTTTCGGCACCTTCCACCGTTTCCAGATGTTTGAGATTTAATTTTTCTTTCTTTTTATTAATTTTTAAAATTGTATGTATATGAGTGTTTTGCCTGCATGTATGTGCAGTGCGCATGGAGGGTAGAAGGGGGTGTTGATCCCTGGAACCAGAGTTACAGAGTTAGCCTCCGTGTGAGTGCTGCGAACGGAACTCGGCTTCTCTGCGAGTACTCTTAACCACTGAGCCATCTCTCCTACCTTTTGTTGGAAGCATAGTCTCTCATTGGTCTGGAATTTTGCCACACAGGCCAGGCTTTCAGGGATCTGCCCATCTCCTCTCCCCATCTTTCTGTCACTGGGATTACAGGCACACACCTTGCATAGCTTTCTGTGTGAGTTCTGGGGCTCTGAAATCAAGTCTTGTGAGGCAAATGTTTTAGTGACTGAGCCATCTCCCCAGCCTTGAAACGGGCTTTCTAACACTCTAGACTCTTATTTCAGCTCTTGTTTGGTCTGCATATATGATCCATTCATTTAACTGGGTCTCATGTCCCTAGCATACCAGGCCTTCCTGCCTTCTCTTTTCCTCATACATGCTGGCACATTTCTTACAGAGAAGAAACTGCTGCCCTACATTTTACCTTCTTCTCTGTAAGCCTTGCCTAGCAAACCATGGTAGCTCCAGTGGTGCATCGTCTAGATGGATTTCCTTCTTTTAAAGTAGTAAGTATATTGCCAGGCATGGTGGCGCATGCCTTTAATCCTAGCACTTTGGAGGCAGAGCTAGGCGGATCTTTGTGAGTTCAAGGCCAGCCTGGTCTACAGAGTGAGTTCCAGGACAGCTGGGACTACAGGGAGACCCTGTCTCAAAAAGACCAAACAAAAAAAAAAGTAGTAAGTATATCATTTATTCTTCTGTTTAGCACAAGTGTTACTTGAGTTCGTGGTATCCTCATGCTTAGTTCTTACTGTTCTAAGAGGCATTCAACTTGGTTCCATCTGTTGAGTAAAATGAATTCAGGTGAAAGAAGATGTGTTTTAACCTGTCTAGTACTGAACATTGTTTTATTCTAGTAGGCTTCTTATAACCTTAAGTTTTTTTTTTTTTTTTTTTTTTTTTTTGAGATAGGGTCCCCCTGTAGCCCCAGCTGTCCTGAAACTCGCTATGTGGACCAGGCTGGCGTTGAACTCAGAGATTTGCCTGCTTCTGCCTCCCAAGTGCTGGGATTAAAGGCATGCACCACCATACCCGACGTAACCTTATTTTTTAGAACATTTAATGTTCAGGTCACCTTCAGAGCACTCTATGAGTACCTTTAGTATATGAAGTGTGTGTGTGTGTGTGTGTGTGTGTGTGTGTGTGTCCTACAGAGAGGTGGGAGAAGTGAGGGTGGGAGTGAGCAGAGTACTGACACTGATCTTTTCTGCTTGGCTGCACAAACAATTTGGGATTCCAGTGTTGTTATGCAGTTTCCTTTTATCGGACATTATAGACAGTTTGCAGCTTTATTGGTTTTGGAAGATCCATTTAATCTTCTAACCATGACAGCCTCTTCAGAGTCTCAGTACTCAATGGCATTAAACCTCATGGTTTCTGAGGCATCATCGTGCCTGGTGTGGATTTCCCCCCAATAAAACTGAATTATACTCTGTTTCTGACAGATGAATGATGGACCGCTTTGCAAATGCAGTGCCAAAGCGAGACGCACAGGAATTCGGCACAGCATTTATCCTGGAGAAGAGGTAACTGGCTTGGGCTATGATTTTTGTAAGCACCGAAGAGCCAGAAGTAGACAGATGCCATTGCTATTCTTTTCCCATTCCAGTAGATAATGTCAAAATAGTCTTTTCATATTTCCTGTTATAGGCTCGGTTACCGATTATTACAGAGGAAAGATATGTGGCTTGAAAGTAGACTGTGGAATGTCATCAGGAAACATTAAAAAGATTTGAAAGTCTCATTATTTAAATTAGGCAAGGTGCATTTGAAATGCGTTAACATTAAGTGTTTTCAGACTGTGTACAATGTAGTATTTTCCCTGCTCATCGTGGATGGTTATGATTTGCCCTGGGGAGTTGCTCTTTCTCAAGGTGGGAGGCTCATACTTTCTTCCCTGGGGACCTGCCCAGTCTGCTCCCTGCTGGTGCTTTCCCTCCACTGGAGCACCTGTCAGAATCTGTCCTTTTCGTTTGTCGTCTCCTCCAGCTGTGAGTATCCCATTGACCGCCCTGCAGCCCTGGCTTCTCAGGGATACTCTGAACTTGACCAAATGGCTACAATATTTTATGCTGTAGAGTCATTTGTAGCTACTCCTTTTGATTAGTTTCCTTCATTTTTTTTCCTCATCTTTCATTTTTGTAAGCTATTTTCATTAATCCCAGGATTACCATTATGATTCAACATATTATACTTAAAGTATGAAAATCCTTAATCTCTATTTAGAACTTGTTTGAAGCTCTTATCTGTAACTGAAACAAAGCTATGTGAGTTCCTGATCATTGTCAGCAGTGGGGGAAGGAATTTTGACAAGGTGTCATCTGTGGGCATGTGTTCCATGTGCCTCAGGTATGGGGCTCTGACCTGTGGCTTAAGAATCCATGTCTGCAACGAGAGGAGAGGAGCAGGACTGAGGAGAGGGGAGGTCCTGCTGCTATGCGTAAGCCTGGCTAGGCAGGGTTTTCTCTTTTTTCTTTTTGACTGGAATAGTCTTTACTTTTTTATCCCTTGGTCCCCAGAGCAGGAGTGAATGGTGACTGACCCTGATGGGAACCTTGATGAAGCCATGTAGAATGCTTCCTAGTTGGCTTGGTGGTTTTCTTCTGCTTTTTGACTTGTTTCTGTTTCTACGTGGACCTTGTGTCCTTGCTATGGAAATTACTACCAGGTACAACCTGCCAAAATGATTCTTAAGAGCATTCTGTTGTGGGGCATACTCCATCAGAAGCTGGTCTGGGTGGCACTGGAGGGCGGCAGTGTGCCTGCCAGGTGCCGTGTCTCTGGTTTGTATAGCAGTGCTGCTGGTTCTGAAGGGTCCTGACATCATGATGCCATGGAACAAGCAGGCTAAGGAAAGTGTATCTGCAGACTGTGTGACTACTGTTGTCTATCAGTGCGAGATGCAGAAGAGTAGTTTCCGATGGACCCAGGAATAATGCCGTCAGCACAGCCCACCGAATCACCAGGCCCTACCAAACTCATCATTTCATGCACTTCTGGTGAGACAGCGTGACCTCTCATAGAGTGTGGCCCTCTAGGATGCCTGCTGGGTAGGAGCCCCTGGGCAGAAGGCCCGTCTCCCAGACCCACCTCCGTCACGTTACTCTGCTTAGCTGATCAGGAGCCTTGTGAGCTGTGGAGTGTTGATGCTGAGTGAGTTGCTGTTAGTCACCACCTGGCCCATTTGTAGGGAGCAGCTGCCACATCCACCATTATCTCAGATGAAGAAAAGTTCACTCTAGATCCCACAGAGTCCCCAAAGAGACACACCTCTGCTATGGGTGCCTTGCTCAAGGACCAGAAGGCACTGTTGTTCCTAACAGGATATAGTTTTCCTCACAGGCCAACAAATACAATAGCTGATAGCTGACTCCAAAACGGGTAAGAACATTATTGCGAAGTCTGCTAGGTTTGTCCTGGAAGGGCCTACGTCCATTGCTCCTATAGTCTGCTGCCAGTATTTGTTTGTGGCATGGTGAGGACCATATCCTAGCATGTACCTCCTATCACTAAGGGCTTAAAATGGTGATATACAGTTGAGGAAGGACGAGAGCTGCTCAGGCATGTAGGCATGTTCCAGTGGCTGTTCACAACTGCCGACTTGATGGCCCAAGAGCACCATGGGAAAAGTCCTAATCAGGCCACCCTGGGATCAGATGCTTTACAGTTGTTTTTAAAAGACATCCTGCTACTGGCTGAACATCTGGATCTGATGGCACAGCCTCTGAAGTTAGTCAGGCTCTGCAGGGCCTTAGTGCTGTGGAGGAAAAGGCCAAGGTCTACACATCCAACCAAGTGTCCATAGCACAGCAGCCCACCTGTTTTGCTCCCCTCTCCTGAGCCTCTGTGGGCCAGTAACCAATGGGAAGGGACCCAGTATAAATAGAGTGACCCCTAAGGATAGCTATACCAAATGGGGCTCCCAAATTGGCTCCTCTGGCAGGCCTCACATATTCTTCTAGACCCTCCTGGATGCTGAAATCGCATACCCACCTACTTGGATTGAATAGCACCAGATTATGCCCATAACAGGGTCCTGCAGTGTGCACTGGGCATCCGGCTATCGTCCCTCAGGTGCTCCACTGATGACAGTTACCCATTGACTGAAGCCACATATTTGGTGGGGGACAAAACCTACACTGGCAGTCTTACTGATTACCAGGCCACAGGACACTGATCTCCACTTTACCAGTGGGTTGAGAACTGGTGACCAGCCACATCTTTTTATTGATTTAGTTAATATATGGTAAAGCAAGTAATTTTTCCTTACCAGTCTGTGAAGGAACCTATATAAAAGCAGTTGCAGATGTGAATCTGTAAGAGTAGTCAATTTTAAAAGAAAACAATTTTTTGCTTTATCTATAAAACCATTTTCATCTTGTTCCCTACAGGCAATCAAGTCCTGTCGTCCTATGACCAACAATGCTGGGCGGCTTTTCCACTATCGGATTACCGTCTCCCCTCCTACCAACTTCTTAGTAAGTTTCTAATAAATCACATATAACCCAGGATGGCCTGGAAGTCAGCTGTGTAACCCAGGGTGGTCTCTAGCGCACAGCATTTTTCCTGCCTTAGTCTCTGAAGTGCTGGGATTATAGCCATGAGCTGCCATTCTGAGCTTGGATTCAGTTCTTACATAGTCTTTATTTTAAAAATCTTTATGTTGATTAACTTGGCCTATATCATAATAGTATTTATGTCAGCTTCTCTCCCTGCTGTGTCATGTTATTGTGTCTCCTTCATTTGTACTGTTGGTACCATCGATAGCCAGATTTATAGCAGCCGATGAGTTATGGAGCTATGCGTTGGAGTGCCGGAGTACAAATGTAAAGTAGGGCATTTTCACATCTTTGTTGTCTGTGACCCAAACCAGAAAATCTGTTGCATATTTCTGACAACTTATGAAAATCTAATGTATAATAAGCAGTACTATAATAATATTGTATAATTACAATCTGATATTTTTGAGCATATACTCTGTTCTGGATATTATTCTGACTGGTTGGTATGTATTAAATTAATTTTCATAGTAGACCTCTGTATATACCATCCACACTGCACACACGAGACATTGTTATGTTTTATACATGCGTTTAATATTTCTCAGGTACTAAGTAGCAGGCAGTTACTAGAAGCCAGGGAGTTGGCCCCAGTGTGTGTTTGCGTGCTATTCTGTGCTGTGCTGCCTTGCATGAAGTGTATTAATTCTGGTTACATGTATCATCAGGAAGTTTTGCTTTCAAAATTATTTGTAATTATGTATTTTAACAACTTTATTGAGCTGTAATTCTTGTGTTGCAGCTTTACCCATTTAGTGTATAATTCATGATTTTTAGCATGCATAATTACAGACTTGTGAAATCATCACCACATTCTAATTTTAGAACATTTTCCTTATCCTGAAAGACACCTTGTACCCTTTAGCTTAGACTTTCATAGGGATCAACAGCTGCTTTTCTTTCTCATTTCTTTTACTTATTTAGTGCAATTTTAAAAATTTTTTAAAGGTTCACTGTGTTATAGCATATATCACCATTTCTGTCCTCCATGTTTTTTTAAGTTGTTTTTTTTTTTTTTTTTTTT
>VZQC01009923.1:2443790-2481154 GCA_009823505.1 Rhizomys pruinosus
TGTCTGCATGCAAGTTTGTGCACCCGTGTCGTGCAATGCCGCGGAGGTCAGAAGACGGTCTCGGATTCCCCTGGAACTGGAGTTCTCCTGGAATTGGAGTTTCAGACGGTTCTCGGCCGCCATGTGGGTGCTGGGGATCGAACCCGGGTCCTCTGTAAGAGCGGTCGGCGCTCTTAACCGCTAGGCCATCTCTCCAGCCCCCAGAAGTTGTCTTTTCTTCTCACTTCCATAGCATAATATTCTGTGTAGATCAGTCTGATCTTCTGGTCTCTGTGTTCTCACCAAGCCATTCTCACCTGTTTCCATAGTGACCCATCTAAAATGTAAACTGCAATGGTCTCTTATTTGAATGTGCTTGGAAGTTGTTGGGGTATAGCCATAAACCCTGAGCATGGCATAGTTTTTAAGGGCAGCCAGATAGCATTCACCCCTTTCTCCCCTGGCTCACCTGGCTTCTCTGTGTACTGTGCTTTCTGAAGAGCTGAATGACCTCTCTTTTCTCTGTTTTCGAACACCTGTACTGCCTCAGCTGTATTTATTTCATGGGTACTTTTTTGTTTTTTTGTTTTTTTTTTGAGACAGTCTTTCTAAATATGCCTAGAACTTGCTATGTAGACTGGACTGGCCTCAAATTGGCAGCTGCTCTTTGCCTCTGCCTCTCCAGTGCTGGGATTATAGGTGTATGCTACTACACTGGCTTCCTATTGGTCTTTAAAGGTTGAACTCTGTCATTTTTGTGATTTATACTTGGGGGTATGCTTGTTTTTAATGTACTTATAGATTGTATTACATCAATTCTATTTGTATTTGTTGACCCATCTTTCTCTTCTAAATCTTTACCATTTTTTTCTTTAAAAAGTTTTTAAAAATTATTTATTTTTAATGTATATGAGTGTTTTGCTTGCATATATTTAAGTGTATCCGTGTGTGTGCGATGCCAGTGAAGGCCAAAAGAAGGCACTGGATCTCCTGGAACTGGAGTTACAGGTGGTTGTTAGCTACCATGTGAGTGCTAGGAACTGAATGCAGGTCTTCTGAAGGAGCAGCCAGTGCTCTTAACCACTGAGCCCTCTCTCTAGCCCCTTTTTCGTTTTTGAGATGGTTGTTTCACTCTTATCTGGGCTGGACTGGAACTCAGGATCCTTCCACCTCTGCCTCAGGAGTGTTAGGATTATAGGAGCTGGGCCATCACACAGGACTCTAGAGCCTTGGTTTTAAGGCAGGGCCTGTGGCTTAGTTTAGAATAAAATATGGAAGGTTAGTACCTTACATAGTTGTTAACAAATGATTGGTATTTTAAGATCAGATTATATGATGCAATAATGTGTAACTCTCAAATATTTTTAAATGACTATAGGAGTAAAGTAGGTTGGAAAATAATAGTGGCTTTAGTAATATTGTTTTGGTAAGTTGAGGACACAATATCACCAGAAGGTTGAAGATGAATCCTGTATTCAAATTAATTGTAACAAAAGATCAGCTCTTTATTTATTTATTTTTCTATTTTTATTTTTTTTTGGTCTTTTTGAGACAGGGTCTCCCTGTAGCCCCAGCTGTCCTGGAACTCGCTCTGTAGACCAGGCTGGCCTTGAACTCACAAAGATCCGCCTGCCTCTGCCTCCCAAGTGCTAGGATTAAAGGCATGCGCCACCATGCCCGGTTCAGATCTAGCTCTTTAAAGAAAAAAAAAAAAAAAGAGTACCTAACAGCTAAACTTCATCTTTGTAAGAAAGATTTCCAGTAGATGGCATTGTAAGGCTGGTTGGCTCCTTTCTTTTTCTCTTTCTTTTCTTTCTTTCTTTCTTTCTTTCTTTCTTTCTTTCTTTCTTTCTTTCTTTCTTTCTCTCCTTCCTTCCTTCCTTCCCTCCCTCCCTCCCTCCCTCCCTCCCTCCCTCCCTCCCTTCCTTTCTTCCTTCCCTGTCCCTTTTATTTGGAGAATTAAACTTTGTTTCATTCTGATGGTTGTGGTTTGTAAAAGTGATTATATTGTTTCACCGACACATTTTTAAAGTCAGAAAAGACCATGTAACACATGTGTAGTGCCTCTGGTTCTAATTATTGTGCCCAGCTGGCCATCCAGGCCATTTCACTAACCTTTCATGCCCTTTCTCATTCTTTTGTTCATTCAAAAATGTATTTATGGAAAACTGTTGTGCTGGACACTAGGCTAGTTTCCAGTGATATATTAGTAGAATAAGACAGATGTGGGCTATTTTACTTTGATCCTTCCTTTATTTTTTCACATATGCTCTGGCTATTAGAAAGGGGATGAGGAGTGTATTGGTAGGCAGGAGCTGGGGTATAGAATAGGAATTCCTGTTTTACCAGCTGCCTATTCTTTTAGGAAAGGTACCTGATGATTCTGCTTTAGTCTTCTCTACTGTACAAGTGCATAACAGTCAAACCTATCTCATAGGGGAACTGTGATAGTCACGTGAACAAATGTTGTTGAAGCATTAGGACAGTGCCTGGCCCAGCAAATGCTAGCTACTCTTTTTTTTTTTTTTTTTTTTTGAGACAGGGTCTTCTTATAGCCCCAGCTGGCCTGGAACTCACTCTGTAGACCAGGCTGGCCTTGAACTCACAGAGGATCTGCCTGCCTGTGCCTCCTGAGTGGTAGGATTAAAGGTGTATGCCACCACATCCAGCTTAAAGAGGGTTCTTAGCCACCGCCATGTGGGTGCTGGGAATGGAACCCGGGTCCTCTGCAAGAACAGTCGGCGCTCTTAACCGCTGAGCCATCTCTCCAGCCCCTAGCTACTGTTTTTATAATACTTTATTGTCATTGTACTTATTACCACAGTTGTCCTTGCTTCAGTGCCAGATAGGCAGCATGGACTGTGTTCTCCTCGCTGAGTAATAGCTGATTTGTTGTGCTGCTATTGATGTGGGTGAAGAGTTAAAGATCTGAAGAGTCTAAAAAAGCCATTAGGGAAAATAAGTTTGTAACTGGTTTTAGAGATAAACAGGTGAACTGTTTAGAGGTGAACTGTTTAATTTTTTTTAGTAGAAGCTTGGTCAGTTCATTCCTTGCCATTATAATGCAGTAGTTGTGGACTGAGTATGGTGATCCATCCCTTTAACCCCAACACTTGGGAGGCAGAGGCATTGGATCTCTGTGAATTCAAGACCAGTCTAGTATATACAGCAAGTTCCAGGCCAGCCAGAGCTACATAGTGAGACCCTATCTCAACAGAAACAAGGACAAATGAGGCAGCAGTTGTGGGTGAGCCTTATTCCCATGGTTTTTAGTAGCTGAGATGAAGGTGAAACCTTGTCTAGTTCTTGGGTCAGATAGCAAATACGTACATTGTGAGCTGGCAGAGAGATCTTGGGAAACTGAACATCTCTTCTTCTTGCAGATTCCACTGTGTAAAGTAATTAGAT
Organism: Rhizomys pruinosus; assembly: GCA_009823505.1. NCBI lineage: Eukaryota > Metazoa > Chordata > Mammalia > Rodentia > Spalacidae > Rhizomys > Rhizomys pruinosus. The sequence goes on from VZQC01009923.1 coordinate 2,447,178, forward strand.
TCAACATAGACTACACGATTCATTTCATTGAAGAGATGATGCCTGAGGTAAGGGAAAGGATCGCTCGACAGCTTAATGAAGTTTCCTCTTGTGTTTATTTCATACTCTTTTTTTTTTTTTTTTTTTTTGTCTTTTCGAGACAGGGTCTCCCTGTAGCCCCAGCTGTCTTGGAACTCGCTCTGTACACCAGGCTGGACTTGAACTCACAAAGATCCACCTGCCTCTGCCTCCCAAGTGCTAGCATTAAAGGCGTGCGCCACCACGCCTGGCTTATTTCATGCTCTTAAAAAACATTTTAGTTGGTCAGTTCTAGCTTTTTGCTACTTGACACCCCTAACATACCATGTTTACTGTCAAGAAGGTCACTAAAATGTGGTATGAAGGTTAAAATTTTAAATTCATTGACCTGTTTTTGAACCCAATTCTGCTCAAGTTGCATCTGCTGATAGTAACTGTACATCTGTTCTCAGTTTTGCGTAGGGGACAGAGTTTGGTCACTGGCCAGTATCCCAGAGAAGACTGGAATAGTGAAACTGAAGCTGCTGCTGTTGGAATAATCTTATTCATTATCTCCAGTGACAAGATCAGTGCTTGGTTCATTTTTCTTCCCATATATTTACATATTTTTCCTAATTGTTTTTCATTGTGGATGCTAAGCAGCAGATTTATCTAAATATATGCAAGAGATTTAAAATTCAAAAGCAAGATTAATGTGAATCTCAGAGTGATTCATTGCCTGATCCTGAATTTAGTGGTGTCAACAAATCACACTAAGAAATAATAACTAGGCAGCAAACAAGTTTGTGCATTTACCGTTGGGGTTGATTTCTGGAGCCTTTGGCTCTTAGAATTTATTTAACGGGGAAGCACTGTCGTGGATGGGCAGGGAGCAATGAGGGGGAATTGATGGCTCGTTGCGCACGCAAAGTTAGCACCTCTTTCATTCTGGGCCAGTCCTGCTCATTCTACCTGCATTAAACAGAGTTACGAGAAAGGGCTACCCCCTCATTCTCCTATGCAGAGGGCTCCCCCTCCCTCCCTTGCCTCTGTTTGGTTCTAAGGTTGTAAGCCTTCATTTGCTGTTGTCAAAGTTTGACTTCTGACATGATCTTATGTAGGGTGATTTATGAACCCTGGGAAAAACAAGTAGGTAGAAGAATTATGAGACAAGCTTCACTTGCAGATGTATCATCTGTTTAACTTGTTTACAGAAGTATTTTTGGTACAGAATTTTATAGTTTTTCTTATTGCTTTGTCTCTGTTATGAGTTTGAAAGTTTTTGGTACAATGGACTTCTGCTTTGGGGGATCTTGGCAACAGAGATCCTAGGGGTGAGGGTGGGCTGGGCTCGGCTGGGGTGGGAGTGGGGGGGGACACAAGCCAGTCTGCCTGCATGTGTGTGCATAATTTGAATTAAAGAAACATTCCCAGGAGATGCTGATACATTGTACGGTTGGGTTAGGAAAATATGATAAATGTAAGACTTGATTTTAAATTTTATATAATTTTTATTATAATACTATAAAGGGCTGAGTTGACATTTTTGTAGAAATCCCAGTGGCATTAAAGATACTTGCCCAGAACAAGTTGAACTTCCAGTTACATATTTGCAGATCTATAGTAATTTGATTTTGGCTTATTTTTTTCAGAATTTTTGTGTGAAAGGGCTTGAACTATTTTCACTGTTCCTATTCAGAGATATTTTGGAATTATATGACTGGAATCTTAAAGGTAAATAATAGGGTTTTAAAAAGAGTGCTTATGAGTATTATGATATATGGAAAACACAAATTTGGGGGCATAGTTCAAAAGTTTCTGTTGTAAATACATAGAGAAAAACATGTTATCTATAGGAGTACTTGCTATTATTTGACATGAATAAGTGGTTATGGATTGTACTTCATGCAATTTGTCAGTGCCTATGATTAACCAAAAATATGTTACTGATTATTATGAGTAACTACCTGGACTTACGTACATTAGGGAAATCACATTAGTTACTATTTTAAGTGTAATGAGCATTACTGTATGTAGTAAGCTTCTGAGATGAGAGTTTATTAAAATATGGAAGCAGTGAATCATTAAAAGACCCCCCCCCCACACACACAGAGAGATCTAGCTAGATTCAAAGGCTTGATGCCTGGTTCTTAGGTAATAGTTTACTCTTGCAAGTATCTGTGTTCCAGCAAGTATTTGCTCATTTATTTTTAAATGAGTGCATTAAAGAATGGATTTTCCCACCCCCCTTTTTTGGGAGACACTAAGGGTAGTAAGGAATTTATTATAAACGTTAATGCTATGTACAGAAAGGGGAGCCACAGCAAGGCTGGGGTCGGAAGAGAGTTTAAGCCCCAGTGCTAGAGAGAAACAGCATGCAGGGATCTTTGAAGAGAATCATAGTCCTAAAGAATGACTTTTTAAAATGGGTTTTGCTGTTGTTGTTGTTTGAAACAGGGTCTCCCTGTAGTTCCAGCTGGCCTGGAACTTGCTATGTAAACCAGGCTGGCCTTGATGTCACAGAAAAAAAAAAGCCTGCCTCTGTCTTCTGAGTGCTGAGATTAAAGGTATGAGCTACCATGCCCAGCTTGAAACAAGTTTTTAAATGAATTGGATAAGTGGCTTTTCAAACCAAGTGTACTGATGAATGGCTTTCTAAACTAATAGCATCTCCCAAGTCTTTTTGTTTATTGTTTAAAAATAAAAAAATTAACATATAAGCATATTATATAATACTGTAGTTATAGCAAATATTTTGCTATTTTTCAATTAAAAAAGCCATTTTGCTGTATATATTGGCTTTTTTTAGTTTTTATTTTTATTTTATGTGGATGAGTGGAATGCCTGTTAGTGCGCCTGTGTCATGCCATGCCTGTGGCGGTCAGAAGAGGGTGTCGAACCCCCTGGAACTGGAGTCCCAGGAAGTTGTTAGCTGTCATGTGGATGCTGGGATTCGAACCTGGGTCTTCTACAAGGACAGCCAGTGTTCTTATCCACTGAGCCAACTTTCTAGCCCCTGTATTGGCTTCATGAGGCTACCGTTCTGACTTGCTGTAGCCTCCTCATTGCAGTCCTCTGGATGTTTGTGGCAGCTGCTGCTGAGTGACTGGGCTGTTGAGTTGGGGACTGGTATTTTTGTGTCTCTACTGCTTGTGGTGGTTTGGGGGTTTACCACAAATCTTAGGAATTTGCAGTGTCTCTTTCTAAGGTGTTTGATTTCTTTTTTCTTTCCCTTTTCGCTTGTTTACTTTAGGTCCTTTGTTTGAAGACAGCCCTCCCTGCTGCCCAAGATTTCATTTCATGCCACGCTTTGTAAGATTTCTTCCAGGTAAATTTTTTGGCTTGTTGATGACCTGGTGAGATTGTGTATCTGAAAGTAAGCCTGCCATTCTCCTTTCAGTCTTTAGGGATGACTTTTCCACACTGGATGCTGTTAATTATCTACTTCTTGGGCTGCACTTAGAAATGTAAAATTTTACATGCTGGTTTATACCTTTGCATAATTTATCATAGTCTTGGATTAAATGAGCAATGAAGTAATTTATACATTTTGAAAATGTACTTAATAAAATGTCATACAAGTGTGATAATTATCATGGAAAAAAGACACGTTTACTACTGCATATTGCCAATTGGAAAACAATAAATTGCATATACAATGTGATTTTAGCAATGTTAAAATTATTACAATCACAGTTATTAAGATGGTAAGGTTATAGGTGATTATTTTCTATTTCAACAGATAGTCTTTTAATTGTTTTGCAGTGAAAAGGGGTATGTAATAATTTGTTCTTCCATCAAACTAAATGTATTAGTCAGGGTTAGAACACTAAAATAAATAAATATATAACAGTTTTTTAAAAAATAATGCTTTATTTTCTCTTTTTTCAAAAATATTCTTATAAGATGACAATATAGTATCTTTAAAATTTAATTTTATTTATTTTATTTTATTTTTTGTGTATGAGTGTATTGTCTGCATGGATGCCTTTTTTAGTTAGTCTTTTCCTTTGAGACTTCTGCCACTCTATCAAATTCTCTGATTTCTTCAGTGACCCTCTCTGTTCAATGCTATGAAATCTTGTCTACAGTTTTCTTTCTTTTTCCTAGCAAAGCTTTGCTACCAGCCGAGTGACTGTCACCACTCACCATTCATCCCTGGGTTAGAGTGCTTTTCCCTTTTCTACTCCAATGACACAACTCAGCCACGGAGTCCCCCTGTAAAGCCTTGAACTGTGCCAATACCCTAAATGAATTTGTGCCTGGAATTGAACTCCAGTATTTCACTTGGGGTGCCATCCCTCCATACTTCCGGCCTTCCTTCCCTCATCTGCTTGTTTCTGCTGGCTCTGCCCTTCTTTTTGTACAAAACCACATCTCTGCGCTTTCTTGACTAAATTCTCTCACTTGGGTCTTTCTGCTGCTTTGGTCTCTCGTGCCATTACTGCTGACCGTCTCCTTTCCAACCACCTGCCTTTTCTCTTAGCTGTGGACCACTCAGTGTCCTAGGGGAAGAAAATTGGCTGCTGCAATGAATTGGGTCTATTTTAATTGGAGAGTTTGTTTTAATGTAACCTTTCTGCACGATTCTCCATATGAGTTTGGGAAATCTCACGTGGTGTCCATGCTTTGCTTCTTGTGTCTCTCGTCTCAAGGTAGGCTGCCTCTTCTTCATGCCTTAGAATCTTCCTTGGCACCTGACACATGCTGGCTTCCTCAAGTGTTCTTGGTCCGTTTACAAGTGTTTCTTCGGTGCCAGATACCTTCCCATTTTGTCCAGCCCCCCACAGGTTCTGATGTCAGGGGCTAGCCTCCTGCAGAGCAATGCAGAGGATTCATTGCAGGGCTGGGCTTTTGCTAAGGTGGGGCCTGGGCTCTTGTTGAAGTGGGGCTTGAGCTCTTGTGAGGTAGGGCCTGTCCTCTTGCAGAGATGGGGCTTGTCCTGTTGTTGAGGTGGGGCCTGGGCTCTTGCTGTGATAGGCCTGGGGTCTTGCTCTTTTTTCTGACTTTACTATTCTTTGCCTCTTCAGTTCCTCCTTAGTTGCTTTTATTCTTTGTCTAATTAGTCCAGTGTAGATTTCTCTGAAGAGTTTGAGGAAAGGATACTCTGTCTTCAGGCCAGTCATAGTGGCTTCTTTTTGTTGAAAGATAGTATTACTTGGTTTTCAGTATTATTGTTATCATTGATTTTGTTTAGGAAACGCACTCAGCAGCTTTCTTCCTTTTTGCATCTGGTTCCATTTCAGTGGCATGTCTTTTTTTCTTTTCAATTGAATGTGTCTTTGATTTCATAATGGAGCTTCAGCAACTAACCTATTAGAAAATGCTGTTAAAATCAGTTTGTTGAAAAGCCCTTCTTTCCACATCTCTCTGCCTCTCAGCATTTTATAGCCAAACAAATCTATAAGAAAGTAGGCAGTTCCAAAAGCATCATACAGAAAAATCTTGTGTTGGATATTTACTTTGTAGGATTTCAGTGCACAAAATGTTTCTCATAACTATAGGATAGCATTTAGGCTGTCACAAATGAAAAAGCCTGTTGGTTTATTTTATCTTTTTCTGTTGGTTTATTTTAAACAGGATTGCATTTTTATTAGACTTGCCTTTGAAAATACACATATTTATAAAACCCTGAAGGATATAGAACCTACTGTGTAAAATCCTTCTTTTTAAAAAAATATTTATTTTATACGTATGCATATATTGCCTGCATGTACGTAAGTGCATCTGTATATGTATGCATGAGTGTACTGTGCTGTGTGTGTGGAGGTCAGAGAATAGTCCTCGAGAGGTGCTTTTCTTTTGCTGCCTTGTGGGAGGGATCTGAGGATCAAACTCTGGTCACCAGGCCTATACGAAAGGGTCTCTACCTGCTGAGCCACCTTGCTAGCTCTCCCTTTGAAACAGGGTTTTCACATGGTAGCCCAGGCTGGTTTAGAATTCTGCAGTCCTCCTGTCTTAGTCTCCTGAATGCTGGGATTACAAACAGGCATGATGAGTAATCATCATGCCTGTTTGTATATGAGGGTTTTTTCTTTTTCTTTTTCAGAAATATGTATTTCTAATATGTTCTCCAGATTGCTTCTTTATTACTTTAAGGATAGTTTATGATAAACAGAAATTCTTAATTTTAAGGTGTAGTACAATTGATATGTATGGCTACAAGTGTTTGTATCTCGTTTATCAAAATGTCACATACTCTAACTAAGGATGCTATGCCTTTCTCCCTTGTTTTCTTCACTTTACATTTATTTTTTATTATTTTTTTTTAATTTTATTTATTTTTTGTATGTGTATGAATGTACTGTCTGCATGCAGGTTTGTGCACCCGTGTCGTGCAATGCCGCGGAGGTCAGAAGAGGGTCTCGGATTCCCCTGGAACTGGAGTTCTCCTGGAATTGGAGTTACGGACAGTTCTTAGCCGCCATGTGGGTGCTGGGGATCAAACCCGGGTCCTCTGCAAGAGCAGTCGGTGCTCTTAACTGCTAGGCCATCTCTCCAGACCCCACTTTACATTTATAACCTACCTTAACTTTTTTATGATTCGTGTAAGAAACAGGTTAAAACTTCATTCTTTTTTTTTTTTTTTAAATTTTATTTATTTTTCTTTGTGTATGAGTGTACTGTCTGCATGCAGATCTGTGCACCCGTGTCGTGCAATGTCGCAGAGGTCAGAAGAGGGCATCAGATTCCCCTGGAACTGGAGTTCTCCTGGAATTGGAGTGTCAGATGGTTCTCAGCTGCCATGTGGGTCCTGGGGATCGAACCCGGGTCCTCTGTAAGAACGGTCGGTGCTCTTAATCGCTAGGCCATCTCTCCAGCCCCAAAACTTCATTTTCAATATAGCTATTTCTATTGCCATATACCATTCATTAAAAAGACCTTTCTTCATAGAATTGAAGTGCTTTTGTCATTTGTTCTTAATCAGGATGGCTCTGAGTGAACTCATTTGGTTTTGTTTTACTCTATGTAAGATGTATTACGCTTTGTTCCTCAGTGGGATTATATTCAGCATGTTCCATGTAACTTGCCTTTTTTACTCAAAAATACTTCAGATCTTTTCTGTGTGAATATTTTGTATCATTTTAAAATACTGACCTAGAAATAGAATACTATAATACAGATGGACACTACTTTTTCTGTTGTTTGCTTTTTAAGATAGGGTCTCCCAGTAGTGCCAGCTGGCCCAAAACTTGATATGTAGATGAAACTAGCCTTGATGTCACAGAGATCTGCTTGCCTCTGCCTCCCAAGTGCTGAGATTAAAGGTATAAACTAGCTCACCCAGTGCAGAAATTCCTTGGGTGATAAGTATTTTGAGGCTTTCCTTTTTTTTACCCATTCCATATATAATATTTCCAGCAAGTAGTCTTATACATCTCTCCAGTTTTCCGTAAGATACAGTTCTGGAAGTGAGATTGCTTTGCTAAGAGAGCATGCCTATTTCAAATATAGAAAATATTCTCTCTTGAGAAACTACATACCAATTTATGCTTCTGACAAAAAAAAATTTTGTAAAAGCATTTGGTTAAAAAAATTTCCTGCTAACACTGAATATTATTAGTCTTTTACAGTTTTGTTGATCTGATACATAAAAGATGCCATTGTTAGTCTGTATGTTTCTTAAATTTCTGAGAGTCTGAGTAATTTTCAAATATTTCAAGTATTTCATGTTCTTTTTGTTTTCATTTATTGTGTAATTAATATCAGTTTATGATAATACAATTGTTGAATTGAATGTTGAAGTTTTAGTTTATCAGTCATAATTTTTCTCTAATTCCTCAATTTTTCGATTTTGAAGGAAGCCATCTCCGTTGCCTTATACATGATTATAAACTTGAGGTTGGTAGTTTATACTAGGTATTGTTTGATGCATACCAGTTTACAAACTTAAGCCTGGTAGTTTATACTAGGTATTGTTTGATGCATGCCAGTTTGCCAGAAACCAAATCAGAATAGTCAGTTCATTTAGATTTTATGAATCTTCTCACATTTTTGTTTGTTTCCTGTCCTGTTCCATTTGATTCCCTTTTGATAAGAACTAGACCCAGTTTAAGATTTTATTCAGACTGTCAGATGGCAGAAAGTAACTCAAGATCTTCAGACGTGGAAGGAGTGTGGGTGTTTGCCCTAGCAGCACTGTAGTGAGCACTGAAAATTCTGCATCAGTTTTCTATCTACATTGACCGTCTACCAAATTGCCCCATCTGGAGCTGCAGTTCTTGGCTAAGGATGGCAGGGGGCTAGGACGATTTGAGAATACCTCAAAATTTCTAGGAGGCTGTATTTTGGAAAAACTTCAATTGATAGAGCATCTTGTATAACTTTTTTTTTTTTTTTTTGAGACAGGGTCTCCCTATAGCCCCAGCTGGCCTGGAACTCCCTATGTGGACCAGGTTGGCCTTGAACTCACAGAGATCCACCTGCCTCTGCCTCACAGTGCTGGGATTAAAGAAGGTATACACCACCATGCCCGTCTGTAACTTTATATTTTGAAAATTTTAAAAATACTTGTGAAGCTTGAAAAATAGAACTATACTAAGTCATCTTGGTAGGAAGATATAGAAGAGCTAATGATGTAGTTGTGTAGTTGTCCTCAATGTAGAGAATGGGAAAGTTTCTTCCATATTTCTTAAAATTGAGTGTTTGTTATATAGTTGATAAATACTTGTTTAAGCAGCCATATACTTAACACAAATTCCCTAACAAATTGTCCTTTTCCAAATAACCACATAAATAGCCAAACAATATAAACTGAGGGAGTTGGGTCTCTAAGAAACAGTTTATAAAGTCTGTCAGTTCATTAATGACTGTCCAGATTCATTCCCTGAAACACAAACTCCAGTTCCTTCGCAAATAATGAACCGTTGTCACGGTTCCAGCCCAGCACTGGCAGGATTCCTGCTAACCTTAGCTTACCCGCTTGCATTACTCATTTATATCATGTCCTGTTTATCCTAGCCAACAAGATAAAAATTACTTCCTCACCCTTGGTGACATAGTTCCATAAATCCCCAACATAAACATGTAGCAAAGCAGACAAACCCCAAAAGCCAATTCATTAACATTAGTGAATTCATGGTAGTCTGAGAGCAAGTGGCCACATTATTAATCTGCTTCAGAAAGTCATTCTAAAAATATTCATTATGCTGTTTTGTGGCCAGACAGGGCTAGAGCCTGTGCTCATGGGCTCATACAGGACTCTGTACTTTTGTCTACCTCCTCATATTTCTATGAAGACTGAATTCAATACCAATCATGGAGCAGAGCTCGGTCCCTTTTCTTGGTAAACCTTTCATTCCAGCTTGTCTCTCCTGAGTCTCTATTTTTTTTTTTTTTTTGGTGTTTTTGAGACAGGGTCTCCCTGTTGCCCCAGCTGGCCTGGAACTAGCCCTGTAAACCAGGCTGGCCTTGAACTCACAGAGATCCGCCTGCCTCTGCTGGGATTAAAGGCGTGTGCCACCACACCCAACTTAAAGACGGTTCTTAGTCGCCATGTGGGTGCTGGGAATTGAACCTGGGTCCTCTGGAAGAGCAGTCGGTGCTCTTAAGTGCTGAGCCATTGCTCCAGCCCCGAGTTTCTACTTTCTACAGTGGTATACAACCATCTTTTTATACCTTCAATGTGAAATAGTATTTATTCAGCATAGATTTAGTTTCTCTTTCAGCATTACCAGCTTTGCACCTGGTATGATGTTTGTTTGCTTAAGTATTTCTAGTTCCAGTGCTGCGACAAAACCCACCTTCCTCACCTGCAGCTTTTCTCCCCGTCCATGTTGGAAACTGGGCAGTTTGTGTCTTTATAAGCATTTATTGACCTTGGTTTTTATCTCCTACATATTCCTCTCCTAAATTGTGTGGTGCCTGTAGTACCCATTTAGTGTAGAGTTGGAGATTTGAGGGGACACTTGGTTTGTAGGCTTGAGTATTTTTGTCTCCCAGTAGCTCTTTTAGTGGTTTCATTTTAAATTCAATGCCACTCATGTGTTTTCCTTTTGTATGAAGTGCCATGGAGTCTACATGGCATAACTGCACTCAGGGAGATTCCAGTGCTGTTTGTAACCTAGATCTGTAAATATTTTCTCCTTCTGCCACGTCACACCCCACAAAAATAGGAAACTTTCCAAATCCTAAAGGAAAAGAACATTCTGCTCCTTCCAGTGTCTTAGACAAGTAGGACACTGTACTAGTCACCTTTCTTTATATTATTTATTTATTTATTTATTTATTTATTTTTGGTCTTTTTTTGAGACAGGGTCTCCCTGTAGCTCTGGCTGTCCTGGAACTCACTCAGTAGACCAGGCTGGCCTTGAACTCACAAAGATCCACCTGCCTCTGCCTCCCAAGTGCTAGGGTTAAAGGTGTGTGTCACCACACCTGGTACTAGTCACCTTTCTGTTGCTGTGACAGAACCACTGTGACCAAGGGAAATTCTAAAAGGAAGAGTTTGTTTGAGCTTACGGTTTCAGGGGAGTTAGGAAGGCATGGTGGCAGGAGGTGCCCAAGCAGAAAGCCAAGGTTCAGATCTTCAAGAGGCACAGGAAGCAGAGAGAGCAACTGGAGATTGGCAAGGCTTTAAGAACATTCTAAGCCTGCCCTAAGTAACAAGCTTCCTCCAAAATGGCTACACCTTCTAAGACTTACCAAAACAGCACCACCAACTGGGGACAAAATGTTCAAATACTTGGAGCCTGTCGGGGACATTCCTGTTCAAACGACCACATGTACCCTTGTAACCCACAGCACTCTTGTGTAATGTCAGCATGCTTTATCTTTAGAAGCCAAATACTAATGTGCTGCTTCCTGGTGAGTCTAGCTAGTGTGGCACTTCTTGACCTAAACTAAAGCCTCTTTCCTGCTGTTCTGTTTGTAGGGGACAGTCACATATTCTGGCTTCAGAATGTCCCTTTTCTTCCTGTTCACCTCAGGACCCCTGGAAGATGAGACAGGAACATGATTTAGACTAAGAGATAGACATCATGGGTTTATTGTGCTCTTTGGCAAGGAGAGTGACATCATTGATTGAAGATCATATGTCACATGTAGATGGATTGAAATATATTCCAAGACAGAGAATATGCTCCTAACCAGGCAGCAGGCATGGTTTGTGGTGCCAGAACAAAAGTACCATGGACTGAGTGGGTTAAACAGTAAACATTTATTTCTTACAATTCTGGAGGTTGGTGGGTGGACATGAGGGTGTGAATATGCCCGTTTCTAGTGAAGACCCATTCTTGCAGTGTAGACAGCTGTCTTACCATTGTTTCATTGTACTGTGGAGAACAAAGAGAAGAGACAACTTTCTTGTCTCCTTTTTCTTCTTTTGAGACAGGGTCTTGCTCTGTAGCTCAGGGTAGAACTTAACTATATAGCCCAGGCTGATATTAAACTTTCAGCAATCCTCCTGCCTCTGCTTCTGGAGTGCTGGCTGCCATGTCTGACTTTCTTTTTTCTTCTTATAAAGACAAAGCTCTCATTCATGCCATTGAGAAGTAAGAGAGGGTGAGGGAAACACCAGGGAAGGTGGACATTAGTCTTCAACAGGAGCGTGACTTCTACCATGACACGCCTGATGTTGTGAATGGTCCCTGAAGTAGAATCCACAGGTCTTAGACCTTCATTCACCTATCTGGCCTGACCATGGCCTAACCATGTCACAAAGGCTCCACTTACCTCTTATCATCGGGGATTAGGGCTTTGTGCTTTTTTTTTTTTAATTCTTTTTTAATCAAATTGTTTTTGTATTTCATATATAATATTTTGATCAATTTAATCACCTTTATACCCCCTTCTCCACTGGCCCCCTCCCACAGTTCCCCTCTCTGTGGAGTTCATACATCCTGTCATCTGTGTTGGGGCCTATTGAGCCAAATTAATCTCCTCAGCCATTCCTCAGTGCCAGTCCATCCTCGGAGTTGTAGTCAGCCTCTCCAGAGTCCCATACTTAAAGAAGGTCAGTTCTTCCTCACCCAGCCCTAATCAGCTGCTGTATCTTCAGGCAAGATTGGCTTCTGCTACCCATTTCTATAGTTCTAGGCTGGATTTTTCTCTGGTTGAGTTTGCATGGGGCTGACACTAATGTTGAAAGTTCGTATGACCAGGGTCGTAGGAGCTTGTATGATTCTATTTCCATATGGTTTTGCACCACCTCCCTGGCTCTTAGAGTCTTTCTGCTCCCTCTTCTACAATGTTCCCTGAGCCCTGGGTGAGTGAAGCTGAATCTAGGCAACCTGGCCATGGACCACACTCTGTAGACTCCTGATCTCCACGGTTGGCCATTCATGACCTTTTGAATTCCTGGCTCCCTGTTGTATGAAGAAGCTTTTTTTTTTTGAGAGAGGGTCTCCCTGTAGCTCCAGCTGTCCTGGAACTCACTGTGTAGACCGGGCTGGCCTTGAACTCACAGAGATCCACCTGCCTCTACCTCCCAAGTGCTAGGATTAAAGGTATGCACCACCATGCCTGGCAAGGAAGCTTTCTTTTGTTTGTTTTTTTTTTTTTTGTCTTTAAAGATCAGCATTTCTTTTTTTTTTTTTAAATTCAGTTTTATTGATGCTTTGTGCGATTTCTAATACTTTTTCCAATTCAGTCAGGTTATTTCCCTTCCCTCCCCCCCCCAGCCGCCACACCCATCCAGATCATGTTCTGCCATTAACTGTCCTGCATCTTTCTCTCAGTTTTTTTTTTTTTCATTTTTAGCTATAAGTGATATCACAATGAGTCATAAGCATCCCTTGCATGCAATAACCTATCTGCAGGCTGTGTGTCCAAACCCACCAAGCAGGCCCAACCATCCAGCACGGGGAGGTGACAGTTGTATGTTCAATCAAGTTGATTTCAAATAAGTGTCACAGCCTAATTGCTGTAGTTTCAAAAAAAACAACCATCACCCCAACGCTATGCCCTTACATTCTACCACGCCCCCCTCTTCCGCAGCGTTGCTTCCCTTAGGCCTTGACAAAATGGGCACAGTGTGGTTTGAGAGTAAAACATGTCCCTCCCTTCTGGAGGCTGTTAACTTGGATCTGGTCAATTCTGCTGTTTCCTTTCATAGCTGACACGTTTGTCCAGAGGAATAACCTTTTGATCTACTAATTGAAGAACAGCAATTAGATATATAGGTATTTACAAGCAGCACTTATTAGTCTTATGGTAGGTTACTTTGTTAGACACAGATTTGGTTATGTTATCATGAATTACAATTTTCCTCCTGTTAAATATTGACAGGGTCATTCCTGTGGCTTATAACATCTCTAACCTGTAGACGGGTTTGAAGTTGTGGCAGTGCAGCCATGGGTTATTTTCTCCAAGGGGAGAGCTCATGGCCAATTAGATTTGGGGATATACAGGACCATGGCTGCCTCTGCTGCAACAGTATTTCCAGGCAGGTGAGGTGAGCTTGGTGCTGACGGTGGAGTCATTGCTTGACTCAAGGGAGACCTATTTTGCTTTATTTTCGTGGCCCTTGTAATTCTCTGGCATTCCAGAGCCTCTGTACACTTGCCATGTGTGGTCTCAACTACATCCCTCCCAGTTTGTTAACGTCAGGGTCTTCGACAGCAGGGTATTATTCCTCTTCCTCCTGTGGTATCCCCACTTAGAGGCAAGGGAGCCCTTACCTTTGTGGGGCCTTGGATCCCCTGTCCAAATCCACCTGTTAGCTAGTAACAATCCATTGCTGATGTCTGGCTCCTGATTAATATATTTGCCAGTTGCATATGCCCAAGGACTTTAGTATTATATTTGGCTTCTGACAAGAGATGTAAATTCCCTTTTCCACAGGTTCCCATGTCTAGTAGTCAATTATTAAAGAAAGATGGTTTTCCGGTTTTATAAGAGTTACTCTACATAGTTGTCATCCCATTTACAGTGGGTGGCCGACCTTCATCATCATCCAATTTTCTCCTTGTTCTATGGGGGGAGGTCAAGAAATCTCTCAGAAACCTTATGGGCACCTAGAAGGAGTAAGTTTCATTAGGACTCATTATAGTACAGTTGTTACATGGTAGGATCCACCAGAGGGGTTCGATGTGTTGTTATGGCAATCTGAGGCTTTTTCTTCCTTTTGATATGTTCAGACGGGTCAGCCTTTTCCGTTGTCCACTTTTGGTACATTCCTTACTCAATGCAAACCTATTTTTTATTCTCAGCCGTTAAGTTGGTGGACATTTTGTTCCTGTTTGGAGCAAACAATCTTTTCCCACTAGTTAGTTTTAAGATTTGAATGCAAGGGGTTTGATGAAAAGGGTTTCATGTCTTTCTGTATCCCCCCCCCTTTTTTTATGTACGAGTCTCCAGAAGACAGTTTGTATTATACTGACTATAGGGTGGAGTCAAGGCATCTCAAGTCTTTCATTCAAATTTCACCCATGTTGTTTTGTGGTGCTATATATGATTAACTGGAAGCAACTTAATTTTAAGTTAAATCATCTGTAAGAGGAACGCTTACCAAGGTGATACTGTACAAACAGAGAAAATTATATGGAGAACATTTGTATGTGTCAATCCAAAGTTCTTGCTCTACAGATTTTATGTAAAACAATTGTGGGCAACAGCGAATTCTCTCTCCCATTTAATTCAGATGCATTACCATTTTTATCAGATTTCTGTAAACCATTGTTGTTAATATAACACATGTTTACTTTTACTTTTACTAAGTCCTAAAACACCATGTTGTTCTGTAGACAAGTGTCTAGCGAAACTGTGGTACTTGCTGAGACTCATCGGTCAATTTAATATGCCTTAATCGAATATACACCCGTGTCCCTCTCCCACTCATCCCCCCTTCATTCACCATATTCGGTCCATTTTTCTTGATGCAGTCTTCTGTTGTTTTTTTTACTATCATCCCTCCCATGAGAAATATTTATATCTGGGTATTTGTACTAGCATCCAACATATGAGGGACCACATTTGTCGGTTTGTTGTTTTTCTGGGACTTGCTGTAACTTCACTTAACATAGATGTTCTTCAGTTTCCATCCATTTACTGCAAATTCATGATGTGTGCCCTCTTTCTGCTTGCATAGAATTCCATTGTATACATGTACCACATTTTCTCATCCATGTCAGTTGAAATGGGCACCTGGGCTGGTTCCAGCTTTTAGCTATTTGAACAGAGAGCTGAATAAACATGAGCGTGCATGTTATCTTTGCTAGTGAAGTTTGTCTTGTGGGTATTATACCCATGAGTGGTATTGACTGGGTCAATGAAGGCTCGATTTTGAGTCTTCTAAGGGTTTCTCACACTGCTTTCACATCAGTTAGGATGTACAAGTTTACATTCCCACCAGCAATGGGATTGCGTGTTCCCCTTTTACACAAAACCTCTCAGCACCTTGGTATCATTCGTGTTCTGATCCTAGCCAGTCTTATTGGAGTAAGGTGATTTTCTCAGAGGTGGTTTAATTTGCATTCTCCTTAATTATCAGAGATGTTGAACACTTCTTAAGATGTTTCTCGGCCATCTCTAACTCCTCCTCTGTGAAGTCTCTATTCAGATCTTTGCTCCATCTTTTGAATGATTCATTTGTTTTCTTTCTTCTTTGTTTTTTGAGTAGCTTGTATACTCTGGAAATTAATGCTTTGTCAGATGTATCTGCTGTGAAGGTTTCCTCCCACTCTGTGGGTCTTCTCCTCACTTCCTTTATTGCTTCCTTTGATGTACAGAAGCTTTTGAGTTTAATGAGGTCCCATTTGTCAATTGTCGATCTTATTTCTTGTGCAGCTGCTGTCTGATTTAGGAAGTCTTTTCCTACACCTATGTCTTGCAGTCTGCTGCCAAGCTTCTCTTCTATCACCTCCAGAGTTTGGGGTTTCACGTTGAGGTCTTTGGTCCATCTGGAGTTGACCTTTGTACAAGGTGAGAGGTAGGGGTTTAATTTCATTCTTCTACAAGTGGTGATCCAGTTTTCAAGACAGCTTTCTTAATGAGAGTTAAGAGGTTAATTAGTGTCCTCTTGGCCTCTCATTCTATGTTGCATGATCATTAGTTGCAGAGGTTGCATCATAGATGTATCACTTGGGCTTGAGCAATTCACAGAAAATGTCTGTGTGTGTCCAGTTGTGGGACTCTAATATTCTTCATCTGGTGCAAAATAAGCTTTTTTATTGAGTGCTTTCTGGGATATTTGTCTGTAAATATAAGGATACTTATTTTACAGTTAGTAAGATGTTATCTTAGTCTAGGGATGTGCCAACCTTGGGAATTTCTCTAAGATCTGTGACCTTTCCAGCCGTTTGTATCTGGCTATGTTTACGGTACCACACACGAGTTTCCTCCCATTGAGTGGGCTTTAAGTCAAATTAATTAGCCATTGATTGCCCCCAGATAAAAGTGCCACTGTTGCACCCATGTCATGCGCTGCCTGGACTCTGATGTGGATATTGGGTCTTAAAGCTGGTGTCGGACCATCAGTTGCTGTTCTCTCAGTAGCTTGGATGTACTGGTTAGTTTTAGTTGTCAAGTTGATACATCGTAGAATGCCCTGGGAGGAGAGTCTGATGTGGGATTGTCTATACCAGTGGGCATATCTTTGGGGGATTGTCTTGATTTTGGGAATTGATTTGGGAAGATGCAGCCTAAAGTGGGGACAGAGCCATTTGCTACCTTTGGGTCCTGAACTGTATAACAAACAAAGTGAGCTGAGCACTGGTAAGCATGGGTGGATTCCTTTCCCTCTGCTCTTGACTCTGGATTTGATGTTACTTGCTGTTCCAAGTTCCTGCAGCCTTGACTTCCTCTGCAGTGGCGGTTTATAATCTGGAATTGTGAGCCGAAACAAATCCTTTCTCCTATAAGTTACTTACTGGTTTGTTATTGTTTTCTTTTAAAACTTATTTGTGCGTGGGATGTGTGCATTTGTGCATGCATGCGTGTGTGTGTGTGTGGGGGTGCTGCACACACATGTGTGTGCACGCGAGTGCAGTTATGTGTCACAGCATGCATGTGGAAGTCAGAGAACTTATGAGAGCTGGTTCCCTCACTTTACCATGAGAATCCCCGGGGTCAAACTTTGTTAATTAGGCTTGGTAAAAGGCACCTTTACCCACTGAGCCGTGTTGCCAGTTCCTCTAAGTTTCCTATATCAGGTTATTTTATCACAGCAACAAAAATGAAATTAAGGAAGCTTTCAATGTGTAAATTTTGAGGGACACAAAGTTAATAATCTTTAACATTGTGAGAATTTCCTAATCAAAGGTGAATATCAGGTTTGTGATTGATACCTTGTGATAGGCATAAAACATTTCAATGCTGTGAACAATAAATAATCTGAGTTATGAGACAGAACATGTCTGTGGGCGGTTTCATTGTGATTTTGTAACAGGCATTTTTTAGAGGCTCATGGTCTTTGATGAAGAGAGTTTTGTTTTTAGAATGTTATCTACAAAGGTTCTTCTTTAGAGCTATTT
This sequence comes from Rhizomys pruinosus, assembly GCA_009823505.1. Taxonomy (NCBI): domain Eukaryota; kingdom Metazoa; phylum Chordata; class Mammalia; order Rodentia; family Spalacidae; genus Rhizomys; species Rhizomys pruinosus. The sequence goes on from VZQC01009923.1 coordinate 2,464,586, forward strand.
CGATTCATCTTATGGGTTTGTTTGGAGTGGTATGATTTCAACATGGGGCTACTCACAGCACTGGTACCTAATGATAAAAAATATACTCTTGTTGCAAAATTAAACATGGTGCTCATAGTAAGCACTGCAAAGCTTTGCAAGATGTGCCTCCCTGCTGCCTGGTGACCCTCTCCATTCTTCATAACCTCTTCATAGGCCTCTTTGTAGCTCCTGAAACACACCCATTTCACTCTTCTTTGGACTTTTCTTGTTCTTCTGTCTTGGACACTGTTTGCCCAGTGGGATTTTTAATTTTAATTGTTAACTTTACACAATCTAGAATCACCTGGTCAGAGAGTTTTGATGAGGGATTGACCACATTGGATAGATCTGTTGCCTGTCTCTGGAGGATCGTTAATTGATGTAGGAAGATCCAGCCTAAGGGTAGACAGTACCATTCCTTGGGTTTGAGTCCTGGACTATATTAAAAAGGAGAAAATGAGCTGAATATAAGCAGTAGGCATTTCATTTCTCTCTGCTTTTGACTGTGGGTGTGATGTGACTAGTTGTTCCAAATTCCTGCTGCCTGGACTTCTGTGAAATGATGGACTTTACTTGGAATTATGAGCTAAAATAGACTCTTTCCTAACTTTCTGTTGTCTGTTCCCCCCCCCCCCCATCTTATTAGCGTATGAGTCTCCAGAAGATAGTTGTATTATACATGACTATAGGGTGGAGTCAAGGCATAGATTTCATCAAATCCCCCCATCTTATTTGGGTTATAGATGTCTGGGTTTTTATCACAGCAACAGGAAATGAAACTAAGATATCCAGGTAGCTGCATGATGGGCTCTCTTGCTTATTTCAAACCATTTTTGTTGTTGTTGTTGGATTTGTTTTTCTTTTTTCACTACTGTGGGTTGAAGCTAGGGCCTTGTGCTGTAGAGCTCTTGAAAGATACTTTCTCTGACCAGACTTTTTTTTTTTTCTCCTAAGACAAAGCCTTGCTGTGTAGTCCAGGCAGGCCTAAAATTTACTGTCTTCTTGCCTTAGCCTCCTGAGTGCTGGCCTAAAATTTACTGTCTTCTTGCCTTAGCCTTCTGAGTGCTGAGATTACAGGCCTGTGTGTGCCACTATGCCCAGCTCTTTGCCTGTCCTCTCTATTCCCTTTCCCAGACAGATTCTTCGTAGCTCATCTTGACCAGATTATGTAGTTGCCTTTAGAGGCCTTAGCTGTTTGGATTACTGATATATTCCTAGTACCTAGAATGGTGCTTGCCAAATGATAGGTATTTACTAAGTACTTACTGAATGGATATTTGCAAGTGTGAATGAATGTATGCCTGCTTTCATTCATATAAATATATACACACACACATATATGTGTATGTATGTATAGTATCTGTATGGTGGCAGTGTTGTTCAAATGCAGAGCAACATGCGAGATAGAAATTTTGATCTTTACTCCTTCTCTTGAGTATACCAGCCTGTCCAAGTTCTTAACCAACAACAGCTTGTAAAGTCTTTATCCTCTTGTATATCCTAGTACTGCAGATTCTTAGGTGTTTGTAATTCTTCTGATCCCAGTACGATAGTCTATTTTGTGCCACCGTGCTCCCATCATCCTTTGCTCTTGTTGTTCCTTTTCGTCCATAAAAGGTTTGACTTGATCCTAGTTTATAGTACAGTTCATGTTTGAGGGGAGTGACAGTTACCTTTTAGAGTCTCCTTAAGAGCTCTTGTCCTTTTGAATGAGAGTAGGCAAAGAAAAGTGGTCCAAGGTATGTTGCCCATGTTGCTCAAGAAGCTCAGCCTCCAGGGGCAGAAGCCTACAAACCCCATAGTGATGCACATGAGAACTGGATGCCTTTGGTTCATTAAATTCCAGATTATTATTATTATTATTGTTGTTGTTGTTGTTGTTGTTGTCTATAGGGTCTCCCTGTAGCTCCAGCTGTTCTGTAACTCACTATGTAGATCAGGCTGGCCTTGAACTCAGAGATCTACCTGCTTCTGCCTCCCAAGTGCTGGGATTAAAGATGTGCGCCAACATGCCCAGCCCAGATTTTTTTTTTTTGAGACAAAAAAATAATGTAAGTCTCCCTATAGCCCCAGCTGGCCTAGAACTCACTCTGTAGACCAGGCTGGCCTTGAACTCATAGACATCCGCCTGCCTCTGCCTCCCTAGTGCTAGGATTAAAGGCGTGTGCCACCATGCCTGGCTTAAAGACATTCTTAGCTGCCATGTGGGTGCTGGGAATCAAACCCGGGTCCTCTGCAAGACCAGTTGGTGCTCTTAACTGCTGAGCCAACTCTAGCCCCCCAGATTGTCTTTTTATAAGGTATTTTAATTCTGTCTTTTGTTGCTTTCTCTCTTCTATATTTGGTGATATGTGCTTCTAAGCCGCAGTTGGTATTTTATCCATGTACTAACTCTGTAATGGTCTTTCATAATATTAGTACAGGCTCTTCAGCTCTTTCATCATGGCAGGTGCAGCACATTAACACCCCAAAATTAGATAATAATGCAACACCGTCTTATTGAAGACATTCGTAAATGTCTCACGAAGTTTAGAATTTCCCTAAGACAGTAACATCCCATCTAAAAGGCTTTTCTCTGTTACCCTAGAAAGAAGGATAAAATATTTAGACATAATGTGGTTCTGTTTATTATAAACTCTGGTTCTTTGTGCTGGGTTACTTTAGATTTATTTAGGCAAGCATTTTTTTTATATTCATATCTCACATATAGCCTCTTCTCATTTACAGTGTTTCCATTTTAGTAAATGAGATGGTTTATAACACTGTTCATCAGTGAAACAAATGACGTTCATAGTATTTGGCACCTGTTTGAACAAGTGATTTAAATTTATCTTTCTATGTGTGCTCTTTTCTTGCTGTTGTCTCGTTTTACCTTAGTGAGCTGATGGCCTACTGTTAATAGGGTAGCTATATTTTTCCCTCCTCTCTCTTACCCAAGATGGAGGCAAGGAAGTTTTGTCAATGCACCAGATTCTTCTCTACCTGCTACGGTGTAGCAAAGCTCTTGTACCTGAGGAGGAAATTGCCAATATGCTTCAGTGGGAGGAGCTTGAGTGGCAGAAATATGCAGAGGAGTGCAAAGGCATGATTGTCACCAACCCTGGAACGGTAAGTTCTGGTGTTTACACACCCAGAAGAATTGTTTTCTTTTCCAGCTTTGGATATTTCATGTAAATGGTAACAGCATTTAACATGCTTTGAGTATGCTTTGCTTCTTGTCCTTTGTGTAACTTTCCTCTGAATATTGGTAAATAAGAAAAAACTATGTTAATCCCAGCACTTGGGATACAGAGGCAGGCGGATCTCATGTGAGTTCAAGGCCAGCCTGGTCTACATAGTGAGTTCCAGGGCAGCAGGGGCTGCAGGGAGACCCTGTCTCAAAAAGACAGAAAAAAAAAAGTTTATTTAGGAATCAGTACACCTGACAAATATGTTTATTCTCCCTGAAGAAGTACACAGCTTTTAAAGACTTTGAGTATATTATAAGTTATTCTCCATGGGGCTGGAGAGATGGCTCAGCAGTTAAAAGCACTGGATGCTCTTGCAGGGGATCTGGATTCGATTCCCAGCACGCATTGGCAGCTGATAGCTGTCCGTAACTAGTTCCAGGGGATCTGATCCCTTCTTCTGACCTCCATGGGCATTGGATGACATGGGTGCACTTATACACATGTAGTCAATACATACATATACATAAAATAAAAATAATAAATAAAATATTTTTTTAAATATTAACAAAATAAAATAAAATATCCTCCATAAGGGTTTCAGAATATGCGAGAATATTCATTTCTTCATTCTGGTTATACTAGTTTAAAGACAAAAAAAGTGAATTCCTTCAGGCCAGTTTGATAGGGAGGATGTATTTAACCTTGTTTCATACTTAATTTCTGGTGAAAATTCATTAAAATTCATTTGCCAGTTCATGTTTTTAAAAATAATTGTCTATTAATATTGTTCTTTGACTTTTATTTTGTGGCACTTTTAATAGATGCCTCGCTCAGGTGAGTGGGAGCTTAGGTATGCCTTGAGCACAATCCCGGTTCAGCCTCCCAATTTTTGGATTCAGGCGTGAGCCACCACATTTGACTTCTAATGCTAATTTTTGAAGAATATAAACAAAAATTAGAAAATAAATTTCTCATATAAAACAGCATTTTCTTAGTATCATATCAAATAATTTTCTGTTTCCTAAAAAAGTATATATTGGCATCTTATTGGAATAAAACTTTGCAGAAATGGAGAATTAAAATATATCCATGTAGGGGCTGAGGAGAGGTAGCTTGGGCAGTAAAGCATGGGGACCTGAACTCAGATTCTTGGCATCCATGTAAAGAGCCTGGTGCAGTAGTGCATACTTGCAGTTCCCGAGAGCTCACTGGTCACCCAATGTAGCTAAATTATGAATAAATACATAATAGCACTGTCTATGACAGTTTTTTTTTTTCCTTAAAGAGTTGTCTGTATTTTCATTTCTTCGGTCCATTTTGGAGCTGAGTCAGACAGTGGCTGAAGGTAGGAGACTTACGTTTTTATGTTCTGAAATGTTTGGGAACATATTACCCTGGGCTTTCTTGCATGGCATAGATCAGTTTTCAGGAAGCCCTATAATAGTTGGAAGCTTCTGAAAACATTTCAGGATGCTCTGAGAAACTCTCTCCCATATGTTCCAGGCAGTGGGGCCCTGGGGTTCACAGTAAAAAAAAAAGATCCCAGGTGCTTCTTAGATACATTGGTGGTTTTACTTTTATTTATGTGTTCTGTAAATGAACATGTACTTGCAGATGCCTGGTGAGACCAGAAGCCATTGTTTGTTTTTGATGTGTTGGGCTAAGTTAGTTAGCTGTCACTGCATCATCAGGCACCTGATTTGTTGAGGAACCAGTTGTGAGCCACTGTTAGTGAAGCTTATATAGGATGCTTGCCCATCCACAAGGAGACTGTGATGAATGAATGTTTTGCTAACAGCACACTCAGGACAACCTGTAGTTTTAGCAGAGATCACTGTGCCATAAATGATATAGAGAAGAATCACAGAAATGAAGAAATTGATTATTGTCAGAATTAATGGACATTGAAATGACAAAAGGCTAGTTTTGGAGCTAGTGAAGAAACTGGACTATGGATAAAAGGTTTCTATTGGAAAATAATGAGAAATATATTGGAAAGTAAGTTTAGGGGTTAGACTTGGGGACATAAATGAAATTAGTTGTTTCTTAGTATTTCTGTAAAGATAGTTCAGTGTCATAGAAGCAGCCTTTAATTATGTGCATGTGAGAAGTATTCAAGTTATTCAGGGCGAGGTCGGCCTGCTCCTGGATTTCATCCTCCTCAGTGGTTGTTTTGATACATTGCACTTTATTGCTATAGACTTAAAAGAATTCCATCTACCACTTTTGTGGCACTGTCCGAGACTTTGATCACTAGAGAGGATGGTTTTAGATTCTTACACAGAGATCTTATGGTGAATTTGTAGGGTGCGGCCCAAGTCTACAAGTTACCTCATTTCCCAAGCTCCCCCTGCATAATTTAGAGATGCTCTTTAAATTAAAACAACTTCCTTTTTTGGTGTTTTGAGCTGGTTTCATGTAGCCCAGGCTGGCCTTAGGTTCCTGATTCTTCTGCCTCCACCTCCAGTGCCAGGGTTATCACCCCAGCTTCTAGAGATACTTTTTTGGATGATGCCCTGCTATGTTGCTCAGGCTGGTCTCAAACTGCTGGGCTGAAATGGTCTTCTCATCTCAGCCTTCTGCCATAGATGCATTTACAGACACACGCCACCTCTATAGACAATTTATTTTATTTTATTTTTTTATTATGTGTATGAATGTACTGTCTGTATGTAGGTCTGTGCACCCATCTCATGCAGTGCCACAGGGGTCAGAAGAGGGCGCCAGATGCCCCTGGAACTGGAGTTAAAGATGGTTCTCAGCCGCCATGTGGGTGCTGGGAATCGAACCTGGGTCCTCTGCAAGAGCAGTCAGCACTCTTAACCGCCATCTCTCCAACCCCAGACAATTTAAAATCACTTTTTGTTGATATAATAACATATTACTAATCTCATAGAAACACAAATAAGTGATTCATTAGCATTCTTTGAACAATTCTTTAAAAAACTATAACCTGCCACTTTGATATAAAACAAATCTTTTTTGTTCTTTGAGAATTTAATTCAGTGAACTTTGATCATATTTAGGAGGGCTCCCACCTCACGCATTTCTACGCCCACTGCACCACCCGTCCCTGAACTTCATGTCCTCTATTATTATTTTATTTTATTTTTTTCTTTTTTTTTTTTTCTTTTATTTAATTTTTATTGATGGTTTGTGCATTTTATACATCATTTTCCAATTCAGATCAGGCATATTTCCCTTTCCCTTCCCCCCCACCCCCACCCATTATTTTTAAAGGTCTGTTGAGTCTAATTTGTGTTCACCAAATGAAACATTTTTAGACCTAAATAACTTGTTTCTAGTGTTAATGAGCATTCAAATAATTATATATTTAAGGTTATTGTGATCAAAATCTGTTCCATTTCTTGATTTTGATAGCAGAGAATGACTTTTCATGGTACTAGTGAAATTTTGATTATTAAATAACATTAAATTCTTTTATTAAAATTTTATTTATTTTTGTATGTCTATGAATGTACTATCTGCATGTAGGTTTGTGCAGCCGTGTTGTGCAATGCTGCGGTCAGAAGAGGGCGTCAGATTCCCCTGGAACTGGAGTTAAAGAAGGTTCTCAGCCACCATATGGGTGCTGGGGATTGAACCCGGGTCCTCTGCAAGAGCAGTTGGTGCTCTTAACTGCTAGGCCATCTCTCCAGCCCTACATTAAATTCTTTAAATTGGCATTGTTTTGTAACATCGTGGATGAACTTACTCAAGTCTTTTCCTCTTTGACTTCTTGTATTTGTCAGCTGGCTGAGCAGTCTGTAGTTATAGGAGACAACTTTGTCGTAGTTGCTGGGGGCTTGCCAGAGCTATTTTAGCACTGAAATAGCTCTGTTCCAGTCAAACCAAGCTCTCTAGCTCTTGGGTGTTTTTATGGGACATTCATTCTGGAGCCATAGGCTCTAAAGCAACTGCACCCCCCCCCCACAATCTGACTATATAATCGAATCATTAATTAGAGACTGCCCTGAGAGTTGATTGTGCATAAAGGGGTTGCTGAAACATATCCTTTGATTTTACCATCTTTTTACAAATTTAAACCTTTAGGATGTGAGGCTTTTCACAAATGGTGAAACCAGCTGTTGACTTATACCAAGAAAAACAAAATCACAAGACTCTTTGTTAAAATAAAGATGTTCTATGTAGAGAAAGCTAGCTATTTGTAACATACCTTCTAATCTAAGTGTAGAAGAAGTATACAAGGTATACTGAGAACTAATGGAAAATTTAAATAGAGACATCTGTCTGTTCATCCTAAAGTTCTTCATTTGAATATGAAATCGCTACAGACTAAGTTTGCACATCCCTTTCCTGTGATGTGGAATCCTTCCCCTGTGCCTTGGAGAGGCTAAAGAAAAGTTATATCTGCCTAGGTAGGTGTCCCTTTAAAAGTTTATATTTTCTAAGGGTTTCTGTGTGGATTGTAACAGGATAGAATCATTATTCATTATGCCAAATGGCTGAGACTTGTTTGCAGGGACAGCATTATAGTTTTTATATAGGATGGCTGCTATGACTAAAGGATTTTAAGTGACATCTTTCCTTTTGGGGGTAAGGCTTTTCTGAAAACAAACAAACAAACAAACAGATTCATTCCTTCCCTACTTAGGTTAAAGTCAATACTACAATTCTTCTTAGGGGAATAAATAGCTTTTGATCTTTTTCCCCTTCCAGAAACCAAGCTCTGTCCGCATTGATCAGCTGGATCGTGAACAGTTCAACCCCGATGTGATTACTTTTCCAATTATCGTCCACTTTGGGATACGCCCTGCACAGTTGAGTTATGCAGGAGACCCACAGTAAGATATTTCTCGGTGTTTGTCTTAGCCAATTTCACCTTCTACTAACAGCTGAATAGCAGAGGAGACCCCATTAGTGAACATTTCCTTTTTAAAAATGAAGACTTGAAATGAACCGTGCTTCCAAATTTATAGATTAGGTTTTCGTGGCTCCTGCAGAATGATTTTCTCTACATGTTTGACTGCAATAAATTACTCAGTAGAATCTCATTTGCTGTCTCAGTCAGCATGTGCCCTGCATGGTTTCCAACTTTAAGGAGCCTTTCCTATTCATCATTATGATAACTACTGTCTTTTTAAAAAAATTTAATTCCTTCAATACCCTTAAAGAAAGGTAGCACAGTCTTGGTTCCTAGCCCTGGTGAATTAATGCAGACCTGCATTTTGGGGCGGCATCTTTAAGATCTTATACAGAATTAAGGGCTGTGTGTGACTAGGAGTCATCTTCCTACTCTTAGAAATGATGTTGTTTTGCTGATTTGGGCTTTTCCAACTGCCTTACCAAGATTTTTCTGGGAGAAGATGAGGCTGTATGGGAATGGAGATGAATAGGACCATTATATTTTTCAGGTGTGTTTGGATTGTCTACCTTTTAAACAGACACTTTCTTGATTTAACTCTTTTTTTAAAAAGAACGATAATGGGAGACAAGGGCATGGGAGATTTTCAATTCATAAATACAGTTCTGGCTGACATATATTAGAAGAGGCTAAAGGGTTGTGTTCTTTTTTTTCCCTCTTTGGATAAAAGTATGAAGCAGTGAAGCAGGCACTGTGTAAGTACTTCTTTCTTTCCTCCATTCTCTAAAAAATGTTGAAAAAGGAGAGACCCAGCTCAGATCAGAAAAGGAGCAGTTTCAACATGACAGGAAATCTTTTGCAAATCCCTTCTTGTCAGAAAAATGTTAGTAGAATGTGATCAGGCTGTTGTCAGCTCTCAGATGGCAGGACCGTGCTGTGAACTGATACAGGGCTCGAGGCCTCCAATTGCCAGGTTGCTTTAATAGACCCACTTGGACCGATCCAGGTTATCACATACTTGGATGAAACCAATGTGCCGATTTTTGTTTTGGTAAATACAGATTTATATATGGTGCTTGTCTTTCCCCCTTTTCAGCTAGAAAGTGAATACAGCTTAGTGGCTTCATATCAGCATTGAGGGGGTTCTCCATTCCAATGCTCTTGAACTATCCCTATTTAAAAAGGAGTTTTTTCTTTTATAAAAGTTACAATTTACATTTAAATAAAATCCTTCACATATAAAGTGGTAACATTGAGAAAGAATGTGCTTCTATTGGCTAAGTTGTTTCTGTGTGCCTTTTTTGGAATTATTCCAGAGACCCATCCATTCAGTCTGCACCTCATTGTCAGTCCACATCAACTATCATCTACTTAATCACCAGGTTCCAGATGACTCTTGACTATTGTGCTCTGAACCCCCAAACCATATATTTTCTTAGAATGAACTTTTTCTGCTAGCAAGATGTTTAAAGGAATATATGTATGGTTGAGCAGGCCTATTAAAATGGTTTTATTTCACTTTAGATTTGCCTTCCCTTTGTCTAAGATGGACACCTGTCCTTTTCCTTAGGTACCAGAAACTGTGGAAAAGTTATGTGAAACTTCGCCACCTTCTAGCAAATAGTCCCAAAGTCAAACAAACTGACAAGCAGAAGCTAGCACAGAGGGAGGTAGGTACTGAACCCCCTTTTTTGACGGTTAATGATGACTATGTTTGGTGTATTTTCAGACTGTTGTATTACAGACTTACTTCTAGAATATGATGGAAAAATAATTTAAAGAATTATACTTTTCCCCCTACATTAGTATATTGATTACTTCTTCTTTTTTTTTTTTTTTTTTTTTTTTTTTTTTTTTTTTTTTCTGGTCTTTTCGAGACAGGGTCTCCCTGTAGCCCCAGCTGTCCTGGAACTCACTCTGTAGACCAGGCTGGCCTTGAACTCACAAAGATCTGCCTGCCTCTGCCTTCCAAGTGCTAGGATTAAAGGCATGTGCCACCACGCCCAGCTGATTACTTCTTAAAAAAATTTTTTCTGGTATGCAAGGGAAGATTTTTTTTTTCTTGTTCTTAATTTGGGACTTTTATAAGTTTTATTTTTATTGAATCCACCTCCTTGTCCCTCCTGTCCAATGGGTCCCAGATCCCCTCACAAAATCCCATCCCAAATTCATATATTCTTTACTTACTGATTTTTAAAGATTTATTAATTTATTTTGTGTGTAAGAGTGTTTTGCATATATATAATATGTATATGTTTATGTTATATATGTGTATACGTAACATACATATACATATTATATATATGCAAATATATATTATATATATAGAATATATATATGTTATATATATGTGCATGTACGCGCATGCGTGTGTGTGTACCATGTGCACACCTGGTGCCCAAGAAGGAGACATTGAATCCCCTGGAACTAGAGTTACTGACAGTTGTGACCTGTCGTTTGGGTGCTAGGAACTGAACCCAGATCTTCTTTAAGAGCAGTAGGTCTCTTAACCACTGACCATCGCTCTAGCCCCATGTACTTTTTTCTTTCAACCATTGAGACCAGTTGGTGCTGTTAATACTCTCCAGTGGACCACAGTTTTACCCCTAAAAGGACCAATTTCTTAATAAATTATTACTTTGGGGCATCACACAGCTGTGGTTTGTTTGGTTGCTGACTGAATCCTGGGCCTTATGTGCTTTACATACTAGGTGAGTACTCCACAGCTGAGCTCTGCCCCAACCCTTAAATCCATCTTTATAGAAACCGAAGAAAGTTCAAAATTTGGTAAATTAGTGTTTTTTTTCTTGGTATAGATTACACAGCATTGAGTTTTAGGTTTCTTGGTCTTAGGGTTATAAAAGATTGCCTGCCCATAATTCTGTCAGTTTAGCAGACTGAACTTCCAAAGTTTTTTATCACATATTTTATATTTTTTACTAATGTTCTCTATTCTAGGATTTACATTTTAGTTTTAAAATTTAAGAACAAATACCTTCCATAGCAGCACAGACTTTGTTTCACTGAGTTTTCTTTGTCTTGTTTTGAGAATTGGTCTCCCTATAGCCCCAGCTTGCCTGGAACTCTCAGACCAGAAATCCACCTGTCTCTGCCTCCCAAGTACTGGGATTAAAGGTGTGTGGCACCATGCCTAGCTTTCACTGAGGTTTTACTCTGCTGGGGCAGTATAAGGCTTAGAAGCTGAGAAAAGATGTGAATTCTGGCCTTGTTGCCACTTACCGTGACAAAGACTTGAGCCTGTCAGAGTCTTTAGAAAGGAAGGCACTGAAGCTGAGAAGCTGGCTGAAACCCTCAGTGTTGGACACCCAAGGACAAAGGTGCTTGTGTGGACTTCTGAAGAACTCCCTTCAATGTTGCTCTCATGGTCTTTGGCCTGTAGTAGAACCTGGTTAGCAGTGAATGTGGTAGTAATTTCTGCTTTTATTAAGAAGGTTTCTGCTTTTATTATGAAGTCCTGAGATTTCTAGTAAATTCCTCACATACAAATACAATTTTTTCGTACATTTCATTGGGTAAAAAGTAGTGAGGAAGACAACTTGGTTTCTAAATCTGTCTCACAGGTCACTGTCGCAGAGTCTCAGTTTATACCCTGGGTTGGATCAAACTTGCAGCCATGCTGACTGACTTAGTCTTGTGCTGGATCAATTAGAAATATTTCTAATTGAGAAACATGTTTATGGATTATACTACCGTGATGCTAAATAGACAGCAACCGTAGATTCCTTTTAGTTGAGTTTTGTTTTTCTTTTCTGTTTTGATACTGTGCACAAGACTAAGTTAGGTGTGTGCCCTTGAGCTATCATTGTTGGCTTTTATTTTCTGTCTTTTACTTTTTTTCCAAACAAAATAAACCCCTTCATCAAGTATGTAATTGTTTTGCAAATTAGAAGGGAACTTTTAGAATTATATGGGTAGCAAATTAATTGATTGTCTTTCTTAATGGAAATGCTTAATTTAAGGCTCTCTCTCTCTCTCTCTCTCTCTCTCTCTATATATATATATATATATATATATATATATGTATATGATTTTCAAATGTTAATTTCAAATCTCAAGCACCACATATTGCTTCTCTTACAGTGAAAGTATATTTTGTTCAGACCTGCCAGGTTGATGGCTTTGATTTGGAATTTTTGTCATGTGGTTAATAGGAAGTATTGTTTCATAACAAAAGTGTCATATGTCATGGCCTTCATTTCAAATAAAATACTGTAATTTTTCATGAGGGAGTTTTAGCAGCAGAATGTAAGGAAACTACTGAAGGATAACTTGTTTTCTAATGCTTGATGTTTGGCTTAGTATTATTTTGCAATTGTTGAGTTACTTATCATAATGAGTTCTTTTCTAGGAAGCACTCCAAAAAATACGACAGAAGAATACAATGAGACGAGAAGTAACAGTGGAGCTAAGTAGCCAAGGATTCTGGAAAACTGGCATTCGTTCTGATGTCTGTCAGGTGATGACACTTCTGTGAATGCAATTATACCCATATATCTCTTCCTTAGAGGCATTGACACTGAGCCTTTCTAATTGAGAAACATTTCCTTGGATTATACTATCCTAATGCTAAATAGATGGCAACTGTAGAGTTTTGTTTTTGTTTTCTGTTTTGATACTGTGCGTGTGCGTGTGTTTTTGTTTTCTGTTTTGCTACTGTGTGTGTGTGTGTGTGTGTGTTGTGTGGAGGTGTAGTTGGGTAGAGCATATGTGGTATGTTTAATTCAGTGACTTGAATGAAGACAAGTCTACCTTCAGAAGCATGTCCCTACTTGCAGCATGTGTGTAGATGCTTGTGCAGAAGTCGAGCAGCCACACAGACGGACACCAGGAGTATGCAGACTAAAATTTATGTTCTAGAGAACACAGCATGCATTTCACATTTAGCCATCGCAGTATTTTTCCCCTTGGGTGAACTCAGTAGAGAACTATTTCAGCTTTTATTGTGAACTTATTAGTAAACATTTTTATCTTTCTGTTGTTGCAATTTATACCAGATTTGATATCCCACCAGACTAGCATATTCTGTCACTTTATACTTGATTCTTTTGTCATGGTGGGTATTGCGTAAAGTACAAGAAAAGTAAAGGGGAAATGAGTGTACAGGTTGGGGTAGGTCATGCAGTTTGGTCTATTAATCCCTTTGCAAAAAAGACTTCATGGAGAGGAAACCCCAACTCCACCTAAGGAAATTGTGGCAAAAGATGGCTGCTCGGAGGGGCTCTCAGTAGGTTAACTAGGTTCCAGTGGATAGATTCACACTAAAGGACATTTGGGGACATTATAGGCCCTACTATATATATAATAAAGTATATAAAATTGGGTGAGGGGCAATAAGTGGAGATAAGGGCACTTCTAAATCCCAGCAAATTATACTGTATGAAAATCACAGAAATTCAAGTAAGAAAACCAAACAAACTTCCACATATCTTTTTAATGGTAGCATGTTTTGTAATAAGTTAAGGATATGTACACTTAGATATTTATTTTATCATAATGAATTTTTTTAAAAAATCAATTTTTTGCTATTTAATCATATTGAACAGTAGAGTTTATCAAATAAGTATTGCTGTATAGTTCATGTTCTGAATGATAGTCAAAGCTAAGCTTATTTTGCATTAATTAACTGCAATTGATGTAGTCTTATTGAATAGAGAATAATCAGCTACACTGGTGTGTTGCCAATTGACCATTATTTTTTTCTTAAGACCTGTCTGCCTGGAACTCACTATGTAGTCTAGGCTAGCCGTGAGCATATAACGTCCTCCTGCTTCAGCCTCCTGTGTACCAGGATTATAGGAATGTGCCTCTGTGTCCATGTCCAGCATGACCAGTTTTACTCTCAGTACTTTGAGATGCAAATATTTTGCTTGCTTTGATTCTCTCTCAGGATCATTTGAAGTGATATCCCCTAATTTTTCTGGTTGGTAGTGTTTCTCTAGAATCAAACGTAAGATGATATCATAACAGTGAGCAGAATGGTGGGCAATCTACTCAGAAATCAATGATAAGTGAAAGTCGATTGTTTGAGTCATGAAATTTTAGGAGTTGGGTGTTACAGCTTTGTGGTAGAGTGCTTGTCTAGCATTCATGAGACCTTGGGTTTGATCTCTAGCACCTTGGGGGATAAAAATCATAAGAATGTGATATACTGTGAATAGGAAGAGACCTTAGAGTTGAGTGGTTTTAAAGTTTTTGGTTAAGTTTAAGGTATATCTTTCAAAAAAAACTGTTGGAGGACTCATTTGTAAGAAGATAGAAAATGGCTGATGGATGGTGGGTGATGTTACCCTGTTGAAGTTGATTTCTCGCCTACTCCTGAAGCCAGCCAGCTGGATTTCCTTAAACACAGTTGTTTTAAAGCATTGAGCCCCCACCTTTAAATAAAGAATTGTTATTGAAAATAGCTATTATCAGATTCTAATCATAATCTTCCCTCTTACCCAGCATCTGCTTTGACATGATGCCCTTTTAGTTCAGGTTAATTTTTATTATTTTTAAAGAAAAATCTTAATTTTTCTTTTATTTTATGGTATGAGTGTTTTGCCTGCATGGATGTGTGTGTGTGTGTGTGTGTGTGTGTACCATGTGTGTGCCTGGTGTGTAGAGAGGCATGAAGAAGACACTGGATCACCTGGAATAGGAGTTACAGATGATCGTGAGCTGCCATGTGTGTGTGTGTGTGTGTGTGTGTGTACCATGTGTGTGCCTGGTGTATAGAGAGGCATGAAGAAGACATTGGATCACCTGGAATGGGAGTTACAGATGATCCTGAGCTGCCGTGTGTGTGTGTGTGTGTGTGTGTACCGTGTGTGTGTGTGTGTGTGTGTGTGTGTACCATGTGTGCCTGGTGTATAGAGAGGCATGAAGAAGATACTGGATCACCTGGAATGGGAGTTACAGATGATCGTGAGCTGCCGTGAGCTGCCGTGTGTGTGTGTGTGTGTGTACCGTGTGTGTGCCTGGTGTGTAGAGAGGCATGAAGAAGACACTGGATCACCCGGAATGGGAGTTACAGATGATTGTGAGCTGCCGTGTGAGTGCTGGGTCCTCTCTCTGCAAGAGCAATAGGCTCTTAAGTACTGACTAAGTCATTGCCCCAACCCTAATTCTTAATTACCTTTATTTCTGTTTTTGAGACAGCATCTCAGAAATCCTCCTACCCAAGCCTACTGAGTGCTGGGTATGGGTGTGGTGGTGCTTCCAACTGCAGGTTAATTCTTAAAATTAACATTTCTTTCTGCCCTGCATTAGTTTGTTTTTGTGCTCCTTCTTGCTTAACTTATGCTCTTGGAGTGTCACTTTCCACATCTTCCTTTCAGAAGCATTTCTCAACTTATATAAAACATTTATAGGGGCTAGAGAGATGACTCAGCGGTTAAGAGCGCCGAATGCTCTTGCAGAGGACTCAGTTCCATTCCCAGCACCCACATGGTGGCTAAGAACTGTCTTTAACTCTAGTTCCAGGGGAATCTGACCCCCTTTTCTGACCTCTGCGGCATTGCATGACACGGGTGCACCAACTTACATGCAGACAGTACATTCATATACATAAAACAAACAAACAAACAAACAAATAAATAAATAATAAACACATTTATAGTTTTCTGAGACAGGGTCTCCCTGTAGCTCTAGCTGGCCTAAAACTCACTGTATAGACCAGGCTGGCCTTGGCCTTGAATTCACAGAGATCTCGCTACCTCTGCTTCCTGAGTGCTGGGATGTTCATTTTTCTTTTTAATGAAATATTAGGCTATAGCTTTTGTAACAAACATTGGGTTAGAGCTTCTTTCTCTTGGCATCTTTATTTTTTCCTTATAAAAGAGTTGGTTGGGCCTTGATCATCACTGTCTTCTCTTGCTGTTTTGGTTGGATAAACGAAGTAAAAGAAGGGAAATATTTCCCTGTACTTTTAGGAGGAAGGTGGCAGCCAGGATAGTTTTGTGGTTCTTGAATTCCTGTTTCTTGGAAATGTTAGGAGCATAGCCTCATGCCGAGATGGCCTGCCTCCCTGCTCTGTTGTGTCTCCTCAGTGTCTGGTACGCTCATTACGCTCCGGAGCTTCTGTTCCCATGTTGAAGAGAAGGGCTGAGCCCCTCCACTGCTTTGTCCGTCTGTCCTCGCCAAGGAGCTGGCTTTGCATAGGCCTCTGCTCTCTAGTTCCCCTGTGTTTGCTGAGGGAGACCCGAGACCTTCTGCTTGTTTGTGCTTCCGCAGTCTCTGGGCCGTCGGTCCCTGTTATTTTTCCTCTTCCTCTCGTATCTAGAGGACTGTACGGATTCTTTTTCTTCTCATTTTTCTTCAGTCTTTGGTTTTGCTAATCTACTTGCCTGACCTTTTCATTTACTTACTTTTTTTGAAAATTTCATACATGTAAACATTGTATCTTGGTCATATCCATCTCCCATTCTCTATCTAGCCCCTCAGCTCCCCCCACACGGCTCCCCCCACACGGCTCCCCCCACACGGCTCCCCCCACATGGCTCCCCCACACGGCTCCCCCACACGGCTCCCCCCACACGGCTCCCCCACACG
>VZQC01009923.1:2481924-2529152 GCA_009823505.1 Rhizomys pruinosus
ATTTTATTTATTTATTTTTGGTCTTTCGAGACAGGGTCTCCCTGTAGTCCCAGCTGTCCTGGAACTCACTCTGTAGACCAGGCCGGCCTTGAACTCACAAAGATCTGGCTCTGCCTTTTTTTTTTTTTTTTAGTGCTTTGTGTGCGTGTGTATGTGTGCGTGTGTGCATGTGTGTGTGTGTGCGTGTGTGTGTGTGTGTGTGTGTGTGTGTGTGTGATATCCATGGAGAGCAACCCATCCCAAAGAAAATTGCCCCTCTCAGCAGCCATCACCTGCCATTAGTTCCACAGCTAGGAATGGGCGTCAGGAGCTGAGTTGCCTGTGTTTTATGAGAAACTGAAAACTGTATCATTTTCTCATAGTATTCCACAGGAGCTTTTTTTCTCTTTTTTTTTTTTTTTTTAACTTTTAAATAACCAAGCACTTGCCACAAATTAAGGGAAAAGTAAAGGTGCTCAGTAATTATATTCAACATTTCAAAGACTAATGTTAAAAACAAAGCTCGAGATGATTTATGGGTAGCATTGTGATTTGGTTGTCTGGATCAAGCTGGGTGCGGCTTGAATGTGCCTTTCCACAGTACTCACATGAAGTAGATTTCCTCGGAAGGAAAAACTGGATGTTAGAGCAAACATGACAAGGGGTAAAAGAAACAAAATTTAGGAGTAGCTAAGAGGTTCATACCATGAAATGTGTATGGTGTTTTAAATTATTTGTGTGTGTCTGTGTACATGGGAAGGGGAACATGTTCATGACACAGTAGTCAGAGGACACCTTTGTAGGGTCCTGTGTCTCCTTCCACCCCTGTTCTCTCCGGGGTTTGAACTCAGGTTGCCAGGTTTTCATGGCAGGCACTCCCACTGCTGAGCCGTCTTGCCAGCCCTAAAATATAATGTGTTTTCATTGTTTCTAGGGATTCAGTTAGATAGCATCAAAATGTGGTCTTCAAATTTGTTGGAATTTTAAATAATCAGTGTTCTCTAAAGAGGGCGTGAGTTTTCGTGAGAGATACTAATTCACCTCTCACACAAGGCTTTCAAAAAGTAAGCAGTGGGGCTGGAGAGATGGCCTTGTGGTTAAGAGCACCGACTGCTCTTGCAGAGGACCTGGGTTCGATCCCCAGCACCCACATGGTGGCTAAGAACCGCCTTTAACTCCAGTTCCAGGGGAATCCGACACCCTCTTCTGACCTCCGTGGCATTGCACGACACGGGTGCACAGACCTACATGCAGACAGTACATTCATACACATTTAAAAAAAAAAAAAAAGCAGTTTGTCAGCTGAGAGTCCCATGCTGTGCTGTAGATTTTCCTCATAACCCTCACCTTGAGGTTCCTGTCTTTAAGTGACTAGAAAACTATCTTACATTCACTGCATAGTTTGTGCTCATATTGCTGTATTATTTTTAAATTTTGTACTTAGAAAAGCAAAATGGACATTCCAGTAATTCAGGTTATAAAGGTTTGTCTCTTGGAAGCTGGTGATGCAAAAATTGTTCATCCTTTTTATCTCTCACAGATTTAGTAAGGCCTTGCACATGGAGGCACTTGGTGTAGACTTAATGAATTGAATTGCCAAGGAAGCCTTTCTGTTGATTAGATCCTATTTGGTAGAACTAGTGCTTTTTAAAAATTTGTTTTAGTCTGGTCTACAGAGTGAGTTCCAGGACAGCTGGGGCTACAGGGAGACCCTGTCTTGAAAAGACAAAAAAAAAAAAACCCCAAAAATTTGTTTTAAATTTTATTTATTTTCCTTTATGTGTATGAATGTACTGTCTGCTTGTAAGTTTGTGCACCCGTGTCGTGCATTGCCTCAGAGGTCAGAAGAGGGTGTCTGATTCCCCTGGAACTGGAGTTCTCCTGAAATTGGAGTTACAGACAGTTCTCAGCCGCCATGTGGGTGCTGGGGATCGAACCCGGGTCCTCTGCAAGAGCAGTCGGTGCTCTTAACTGCTAGGCCATCTCTCCAGCCCCCAGAACTAGTGCTTCTTTATAATAATATAAGACTGATTTTTTTGTAGCTTCAAGCAGACCCATTTTCATGTATTTTTTTAATAATGCCAGCTTAAAATACTTCAGAAACTTGAATGATACAAAGTACATGTCAGTCATTCTTGGGCTGTGCCCACCCTCCAGGATCTGATGAATAAGAATGATTCCTTCATTCTCTTGAGTTCCAGAGAAACATTATTTAAAGAAAAGAAAAAGACATACTTTCATGAAATCATCTCCCAATAAGGAATCTTTAGCCAGGTGAAAAGTGGTTGAAACAAAAATATAAGTTCCGTGTCCTTAGGTGCTGTAACTGTATTCGTGGTTTTATAAAGTGTTTGATCAGTAAATGTTAAACCTAGTGTGTCTGGGAGAGCACGTGATTGAGAAGTTCTTAAAGGATAATGATAGGATTTAGAGGCTTGTGAACACATTAAAATTGCATACATTTTACCATATGGAAAATACATGGAAAAATTTCTGGAGTTGTTATTGTTAGGCTCTCAAAATGCTCGACCCTAAAATGTACAAATGAGTCTTAATTTATTCCCTTGTAATTAGAGGGAAGGAAGTAGAGAAAGGCACGAAAGCATGTGCTTCATTTGAGTGTGCTCTGCCAAATACTGATGGAGCCAGAGCTCTTTCTGCTTGAACGAGATCCACTAATCCCAGCACTTGTGAGATAGATGCAGGAGGATTGTGAGTTCAAACCTACATCCTTCTACAGAGCAAGTTCCAGGTTAGCCAGGCTATGTAGCAAGGCCTTGATTAAAGAATAAATGAATGGGCTGGAGAGATGGTTCAGTAGGTGAAGTGCTACAAGTGAGAAGACCTGAGTTCAGATACGCAGCACTGACATACAGCCTGGGGAGGGGGGGCATGTTCCTGTAATCCCAGGGGATGGGCAGGAGATGGGCAGATCCCTGGGATTTATTTATTGGCCATTTGGTCTACCCAAAACAGTGAGCTCAAGGTTGAGTGAGAGATGGTGGAGAGTGATAGAAGTTGACCTCTGGTCTCCACACATGTACAAAAAGCACACCTACCACATACACAAAACAGAAAATTAAATAAATGATTATTATATTTATTCCTTCTATCCTTTTAACTATCCTTGGGGTTAGCTACATTTAATACCCTCCTTTTAGAGGTGAGGAAACAAGTAGAGTGAGATAGTCCCAAGTTATACAGTAAGTGTGTGATAGAGCAAGACTTGAACCTAGGTCTTCTGCCTCCAGAGCCTTAGTAATTGTAGTACACTTTTCCTTGTAGACAGCTCTTCAGGCCGCCCCAAAGCTGGTAAACTGCTTCTGGACTTTACCAGTGGAATTTAAGTTTAATGTTCTTTATAACTGCTTATAGAAGTAAATATATTGTGTTTTTTTCTTAGCATGCAATGATGCTGCCTGTTTTGACCCATCATATCCGCTACCACCAATGCCTAATGCACTTGGACAAGCTGATAGGATATACTTTCCAAGACCGCTGTCTGCTACAGGTAAGACTTGCTCTGATACACGTAAGAATTGCTCTTCTGTGAGCTCACACAGTAAAATAGGAAGTTCTCTCGTAAATTATACACGCTACATTGGGATCTCTTCTTGGAGATGAAGATTTTTGAGACCTAACCAGCCCGTCTTGCTCTCCTGCATGCCTTTGCTGCTTCCCTACCTTGTCTCTCAGATGTATTTGAGGTTGTCTCTATAAGAGTAGCAGCTCAGCTTTCCCTAGTTTGTGGTTCTTCTTTCCAGGTGCCTAGGATTCTAATTACCTCCTGAAATGTGTGGAATTTTAGGGCTTTGAAAAGTTTGCAATAGAAGTCTGGAAATTTGATTGGGGAGGAGCTGAGGTCCCTTTCTAATGTCGTTTGGAGTGTTGTGGTGCCTGTGTTCTGAGTTTTTAAGGCTGAGTTTATGTCATTGGAATTTTAGCTAGCCATGACTCATCCAAGTCATCATTTAAATTTTGGAATGAATCCTGATCATGCCCGGAATTCTCTGTCTAACTGTGGAATTCGACAGCCCAAATATGGAGACAGAAAAGTTCATCACATGCACATGAGGAAAAAAGGTTTGTTTTGATGGGTCCCACGTTGAGCTCGGCCTGTCTGCCCTCTCTGCAGTTGTTCCCGATTGGCTCTTTATTCTGTCCGCTCTCTAGTGCTTCTGACCCATACTTAGAAGCATTCACTCTGGGCAGAACATTATAATAAAGATAGGTGAATATTTTAGAAAATTTTCTTTTATCAAATATGAAACTTTTTTTTTCTTTTTTCGGTATTTTTGAGACAGGGTCTCCCTTTAGTCCCAGCTGGCCTAGAGCTTGCTATGTAAACCAGGCTGGCCTTGAACTCACAGAGATCCGCCTGCCTCTGCGAGTGCTGGGATTAAAGGTGTGCGCCACCACACCCAGCACAAATATTAAACTTTTTTTTTAAATTTTTTTTTTTTATTAATTTTATTTATTTCTGTATGTGTACGAATGTATTGTCTGCATGCAAGTCTGTGCACCCGTGACGTGCAATGCCGCGGAGGTCAGAAGTGGGCGTCGGATTCCCCTGGAACTGGAGTTCTCCTGGAGTTGGAGTTTCAGACGGTTCTCAGCTGCCATGTGGGTGCTGGGGATCGAACCCGGGTCCTCTGCAAGAGTGGTCGGCGCTCTTAACCGCTAGGCCATCTCTCCAGCCCACAAATATTAAACTTTTAAAAGTCAAATTGGTCTGAAGATAATTCCTTTCTGTGTCATATGGTGGTTCTAAAATACTTCTTAAAATATTTATATTTATATATATATAAATATATCTCTTTGTGGTTTTTTTTTTAATAGGAATTAACACTCTAATAAATATCATGTCACGACTTGGCCAAGATGATCCAACTCCTTCAAGGTAAATTTTTAAAAAAAGAACAAACTGATTGGTTGATAAGTAATACACGTACTGCATAATTTACCTACTTCAAATCGTTTGGAGTCTGTGTTCAGAAAATTCTGTGAGTTTTGGCTGATCATGTGACATTACCATCATCTCAAAAAATCCCAGACCACCCTCCCCCCCGTCCCCCATCCCCCTGCCCCCAGACTAAGCTTGTCCTCAGTAACAGTCCCTGTTTTCCGTCAGCCTCCCAGCCCTAAGCAACCACTTGTTTACTTTTAATACTGATAGGCATGTCTCTTCCTGACATTTTAATAAGTAGTCCTTTGTGAGTTAACTTTTTTTTTTTTTTGTCTTTTCGAGACAGGGTCTCCCTGTAGCCCCAGCTGTCCTGGAACTCACTTTGTAGACCAGACTGGCCTTGAAGTCACAAAGATCTGCCTGCCTCTGTCTCCCAAGTGCTAGGATTAAAGGCATGTGCCACCACGCCCGGCTTGAGTTAACTTCTTTTTGTTTTTTTATTTTTTATTATTATTTTTTTTTATTGATGCTTTGTGTATTTCATACATCATTTTCCAATTCAGTTCAGGCATATATCCCCTTCCGCTTCCCCCCACCCCACCCCTAACAATCGCAGATCATGCATTCTGCGTAACTTTTCTGCATAACTTCTCTCTGTTTTTTTGTTTTGTTTTGTTTTCATTTTTTTTAACAATAAGTGATAATTTGTGAGTACAGGCATCCTTCATGTAAAACCAATTTGCAAGCAGTTGTGCCCAAACCCGCACAGCTCATGGGTCCCACCATCCAGCAGGGGGGGCTTGTATGTTCAATCAAGTTGATCAAATGAGTGTCCAGTCTATATTGTTGTAGTGCTTCTTTTTATTAGTACAATGTCTTCAAGATTTGTTGGTTACATGTATTCCTAATTTCTTTTCATTGCTAAATAATGTGCAGTGATATGGCTCTACCACATTTTATCTATCCATTTATCAGCTCATGGACTTAAGGACTTGTGGTTTGATTTTTCTTGAGTATTTACCGAGGAGTGGAATTTGGGGGTCACATGATAATTGTTTCATTTTTTGTTTTGTTTTGTTTTTTTTTTTGTAAATGTTTACCCCATTTTATATTCCCAACACCAGTGCATACATGTACTTAAGCCTTTAATTTTTTTTTTTTTTTAATTAAAAATTTTGGGGCCAAGCACGGTGGCTCAAGCTTTTAATCCCAGTACTCGGGAGGCAGAGGCAGGAGGATCTCTGTGAGTTGAAGGCCAGCCTGGTCTACAAAGCAAGTTCCAAGCCAGCTGGGGCTACAGGGAGACACTGTCTCAAAAATACCAAAAAGAAAAACCTTTTTGGTGTGGATCTGTGGCATAGCACATGTAGATGTGAATGTGTTGGTGTGTGTGGCCGTGGGTGTGGGAGCCGAGGGCAGAGGAGGACACAGTGTCTTCCTTTATTGCCTTCTGCCTTATTCCTTTACGAGTCCCTAAACCAGAAGCTCATCCTTTTGGATAAGCTGGCTGGCCAGCAAGCTCTAGGATCCCAATCTCTCCCTCCCAATGCTGGGTTATAGGCTCATTGTTTTACATGGGTGCTGGGGATTTGAACTTAGTCCTTATGTTTGCACAGCAAGCTCACTTCCCACTGAGCCATCTTCCTAGCCCTGTTCCTATGTGTGTACCTTTGTCAAAACCTTTTGATCTTACTGTTCCCACTCTAGTGGTATGAAATTATGACCTCATTATAGTTTTATGGTGTTAGTATATTGCCTGAATGTATGTAATTCTATCTGTGTTTTCTGTTACTCCAGAAGTCAGAAGAGGGTGTCAGATCCCCCTGGAACTGGAGTTACAGATGGTTGTTGGTAGCCATGTGGGTATTGGGAATTAAACCCAGGTCTGCAAGAGCAGTCAGTGCTCTTAACTGCTGAGCAAGTTCTCCAGCCGCACTCATTATAGTTTTGATTAGTAGTTCCCTGATGCTTCTCAGTGATGTTCAGCATCTTTTCATGTATTTATTGGCCATTTGGAATGTTCACAGCTTTTTCCCATTTTTAGTTGATTTATTTTTTGTTATTAATGATTTAGTGTAAGTTTTCTATATTCCAGATGTAAGGTTCTTATCAGATATTTACAAAAATTACAGATTTACAAAATTCCTTTTTTTATCCTTTTTTTTTTTTGGTATTTTTGAGACAGGGTCTCCCTTTTAGTACCAGCTGTTCTGGAGCTCGCTTTGTAGACCAGGCTGGCCTTGAACCCACAGAGATCCACCTACCTCTGCTTCCCGAGTGCTGGGATTAAAGGTGTTTTTTTAAAGATTCCCTTTCATAGTGGGGTGTGGTGGTGCACGCCTTTAGTCCTAGCACTTGGGAGGCAGAGGCAGGCGGATCTTTGTGAGTTCAAGGCCAGCCTGGTCTGCAGAGTGAGTTCCAGGACAGCTGGGGCTACAGGGAGACCCTGTCTCGAAAAGACAAAAAAAAAAAAAAAAAAAAGATTCCCTTTCATTCTCCTGATGTCCTTTAAAAAGCACAGAAATTTTAATGAAGTCCAATTTATTCTTTTGTTGTGTTTTTGGTGTTAGGTCTAGAAAGCCATTGCTTCATGTAAAATAACAAAGATTTGCATTTTGGTTTCTTTATGGGTTTTACAGTTTTATCTCATGTAGATTGTGGATGCTTGTGTAGGATTTGCGTTAATTTTTCCATGTGGTGTGATGCAGAGGCGTTCTCCTGTATTTATTTCTCTGTGGTATCTAGTCCTGTGTGTTGAAGAGGCTCAACCCCCTCACCCCCAAATCATCTTGATGTCTCTTAAAGATGTGAGGGTTTGTTTTGGGACCCTCACTTCTTACATTTCTTAGGTCTGTTCTTGTGCTGGTACCACACTGTCTTGGTTATGATAGCTTTGTATTAAGTTTTAAAAAAGAGCCATTTGAGTTTCCTAACCTTTTTCCAGGTGTTTTTAGCCGTTCTGGGTGTATTGCATTTCTACATGAATCTTTGGATTAGCTTTTCCATTTCTCTGTAAGCCACTTGGAATTTTGAATCAGATTTATCTCCTTAGATAAATTTGAGAACAATTTCTGTTCTGCAAATAAGCCTTCTGATCTAGGAATGTGTGGTGTTGTTTTTCCATTTACTTCTCTTCTTTATAAAAAGTGTCGTGACCCCCTGAAGTGCAGTGGGGGAATTCAGTGCCCCGCTGCTGGCTGATGAGGCATAGAGGGTGCTAGCAGGGCGATTGTTTTTGTATATGAACTAGAACAGATTGTATTTGAAAAGCCAGTAGAGGAGACTACTTGAGGGAAGCTTTCACTTTGAGCAGGAAGTTGAAAAGTCGAACAGCTTTGGCTGTCGCTCTCTCTGCCTGGGCTTAAGTGGCTTAAAGGTAAATAGAGAAGGCTTCAAGGTGCGAGAGCTGAGGCAGTTGCTCCAGATATGGCCATCACCACGTGGCTTCCCTTTCTGTTTGTCTTCAGATTGGTTATTATCCTTAATCTGGAGTGCTCAGGACCAGAAGTTTTTCAGAATATTTCTCCCCCTCCCACCTGTGTGTGATGTGTGTTTAAATTTTGGATGCTACATTGAATTATCACTTAAGTAGCCCTAATCCAAAATCCAGATATTCCGAAGTACAAAACGTTTTCATATCCAGGACTACCTGCCTAAGGATGGTGTGGCCCACTGTGGCCTGGGCCCTCCGACATCAGTTAACACCAAGACACCCCCCACCCCCAAAGACATGTCCACTGGCCAGTGTGATCCGGGAAATCCTTCAGTAGAGGCTCCCTTCTCTGCTGTAGTGTAGGATACTTGAACAATGCCATTTTTCTTTCAAATTGACTTGCCACAAGTTTCTCTCTTCTGAGGTTATCTTAGCTCCAACTATGGGTCCTCTTCCATCAAGAGGCACAAAGAAAAGAAGAACAGAGCTCTCAAACGCCAACTTGAAGTTGAACACACACCTCCTTTCAGAGTCTGAGATTAGAGAAGAGTTCATTCAAAAGCACTTAGGCACAGCCTTGGGGATTCCATGGTCCAGGTTTCATCTACCCTTCTACATTGTAGTGTTCGGATGACCAGCTCTTTTATGTCATTATTACTACATTTCAGTTTATTTGGGGGGTTGGAGGGGTGCACAGGCCATGGTCAGAGGACAAACTGTGGGAAGTCAGTTCTTCTACCAGGTAGGTCACAGGGATCAGACTCAGGTCATGAAGCTTGAAGGAAGCACCTTTACCAGCTGAGCATCTTACTTGCCTGAGATAACTAGCTCTTAGTAAGAGTAACCCTACACACTCTCCTAACAAAGCTACACACATCATAGGTAGAAGTATGGCACGAATGACAGAAAAGCAAAACTCACTGCAGAGGGGATAAGACATAGTTTATTCTGGAGCCAATTATGAGTGACCATGGCCTGGGAACATAGATTCAGGTTACCCCCAATTCCATGTTCCAGTGTGATTAACAGTTGCATTATGATTTTTATGGTAACAGTAAGAAGAAAAGTCACAAATCAAGATACTTTTCAAATATCTTGGTGGATACTTTCCTAGGGCAGGTCCTAGCAAAGCTGGGGGAGTGGCTTCTACTGTAGGTCTCAGATGCTATCTGATGACATTCTTAGCCTTTTGATTGTTGGAGAACTGTTTCTTTTGTTAAGTTAATATATTTTGTCAGTCACTACAATGTTAAGACAGAAACAGAGGAAGGTCAAGGGGAGCTGTTTATTATGGCTCAACAAGGCCTTAGATACAATGTACACAGGCTTTGGGTGCTAATGGTCAGTCAGCCCTGCTGGAATTCAATCCAAGATGCAGGATTTTCTGGGAACTCTTTTTTCACTGCATCTCCCCCCACTACACTGTAAAGTACATCTTTTGATAACTTTATTCAAATCTAATGACTTTTTTCTGTTAAAAGAGATGGCTTTTGGCCTAGGGAACTATCTGCAGAAGAGGGGGTGTGGTAGAATGTAAGGGCTGCGATTGGGGTGAATTGTGAAACTACAGCAATATAGACTGGACTCTCATTTGAGCAATATGCTTGTACATACAAGCCCCTCCAGCTGCGGGGGGGGACCTTGGGCTGTATAAGTTTGGGCATAGCTGCTTGCAAATTGGTTTTACAAAATGAAAGATGCTTGTATTCATTACTTATTACTTATTATTAAAAAAAATGTTAAAAAAAAAAAGAGATGGCTTTTGAGCCAGAGATGTGGCTCGTTGGTAGAACTCCTGTGTAGCATAATGAAACTCTGGATTCCATTTCCAGCATGAGGAAGAAAGAGAGCGTGGGAATGTGAGCTTGAGTGTAAGTGTGTACATGAATAGAGGGTGGGAGGAAGGAAAGAAGAGAAGGGTGTATTTCTAACTACAGGAAAAAGAATGAAGTATCAGAATTACGTCATCTCTGAATATACTGTTTTGAAAATGCTGTGACACTACCGCTGACAGAGAACTAATAGTTGCTCTCATTCTTTGACTTTTGATGTGAGTATGCTGTTCCTGTGGATGCAGAGTTGACCTCAAGTGTCTGTTCAGGAAGAGCCTCCCGGCCTCGGCTGCCAAGCTGTGCTGCGCGGCTGCTGCTAGCGGGTCTGCAGCTGTGGGCTGCCAGCGAAGCTGACTGAAGAAGCTTCTTACAAATTTAATTCAACGGACATTTGTCCAGAGCCTTTTAGTTTGAGGCACTTTGTAGGTATTTTAGGGGATCCAAATCCAAGTACCACAAAGCCCCCACACACCGGGACATGTGATTGCCTGGAGTGGGCTGAGAATGCTAGAAACATAAATAATAGAGGAGAGGCTGTGATAAGTGCTTCAGTGAAGATCAAAAGCGAAGCATACAAAAGTGCCGAGGGGCTCGGGATAGATCAGCCACTTGTTTAGGGATTATAGGTCAGTTTTATACTGTATGCTTGAATAATTGAGTTGACTTTAAACTATTTGCCCTCTCCCCTGTTTGTTTCTTAGTTGCTGTTGTGAAATGAGATGCAGTAGTCTCTCTTAGAAGTGTTTGCATGCACACTCCCCAAGAGTTGAGCAGGGAATCTGTTTCTAGTGCTAAACAAAGGGAGATGGAGAGGAAGGGAGCCACCTAGGCCAGAACTTGGTCCCTGAATTTCTTGGCAGAACTTATCTTCTGGTCCCTTGAACCTTCTGCTCACCTCTGCAGGGCCCTTATGAGTGGCCACATTCTGCCGGTTCTCCTTCGTGTCCTGCCGTAGTCTTACTACTTTGGTTGTCTCAGTTTGAGATCTTAGCCGTCGTTAGTTCCAAGGCCTCCATCACTTGTAGTCGCAGCTTCCGTGATCTGGCCCCAGGCATGTCAAGACCCCGATAAGTTTTAGGGTGCAGTGGTCTGGCGTCCGACTCAGGAGCATGACAGCCAGCAGCTATGGCTGCTTGGCAGACTGTTTTAAAAAAGAAGGCAATAGGGCGTGGGCAGGTGGGGGTGAGTGCTCTGTGCTCAGTATCAGGACAAAGAGCTTGAGGGAGAATGGCGTTTCTCTCTTGCAGCCGGCCAAGGTTACAGCGACCTTTTCCCGACGTGTAGGATGGTGGTCAAGGGTGACCAGGTCCAAGTTGACTGTGGTCTTACACAGACAGCCCCTCTTCCTTGCATGGCAGTTGTTTTACAGTTGGCTCTGAAATGCCCACATGGCCTTGTGAAGTCCCGTTGGTATTTACTTTATGATGTATGTTTTTATTCCTTTGTGTGTTGTATTAATGTTACTGAACTGATTTTATTGCACTGTTGTTTTCAAAAAATCAGATCAAAGTCAAATAAGGAAAGGGAAGTTTAATTTTATGCCAGCAGGTCTGACCCATAAAGGAGTCAGCCCCCAACAGAGTTTTGCGGGGGTCTTTTATACTCATGTGACAAATGCAAGCAAAGAGAAAGTGACACATAAGTAGTGATCACGTAAGTGGTTTACAGATAACATATGATCATACGGCTACAGGAAAGAGAAACAAAGACTTCTGTCTTGGGTAGAGTTCACAAGCAGGACTCCTCCCTGGATGGTGGGGTGGGGTGCCGCAGTCTGCCCTCTCGTCTGTCTCCGTTTTATCTCCTGTCCTACAGCTCTTCCTGCTGTAAAGTCCTTGATAACCATAGCATTGTAAGGTCTTTTAGAAACCAAGGGTTCCTTTTACTGTTTCCATTATGCTGTGATGATTTTGAAGGTCCACAGTCCTATTCCTTTTTTCTCTTTTTCTTCTTCTAACTAGTTACCAACACAGAGAGGACATGTAGTAAATCAGTATTAAAACAAACAGTGCTGCTCACAATGATTAGTACTTATTTATATGTGTGGCATTATGTGTGTGGATGTGTTTGTATGTGCAAGCGCGTGTTCCCCTGGCATGTGTGTGGGGGGGCAGAGGTTGATGTTGCGGGTCAGGGGTCTTCCCCTATCACTCCACATCTTATTCTTTGAGGCAGATCCCTCACTGAACCTGGGGCTTGCCATTTCATCTAGAGTGGTTGACCAGTGAGCTGATGGGAGGCTGATCTACCTCCCATCAGCAATCTGGTTACAGATACATTAACACCCATCAGGGGGTGCTGAGGGTCTAAACTCAAGTCCTCATGGCAGCATTGAGTCATCTCCCCAATCCCCACAATTATAGCCTTTTTGGGGGTCCCTTTTTGATCTTTTTTGGAGGTCTCCTTGAAGCCCTATCTGGCCTGGAGCTTGCTATGGAGACTAGGCTGGCCTCCATCTCACAGAGATCCACCCACCTCTGCTTCCCAAGTGCTGGGATTAAAGGAGTGGGACACCATACCTGGCTTTAAAAAAGGAAAAGGGACTGGGTGTTAAGAAAGGGAGTGGTTAACAGTCACAGTGGCTGGCTAGTGCCCTACTTCACTGACGCAGGGGAAGGGGGTGTCCAGGTAGAAGTTACAAAAAGGCACAGAGGCCTAAAATGAATAATGTTTGATAGCTTATCTGTTAAAGCTTATCTGTTTGTTAAAAATAATTAACTTTTATATTGGTATCATCTCAAGCAAATATGCTAGCCATTAATTTTAAAAAGTATCACTGTTTAACCACATAGATCTCAGTTGTATAGTTTCATTGAACTTGTCCAAATTAGGATGAAATATACCTCCGAACAGGTTTCCGTAGGATTAGGGATTTGGTGGCATCAGATAGCCCATGTGTCGTCACTGACACCTTGGGGGCCAACTGAGTAATAAGAGAAGTATGAAACATTTATCACCATTAGTTTTCTTCTGCTTTTGTTTTTGTTTTGGATTTGTAGAGTCCTTAGCAGACAGTGTGTTCAGATCTGCTGGAGATATATCTGGACTATTAAACGTCTGTGTGTAAGGAAATGGGGTTGCAAGGTGTAATCAGTCATCTCTTGGTAACTGGGGGGGGGGTTGATTCCAGGCCCTCTGATGAATATCAGAAATCCAAAATCCCTTCTGTAGAACAAAATGGCATTTGTACTTAATCCATGCTCCCCCCTTTAATCTCTCTAGATTACTTAGGATACCTGCTGCAGTGAATATTGTACTATACTATTTAGGGGATAGTGACAAAGATGTGTGTAACTTGAAAACTATTTTCAATCCAGAATTCACAGATTAAGAACTCTTGGATGAAGGTTGACAGTGTATTTTCAGTTGGTTTTACATAGATATTTTGCATTAAAAATGTAGTTGCAGAATACATGGAAGTCATATAAATTCTACCTAGTGTATTTACTGACTTAAATGCTTCAAGTTGAATCCCAGAGATGGGTCACACGAGGCGTGTAAGTCCAGTGGATCTGAGATCTGAATGGGTCGCGGGCTCTGATCTCCTCTGTCAGGCTGGGTAGAAGGAGCTTCTGAATTGGGTAGAAGGTTCCACTGACTTTCAAGGCTCCTAATGGTCTGAAGTAGCAGTCATTGCTTGAGACTTTGAATACATAAGTGAGTGTCCGCACTCACCTTGCATTTGGCCCGTGCCTAGAGGGCTTTCTTTGCATGGAATAAATGGCACCTGACCATGTTTACTGGTGCAGGGAGAGTATGTATTTTATGATGTGCATTGAATGCCTTAGATAAAATTTGCTGTATAAATGTGACAGTTAATCTTAATTTCACAATACCGCCGTTAATTCAGTTCCGTAAAGCAAATGGAGTGTTTCCTACTCAGTAAGCATCTCACCTTGGAACTTACTGGTTTTGAAAAGGGGTGGTCAAACAAAATGAGCAATGTGTGAAAGGACAAAAGATATGTTACTGCTGTGGGCACTAGCGAATCACTATTTTTGAGGAAAGTCTGGGTGAGGAACTGTCCAGGATGATAATAAACTGGAGTAGAATTTAACCCCCCATTTTAAGCTTATGGTTTATTGCCAGAGATTAGTTATAATGTGGAAATACAAAACCATATGCAGGATATGGGCAAACTATTTAATGAATGGCAAACTCACTATTGCATAAACCTATTTAGAACTGTGACCTTGTACTTTCACATACCTAACAGTACAACTTTGTAGTTATAAAAATATGAGACACAGTCCTTGTCTCCATGAAAGCTTATAAAATTAAGGTAAAATTTATGCCAGTAAGACTTTATTTAAAAGCATGTGACTTAAAACAGCTCTTATTCTTTGACTGGATGTCTTATTCTTTAACAGAGCACAGACAATTCAGATATGGTTTGTCCTCATCCCCCACCTTCCCCTCAGGCTCTTAACTGGGTTTCATGCCTTCTCATTTGATAGATTTTGCTGTGTAATACTTTGAACTGTTAGAAAAAAAAAATAAAACCTCTGTCACAGAAAATGGATTTTTATTTTACTGGCTCATGAAAAAGAATAAAGTAATATATATATTATACATATATAATATATTTTTTTCTTTATAAAACTTCATTGTTTCTGAAGGCAAAAGAGAGACAGAGACAGACACAGAGGGAGACAGAGACAGAGACACTGAGACTTCAACTCATTCCATAGGTCAAGATGACCTTGAATTGGGTGGCATTCTGCTTGCCTTGGCCTGCCAAGGCTGAGATTATAGTCATGAGCCGCCTCCCTCCATACATAGCAATTCTTATTTCTTTTTTTTTTAATACATTTAAAAAAATTTTTTATTTATTTCTGTATGTGTATGAATATACTGTCTGCATGCAAGTGTGTGCACCCGTGTCGTGCAATGCCACAGAGGTCAGAAGAGGGTGTCGGATTCCCCTGGAACTGGAGGGAGTTTCAGACGGTTCTCGGCCACCATGTGGGTGCTAGGGATTGAACCCGGGTCCTCTATAAGAGTGGTCGGCGCTCTTAATCGCTAGGCCATCTCTCCAACCCCAGCAATTCTTATTTCTTTTTAGAACAACAGGTTAACTAGTTAAAAAAATTATCAAGACAAGTTAAGAATTAGTTACACCATTCTACCATAAAATATTGATGCTTTTTCCAAGAGTAATAGCAGACACTTTGGGAGGTCAAGTTTGTTTTTGTTTTCTGGTGGTGATGCTGTTTTTTGAGACAGGGTCTTGTTGTACAGCCCAAGCTGCTCGAGGAACTTATTCTGTAGCCCAGGCTTCAACTCAAGAGTCCTCCTGTCTCAGCCTCTGTAGTGCTGGGATTACAGGCATGTACCACCATGCTTGACTCAACTAAAAACCTATGTCTTAAAAACTGTATTTATGGGGCTGGAGAGATGGCTCAGTGGTTAAAAGTGCCAACTGCTCTTGCAAAGGACCCGGGTTCGATTCCCAGCACCCACATGGCAGCTAAGAACCATCTTTAACTCCAGTTCCAAGGGAATCCGACGCCCTCTTCTGACCTCTGCGCCATTGCACAACAGGGGTGCACCAACCTACATGCAGACAGTAAACTCATACACATAAAAATCAACAACACAAAATTTTATTTAACTGTGGAACTCTTGGCTAGTAGAGTAGTAACAACAGAATTATAAATACTATGCCCTTTAAAATACAGTGTAAATTTGGGTAAGATTCAGAAAAATACGTTCTAGGGGCTTACTACTCTGTGTGTGCACACGTCGGGGTGTGTGTGTGTGTGTGTGTGTGTGTGTGTGTGTGTGAGATACACAAGTGTACACTTCCTTTAAAATGTGAGACTGAACCTCAGCATGGGTAAATCGACTATGTCTGTATTTTTCTCGTACCCTTTTCATTCCCCATTGTTGGCATTCATCCCTTTCCTGACTACTTTTTTCATTTTGGGGTGAGGCAGTCCTTAGGTTCTCCTGCACAGTGCTCGACCACTAAGCTATGGCGCCAGTTGAATATCTTTTTCATGTAAATAAAAAACTATCGACTGAAATGAGGGGTTCAGAATCACTTCTGTGTAGTTTACATCTTACCATTTTTGTTGTTGAATCACTTCTGTGTAGTTCACATCTTACCATTTTTGTTGTTGTTTTCCTTCAAAATTCCAAAATGTGACTGGCGGGGTAATAGAGTAAACTTAGGAGCTAGAGATGGCTCAAAGGTTAAGAGCACTGACTGCTCTTGCAGAGGACCTGGGTTCAGTCACTAGTATCCACATAGTGGCTAACAGCCATCTGTAACTCCAGTTCCAGGAGCTCTGATACCCTTCTCTGACCTCTGTGGGTGTTGAACAAGTGTGGTGTACTTAACATACATGCAGGCCCAACACTCATACATATAAAATAAAAATAAACAATTAAAAATGAGGTAATTGAATGTTAGCTTACATCCCTGGGGGCTTCAGTACTTAGGGTGGGGTTTTCAGCCATCTGTAAGGATGAGCAGGATTTGGGAGAGGTTTCAGGAAAAATAGGGACAACAGTATGTGGTGTGCACTGTGGAGGTTGATCAGTTGGAGCTGAAAATTGCTGATGAAGGTAGATTGAGTAAGTGGCCACAGTGGGACTAGACAGAGAAAGCTTTGATGGGAAGAGGCCCCTCTTCGTGCGTAGCACTTGACTTTGGATTTGTGAATACGTGGGCCAGTGTTAACAATTTTCAGAAAGCCCAGAATCAAGGATATGGGGTACGGGTTGTCTGTGCTCTGGTCCTAGGAGGTCCGTGTGCCCTCCTTTCTTGCGTGGAACTGTCACCATCCCTTTCCATTCCTTGGGAGTTGCCCATCAGCACATTTTTCTCCTTCAACAGCTGTCCCTGAAATTCAGTGAGATACTTTTCATATTCAGCTTCACTCAATGATTCCCAGCCTACTCTAGTCAGAATCGGTCTTGTCACAGATTGCCTGTCAGTGGCCTCTGTGACCTCCAGTGACCAAGCTGAGTTGAACCTGTACAGCCACGACCAGGCTGGCTGCCTCTTGAAACATTCTTTTCTTTGGCCATGGGGTAAAACACTGGATTTGTTTTCTTCCTGCCTTTCTGGCCCCACTCTTCCCTTGTTGTCCTCCCTTGGCCAATCTTGACACTTTCCTGGCTCAGACCTGGATCCTTTCTGTAGATCCAGCCACCCCCTAAGTCTTCCTGTTCGTTGCTTACAGTCTTGTCTACACACAAGAATTCCTGAATGTATATTACATTCTCCTGCCTGTCCGTGAGCCCAGTGTTCACTGAACCTCTCCATGTGCGTGCTTGATGCATACTTCCAAATGTCTAAAATACAGTTCTTGTTCACTGTCCAAGCACATGATGACTTTGGTCCTCTCCTTCACAGTAAGAGGACCACTTTTCACCAGCTACTAAGGCTTAAACCGGGCTTTGACCTTTATTTTTCTCACTTTGCAAATTCAACAACTTTTTTTTTTTAGCTGAATATCCAAAATGCAACACAACTCTAGGTGCCCACCTTCTGCATGAGCCATCCTGTCTCCACAAGATGGCGTTACTTTGGCAAGGATTTGGAGGACTGACCTTGCTGCACCTTTGGGTGTCTATTCCCTTCAGCCTTCTCTTTCCTGAGCTCTGTGGTCTCTGTCTTCGCGTAGCAGGCAGAGTGGCCTTTTGAGAAGCTACATCAGGTCCTGTAACAGCTTTGTTTAACAAAAGAGACAGGGAAAGAAGTACATTAGAACTCAGGTAAGGTAGCTGCCTTGTGCTTACTGGGAGGTAGAAGAAAATGGCTTTTGTGTGTTTTTGTTTTCATTGGTAGAGCCTTATTTTTGAGTGTGAGAAACTAATAGCTCATGAGAAGTCATGTCATCATATAAATAAAGTATGGTGTATGTACTTGGCGGGGTTACTTTTTTTTTTTTTTTTTTTTTTTTAAGATGGGGTCTCTCTCTTTATAGCCCCAGCTGACCTGGAATTCACTCTGTACACCAGGCCTCTGCCTCCTGAGCGCTAGGATTAAAGGCGTGTGCCACCATGCCAGGCTTAAAGACGATTCTTAGCCTCCATGTGGTTTCTGGGAATGGAACCCGGGCCCTCTGCAAGAGCAGTCAGCACTCTTAACCACTGAGCCATCTCTCCAGCCCTGAGACGATACTTTCTTGAGCTCACGAGGGATAAAGTAGATTTTCAGTATGGCTAATTGAACAGGGCAGAGTATGGAAAGTTCTTGGGAGGCTGAAAGCCTGGTTTGAAGAGGAACCCTGAGTGTTCTATGAAGTTCTTTTCAGAACTACCAAGTGGTTTGGAAATAGAGCCCAACACAAGTAGGACTGAATATAGTAGCAGGTACTAAGATGGCAGGTGGATTAGGCCTGTTTTAAAGGACTTTAGATAGTAGGTTGAGTGTAGCAGTTAGATGATGAAAAGCTGTCTTGAGAATGCCTCTAGAATGCATTCTCCTTTCTCTGGTGCATATGATAGTACTATGGAGATCCTCACCATAGTGTGATATCACCCTGACTTCTCTGGATGCCCGTAAGTCCAGTTTCCCAGGGAAGGAGGTTTAGGCTAAAAGCTGGAACCACATCCTATGCGCTAACCCTAATGTTTCCTTGTTTTGAAAGAGACAGGGGCAGAAAGTATGTGCTTTTTTAAAAAATTATTAATATAAAGGCTTTTTAAAGTTATACTTATTTATCGGTGTGTGTGTGTGTGCGTGCTTGTGTGTTTGTTTGCATGAATGTGTATGTGTGCGCACATGTAGAAGTCACAGGACAATTTCTTCTCTACTTCTACTGTGTGAGTCCCAGGGGTTGAATCAGGCCATCATTCTTGGTGGCAGGTGTCTTTGCCCACTGAGCCATCTCACCAGCTCTAAATGTGCTATTTTAAATGGTCTTTTAAATTCTCATTGTAGGATTAATCACAATGAAAGATTAGAGTTCCTGGGTGATGCTGTCGTTGAGTTTCTGACCAGGTAAGTAGGCTTCCCTCACCCCAGTTCCCTAGTAATTACATTTTATACATAGCTTATTTATTACATTATGTCCTTTGTAATTAGCCAACAAGGCATTGAAACACCGTGGATTTTCTCTCCTGTAGAGCTTAAAAGCCACATGTCTGTGGCTCTTGTCCTGACAACTGCACTTGCTGCTGCGTATGAGTGAGATACAAGATGAAACGCTGGTGCTCTGTCCTGTCAAGCGTGTGTTAAAGTTGCTTACAGCCAGGGGAGATCAGCTGGTCTTGGTCTAGATGCTTCATTCCATTTGAAAAGAAAGGGATGATATTTAAAAATGTTATTTCATCTTCCAGGATTTGTCTTTGATCCTGTTCTCACTCTTTCTAATCTTGGGAGAAATAAAGCTTACAAATAATTTTAATGACTAGGGTGTGTGCGTGTGTGCGTGTGTGCGTGTGTGTGTGTGTGTGTGTGTGTGTGGTCTTTTCAGAAGCATTTTAGGATTCTTGATTTGGAGATAAAGACTGGAAAGTACTTTTGTTTTTCATACTACACAGTCTTCTAGACACAAGCTTCTCTTGGTACTATCATTCTCTTTAAGTCAGTTATTTTCAGAAGAAGGAGCCCATTACCCAATACCCCAAGACTAAAATGAGCTTAGCTGCCCCAGTGGAAAACAGATCTGACAGGTGAAGGAGAAGGCAGCTGCAGCTGTGGTCCAGATTGCTTTTCTGTGTGGCCTTCTATCTGTGGCCAAACTTTGCCCATGAGCTCCTTTGTCACATCCTTGCACACAGCCACCCACTGTGCCACTGTCTGCTCTGTTTCTGTCTGTCTGTGCTGTTGGCCGCTACTGCATCCCTACCCAGGGTTTCCCAGGAGTGTTTTCAGGGGCTACCCATAACCCTACCCATGGAAAGGCATTTGCCTGTAGTCCCAGTTTCAAGCTTTCAGGTATATTTGGTCTTGTTAGTCATAGTGTGAGTTTTATGTGTTTGACTATATTGTCTGCATGTATGTAAGTGCATCTGTATTGTGCAGTGCCCATGGAGATCAGAAGAGGGCATCAGATCCCCTAAAACTTGAGTTAAGGATGGTTGTTAGCCACCATGTGGGTGCTGGGAACTGAACCAAGGTCTTCTGCAAGAGCAGCCAGTGCTATTAACCACTGAGCCATCTCTCTAGCCTGCTTTTATTTTTGGAGACAGGGTCTTGCTATATAGCTCTGGCTGGCCTGGAACTCATTGTACAGAGCAGGCTGGGGTTAATCTTGTGGCGACTCTGTTGTTTGCCTCTAGAGTGCTAGGAATATACACCTGTACCACCCCGACTGCCTCCAGAGAAATCTCTTAGCAGAAATAAACCTTTTATGGGATAAGTAAATGTTGCCATTGTGGGTTTTAGTATGCTCATACATAATTTATTATCTAACTTTGTAAGACTTTGGCTGTAACTCTTAGGTTAGTATAGGTTAGTAATGTGACTACTGTGTGCTGCAGACACCTTGTGCCACCTGTTTCTGTATCCTAATGCCACAGTTTTGAGATACGCATTTATATGCTTTATTATTTTTTTGGCAGTGTGCATCTATACTATTTGTTTCCTAGTCTGGAAGAAGGAGGCTTAGCAACTTATCGGACTGCCATTGTTCAGAATCAGCACCTCGCTATGCTTGCAAAGGTATTGTCAAACATGAATCATGACCTGATGTTCTCTTCTGTAGTCCATGCACAGTTCTGCAATTGGATGAGTAACTCTTTAGAGTATATTAGCGGCATCATATTTTATAGATCAGAATGTATGTTTGATTTATTTATTGATTGATTTTAAGGATTCAGTTTTACTAGACATGTTACTTTTGTGAATTTTTCCAGTAGCTAATGAACTCCACAGTGAGGTAACTTGAAAACATATGAGGAAAAAACTGACAGATGTGCATGAATAGGTTAAACATTTGGGGAAAAGGAACCTGGGAACAAAGCTAAAGAAAGATTTTTTATGTTTCCCTTTGTGTAATATATCTGTATTACAGTTGTTACTAATTTATGTTAACAAGCAGAATTATAGCTCTGAACAGAATACTTCAGACAATTCACTTCCACAAGGGGTACTTTTTAGACCTTTGAGAATCCCCCAATCACAGATTCCATTAATTAAGATTTAGAGTTTAGGCTGCCTGGTTTGCCTCATTGCCTGAGCTGAGTGGCTAACAGAGCCTCTTCCTAATTCAGCTCATGCTAGAGATTTTACATCTCGTCTAATCTGATGTTTCCATTTTCATGCTGTGTCTTATGGTAAATCAGAACTGATGGGAGCATGGGCATTTTCGCTTAGCCGTCAAGGGTCTGTCCACCTCCCTCTTCTTTAAAAATGGTGTGGTCCACAGACAGTTTATTTAAAAGTGGTGTGGTCCACAGACAGTTTATTTAAAAGTGGTGTGGTCCACAGACAGTTTATTTAAAATGGTGTGGTCCACAGATAGTTTATTTAAAATGGTGTGGTCCACAGACAGTTTATTTAAAATGGTGTGGTCCACAGACAGTTTATCTCCACCTCACCTTAGCTTTCTCCTCCATAAGATGGCGTTAGCACCCACTATAGGCTGGTTGTGAGAATTAAATGAGATTATGAGTTTTCATGAGTCTATTTATAAAGAGGTTTTCGTGATCCTTGTTCATAGTAATCACTCAAAGATGTCAATGAGTTTCTAGCAGCTGGTTTTTGTCACTGTTCTTTTGATGAGTCCTTACATTTTATAGGCCTTTGCATTTATGCAATAAGAGAACTTATTTATTTATTTATTTATTTATTTATTTATTTATTTATTTGTTCGTTTATTTGGTCTTTTCAAGATAGGGTCTCTCTACAGCCCCAGCTGTCCTGGAACTCACTCTGTAGACCAGACTGGCCTTGAACTCAACAGAGATCTGCCTGCCTCTGCCTCCCAAGTGCTAGGATTAAAGGCACGCGGTACCACACCTGGCTGTACTGTGGCTCTTAAATCCACAAACATCAGGGTCTACTAGAAAAGCTTTTGTAAGCATTCTTTTCCCCTTAAGTAATAACCTCCCTTTTCATTTGTTGGAGAAGTCCAATTTTATGACTCGTTATATTGATTTGATCTTGTCAAGGCATTAGTTATATTCAGAGTGTAGCCAGT
Source organism: Rhizomys pruinosus (assembly GCA_009823505.1). Taxonomy (NCBI): domain Eukaryota; kingdom Metazoa; phylum Chordata; class Mammalia; order Rodentia; family Spalacidae; genus Rhizomys; species Rhizomys pruinosus. Next base: position 2,504,179 of record VZQC01009923.1, read on the forward strand.
TTTAACATATGGTTTTTATGTTAGTAAGAAAGCTTTGTTTCATTTTGTGTAATTCCATCATCACAGTTAGTCGTGGGCTTTGAACCAAGTCTGGTGGCATTTGAGAATGTAAATAGTGTTGTCTATTGAAAAGTATAAGCAACAAGGTAAGCAAACTTCTCTCAGTGGATGAAAATCCACAGAGCTGTGTAAAGCTGGTTTAGTGTTTAGTTGATCTGTCAGAACACTTCCTGATAGTTCCTGTAAATGCCATTGAAGTATATATTAACAAGGAACAGATTGCCAGTCCATTCTCCATTATTTCTTTTCAGGTTAGGGCATAATAAAGTTACTTAACTATTCTTCAGACACTTGTAGGACTGACCCTACGGAGGATATTTACCAAGTGTAGGAAATTGCCATAGCTTTGAAAACAAGTCATTATGTAACACACTGGATGCAGTACAGAGCCATGAGTAACAGTAGGCTGGCCAGTGTCTCCTTTCAGGACCTCTGTAGCCTTCCTTCACTGAACCCACTCTAGTCACCCTTTGTCTCCTTTCAGGACCTCTGTAGCCTTCCTTCACTGAACCCACTCTAGTCACCCTTTGTCTCCTTTTAGGACCTCTGTAGCCTTCCTTCACTGAACCCACTCTAGTCACCCCTTTGTCTCCTTTCAGGACCTCTGTGTAGTCTTCCTTCACTGAACCCACTCTAGTCACCCCTTGTCTCCTTTCAGGACCTCTGTGTAGTCTTCCTTCACTGAACCCACACTAGTCACCCCTTTGACTCAGACTCCTGATGCTGAGAATGCTGGTGTCTACCACTAAGCTTGGCTTCTTTACTTTTCATTTCTGTGGATGTTTTATTTCTTTTCCTAATTAAATATCAGTCTTTTTAGAATGAGACACATGATGAATGAATATTTTCTTATAAGATTCTTGAGACTGAAATCAGAGGATTGATCTCACTTCACCAAGCTTCACATGCACTTGGCTCCAGCATCTTCTTTTTTTTTTTTTTTTTTTTTGATATTTTTGAGACAGGGTCTCCCTGTAGCCCCAGCTGTCCTGGAACTCACTCTGTAGACCAGGCTGGCTTTGAACTCACAAAGATCCGCCTGCCTCTGCCTCCCAAGTGCTAGGATTAAAGGCGTGCGCCACCAAGCCCGGCTCCAGCATCTTCTTTTGTCTGACCAGTGGTCCTCCACCATCTGGAAGTGCTGGGAACTGGAGAGCTGCTAACCCTTCTGTGGGCCTGGGGAGCTCCTGCCCTAGTCCTCACTCTCCTTTCTTAAAGTTCTACTGGTGCCTACATAGGAAAGGAAGGATAATAGAGTGGGGAATGTGAGAAGTTAGAAATTCTCAGCATCCACAATAGTTGTTTGTAAGCTAAAAATGTAGTTTTCGGTCTGCTCTCAAGCAAGACTCCAGAGATAGCAAATAATTGGATTTTCCCAGTTTAGTTGTGAAACAGATGAAATTTACATATTCTAGGATAAACCCTCACACTTGGGGATCAATTTCTTTTTAAAAGATACTTTCTGTTGTTATACTGTGGTAGTCAAAACTCTCATTCACGTGTATTTTATACTCTAGATTCCTATCACTGTTTCCAATGTAAATGGATATGGATGTTTAACTTAGAGACTGAGACACATAAAATCTTAGTGTCTTTTATCTGAAGACTGATGGGACGCCTGCCATGCCAGGCTGCTTGTTCACTTTTGGCTCATTCCATATTACATTGCATGCTTTTGTTTCGTAGGTGTCTTTAAATTTAAGTTTGCGGAAATGGAAACAGATTTATTGTATGGTTATGTAGTATTTATATCTTTTCCTTTTATGGAAAATTTAATTTCTGTCTCAAATTTTACAAGAAAATACTCATTCCTTTGTTCTAAAGGGTCTAGTTCTAAAAGGATTTATATTTAATTATATAGTGGTGTAAGAAATAAGTAGCAACAGAGATCAAAGTACAGGAGCTGGGCTTGGTGTGAGTCTGAGTTAGAGGGTTGAGAGTTTGAGGTCAGCCTTACCTACATAGTGAGACCTTTGTCAAAATCTTATTTAAAAGCCCCCCCCAAAGAAATCAAAGTAAAAGGAAAATATGAGAAAAACCATAAATTGAAACCAAAGATGGAGGAAGGATACACCAATGTATTCCTAAACTCTATACCCAATACTGGACAACACATTTTGTTTTCTTAAATATTTTATTTATTATTTTTATTTTACGTGTACTAGTGTATTGGCTACATGTTATACAAGTGTACATAAGGGCCTTGGGTACCCTGGAACTGGAGTTAGAACGGCTGTTAGCTGCCATGTGGGTGCTGGGAATCAAACCTGGGTCCTCTGTAAGAGCAGTAGTACTCTTAACCTCTGAGCCATCTCTCTAGCCCCTGGAGAGATTTCTAAGACCAAATAAAAATGAAAATACTGTTTGGAACAAATGATGTTCCCAAGACCTTTAAAATGAATCTAGCCCATTGCTTGGACAGTCTCGCTGAGCCCATAGAGAGATGGATGTGGCAGCCTTATAAGAGGATGTCTGTCTAAAGCCCAGGGCCCCTTGCATTCTCACCTCCATAAAAAAAAAAATCACCTCCTGGGCTAGAGAGATGGCCTAGCGGTTAAGAGCGCCAACAGCTCTTGCAGAGGACCCGGGTTTGATCCCCAGCACCCACATGGCGGCCAAGAACCGTCCGAAACTCCAATTCCAGGAGAAGTCCAGTTCCAGGGGAATCCGATGCCCTCTTCTGACCTCCGCGGCATTGCACTACACGGGTGCACAAACCTGCATGCAGACAGTACATTCATACACATACAGAAATAAATAAAATTTAAAAAAAATAAAAAAAAAATCACCTCCTTTTCTCTACTCCCCAAAATCTGTTCAGTGGTGAAGATATTGTCTGTATCACATAATTCTGGAATCAGAGGTAAGACTACTCTTACTCTCATAGAAGAATATTTTAGTGTATTTTCACATTTGTTTTGAACTTGGCTTGGGAGAAGTTGTTTTTCATTTCTGACCCCAAATCAAACTGTTGGAATTTGGGAAAGAAATTACTCAGGATTGGCCTATATGTAAAGGATTTCCAATGAACTACCATAAGGTTTGTGGATTTGTACCCATCAGTACTTTCTTCCAGATTGGCAAACTGTCTCTTATGTTTTGTGGTTTGGGATTTTGCAGAAGCTTGAACTGGATCGATTCATGCTGTATGCTCACGGGCCTGACCTGTGTAGAGAATCGGATCTCCGGCATGCAATGGCCAATTGTTTTGAGGCATTAATAGGTAATTTCTCTTTCAAATCTGCTTCTTGTATGTCTAAGCTAGTTGAAGAGCACATGAAATTTAACACGGAAGCTTCTAAGGAATAACTTGTTCCTAAGCATGTGGGCAGGGCCCCACCATATTGTATTGTAGTTATTTTAGATGGATTCTTTCAAAGAATTACCCATGCTTTCTGAATTTGTGTTCTCAGTATCTGATGTCATGCTTAGTGTTCCTGAATGAATTAATGTGGAGATGGATTACTTTCTGATTTTATTTAGGGTCCCATACATGAGCAAACAGAAACTGAGTTCCTAGAAAGACCCTAATGTTTTTTAACACATTTCAAAAGAGATTATTTGCAATATTTTCTGATTTCAACATCTTGAAAACGTGTTTTTAAAATCCTAGGACTTGAGTCTATACAACCAGTGTTTGTTTTTGTGAAGCAAGACTGATGCAGACACTAACTTCTCAGCTGCACATCTGCAGCATACGAGTAGCAATTGGTAAATAATGACTACAGAAAAATTATGAAGCATTATTGTAGTTTGTCTTCAATTGCTGTGACAAAATACTTTGACTGACACCAACTTGGGGAGGAAAGGGTTTCAGCTTACATCTCCTGGGTCACAGTTCATCACTCAGGGAGCCCAAGACAGGAACTCAGGGCAGGAACCTGGAGGCAGGAGCCGAAGCACAGGCCATGGAGGGATGTTGTTCACTAGCTTGCTCCTCTGGCTCATGCCCAGCCTGCCTTCTTATACTGTACACAACAACCTGCCCAGGGTGGCATCACTCATTGTGGTCTGGGCCCTCCCACATTGCCCGACAATCAAGACAATACTCCACAGACATGGCCACAGGCCAATCCAATGGAGCCAGTTCCCCAACTGAGGCTCCCTTAACCCAGGTGTGTCAAGTTGACACTAAAGCTATCCAGCACAAGTGTCAGTTAGCTAGTCATTGTAGTAAGCTTTACAATAAGATGTTATAGTTGATTGACAGTTTCTTGATTCTTGATTTTAAGTTAATTTTATTTTTTTATTCATTAAGTACATTATTTTTCAAAGTTCTTTGTACTTATTTTTACCCTTTTTCTTTGAAAATGAGCACAAAGGTTTCCTATTATAGTTTCATGTTGATGATAGTGGCAAAAGAATGTTAATAATTATCCAATCTTTCATAGCAATGTCTGCTTTTCATAAATAGCTCTATTTCCAGAGAGTTTATTACATGAAATTATTGTGCTTGTATACACATTATGTTTGGCAATGTCACTGTTTGGCTCCAGAGCCTGGCAGCCATGATTCAGTTCCTTGTCCTGTCAGTTGTCAGATCTGTGTCTTTGGCAAATTATCCAATCTCTGATCTTACATTTCCTTATCAGAGATGGAGATAATGTCACTTAACCTCATAGAGTTCTTGAAAGAATCCAGTCCTGGCATCATCCAATCCAGAGAAGTGTTTCACTTAATTGAGACTTCCACTAATCCCCTAAGAGCCTAACTCCTATGCATCTTTTCCAACAACCTCTGCCCTGCCCTGTGAAGTTGGAAAGAGGAATGTTGAAATACTTAGCCTGGTGCATTGGTGAAAGTGACCCCCAAACCACAGTAGCTATTACTGTTACAATCATTTTGCTTTAACTATTGATAAATATAATAATATGTAGTCATCAAAAGCCCTGGAAATTTAATAGTTTTACATTATACATGGAAAATTAGCCATTCTGAAGAAAGATTTGATTTCAAGAAAATATGACTATTCTATTCCAGGTTTATTCAGTACCAAATTACAATGTTATTATAGTGCTTACTGTTTGGGATTAATGTTAAATGTGTATAGCTTAATTATTTCAAATTATTTTATTTGCAGAGGTCTTCATTCATCTAGACTTCTATACATGTTTTTTCTTAGATACATGAATGTCTGTTCTGAAACATACACCATAAATAAAGTAAAACGGAGCATTAACATTTTTTAGTACACCCAAGTATTTGTGCATCATCCACTTAACAGAGTATATTCTCGCTCTCTTCAGGAGAATTCGTGTTTGGTCTTTTCTGCTTATAATATGAGAGTTAGATTTTAGTGACTTGTCTTTATATTTCAGTCTGATTTTTAGTACAAAGTATAGCTAAAAGCGGGAGAATGTTACCTTAAAACAGTCTCTTATTAACTCATAGGTTTTCTCAGTGACTGGCGTTGGCTGGCCTTTTTGCTTTTTATGGAGGCATGTAATTTTCTCTGAATATTAATGCAGCCTGCCTTTTGACACTCTCGTCCCTTTCATCTAGGAGCTGTTTACTTGGAGGGAAGCCTGGAGGAAGCCAAACAGTTATTTGGACGCTTGCTCTTTAATGATCCGGTATTTATCTTCAATCGTTTTGTTTTCTCCAGCTATATATCAGTATAAAAGTTTTGTAGCTTGAAAAGACTGTGAGAAGCTAAGTGTCCAAATCTCTTATAGGTGGTAGGTATCCAGCGTATTAGCAATAGCTATGCAGCTCTTGCAGATGTGACAGTTCTGTAGCATTTATTCCATGGGTTTTTCTTTGCCCTGAATCATCTTTCCTTATGGACACTTACAGATTAAATATGAATTCAAGTACAGTAGGACTTAATTTCATTTTCAAGTTTAATTTTGATTTTACATTTTTAAATAAATGGGTTCTTTTCCCATGAAGGCTTAGTTGAAGATAATACACCCTTTTGTCTTTCCTGTTCGTGATCTTTCCCATAACTGAGGAAGAGTAAAAAAATGCATGTTTATTCTAGAACTCAGTTCATAGTGAGTTCCTGATGGGTCTGTGAATAGACAGCATATAAGAATGTTTTTTTCCCAAGCAAATTATATGATATATATATATAAAAGACTCTACAATAGATTCTGTTGTTATTAAAGTATTACATTATTAATTTTTAGATATCCTTTCAATCTTGCATGTACTAGAGCATCCTAGATGCATTTTGTATCCAAACAAGTCAATTTAACATTTAAAGGGAAAGGCAGCTGTGGATTCCAAATTGAAATGTCATCATAATTGAATGAAATAGCCCTTGTGGAGTAATAAAGAACACAGGAAGCCAGGGTTTTAAGTCTCTCTGAAACTTTCAGCTTAAGTGGCTGTCATATGTTATTACTGACTTACTTTGTGTAGCTTAAAAAAAAAATCAATAGTTTTAAAAAGTGTGACCTGGATGATGTTACATCCAAGAATTAAAGTTTTTTTTTTTTTTTAATTTGTTTTTCTAGATAATGTGATGGTTTTTGTATGTGTGAATTTTCTTGTGATGGGAAGACTATCTGCAGACGTTCTGTGGTCTCCCATTTTGTCCCACAACAACAACTACATCTTGATTTGTGTCTGTAGCAGATGGCATGTATTTTAGATCTTTTTCTCAAATCTTAAAATATCGCTGCTCTGGCCGTATCTTCCGTTGGCAGTTTCGGGAGCCTTCTTCCCATCTTCCCCCACCTCTCATTCCTGCCCCCTTTTCATTCTTAACCTGGACCCTCCCCTCTGGTCCTTTTCTCTGTGTTTTTTGTACCTTGTGTTGCATCTGTTTGCATTCAGAATCTTTTCTTCCCTTAAACTGCTCTGTCCCACCTGTCTACTTAGCAAGCTTACCTGAGATTGTCAGTCCCTAGTGCAGTGCTGACCTGCACACATTTAGTAATCTTTGTTAAAGGTGAGATGAAGAAGCAACTAAATGGAAAAGCAGTGCCCGAGCATTATCTCACACATGGGTGCCTGAGATTTGTTTTGAATTGTCTTTTATGGACTGAACAGGGCTCAGTAATGCATAGCTTTCCACTTCCGTGTTTTCAGGCATACAAGTTTGGACGTTTTAATTTGTTTGACATCTCCAAATTGGCTATAGAACTAGCTGAGAGATGTTGACCATTTTGTACACACAAACACATACGCGCGCGCGCATACACACACACACACACACACACACACTCACACACATGTACAAACATATATTATGTGATTTTGTCATGAAAATGTAATCAGCTGTAATCAGCCAAACACAGCCAGGGACAAACCTGTTGGTATCCTTTAAGGCCGGGGCTGGTGTTGAACAAGGTTTGTGTGAGGCCAGGTTAAGAGAAGTAAGAGATTAATTTGCTGAGGTGGAGATGGTTTAGCAGTGGCGTGTCCTCGGTGGACATTGTTCAGGGAGCATGCCTGGCGGAGCGGTGAGGACAGTGTTGTCGGGACTGTGCCGTCAGGACAGTGCCGTCAGGACAGTGCCGTCAGGACAGTGCTGTCAGGACAGTGCTGTCGGGAAGGCAGGAGGAGCTCAGAGCGTCCTTGTTTTTTCTGCCGCTGGGAGGGACGCCTTATTTCCTGTTCTCCTTGCTGCTGGCTTGCTCCTTGTTTTCTTCCCAGCCCTTTCAACAGCATTCTTCTTTTCTCCTCAACTGATTTGTACTTTCAGCAGCAGACAGTATTTGCTTTCAGTCTGTGTCTAACCCTTCAGGTTTACCCACTGAGTTTGCATCTATCAGAAGCTTCGTTTTGATTATCCCAGCGGCCCTCTTAGAAAGATGGAAAAATATTCTATAATTTTTCTATCTCCACTTCTTTCTCTGTTTGTACATCTGTCCTCAACATCTCTGACCCAGGTGTTTCTCTGGCACTGAAGAAATTGGAAAAGGCGACTCTTCACATTGTTGTGGGCAGCCTTATCTAGGTGTCCACAGACACCATTTCATCGTGTTTATAGTGACCCTATCACCTTTAGTCCCCAAACCTTAGGATCTTTTCTGCCCCTAAGCTATTTCTTGTCTGTGTCCGGTCACTGCTGCCCCGGGTGACTGGGATGGCTTGCCTGCATCCCCTCACCTCTCACTTGTGTAGCTGGCTGCCATTACCCACAGTGGCAGGCCATTGTTATCCCCAGGGGTGCTTGAGTGCACAGGCCTTTCTAGTTTAAGATATTTGATTACTCACAACCGCAGTCTGTAATACACATCACAATAATGAGAAATTTTCTTGATCTGACCCCCGTTTTGGTCTCTTATTTTCCCATGTCCTTCCTATGCTGTCCTTTAGAAATTTCCTTTCTGTGCCTGTGCATGCCTGGCTTTTGCTTCTCACCCTCTGCTGGTTGGCTAGGTTCTTCAGTTCTTTGGGTCCTCTTTGATTTATCCATCGTTCCAGGCTGAGTGGTGTGGCTTTTCCTCGGTGCCCACTTCCAACCACCTTGGTGTCATAGCCTAACATCCTACAACTAGCCTTTCCCAACTGCATCCATTTCTTTTCATTATGATATTTAATCTGAGAAATGGAAGCTGTGGCATAGTTTAAAATAATTTTTTAATAGTATGTGACCTTACTGCAGGTTACTGAGCTGTATTTATTGACTTTCGTTCTTCCTCATTAGGCCCTTTGAGGACAATGGGATGTTCTGTTTATCTTAGTTCCTCATATAGAATAGGCGATTAACACTAATCGCCTATTTAACACTAATAACATTAAGATAAATGTGTGTGTTAATGGATGACCTAATCACTCTTAATCATTTTTCAGAAGTATACTATCCTCCTAGAGCTAATCAGTGCTGTCACTGGGATCCCGATCTAGTTTCTAGTGTATTTTCTCTGATACCATACTGGGGTTGATGAAAGAAAATGGATGTCGGTGAAATAGTGTATTTGTGAGATGGTATGGGGTTATATGAAGACAATTAGGTGTGATATCAAAGGAGAAATCACAGTACTTCTAACTGAAACACATGAAAGAACAAGGAGAAAATGATCCAAATATTTCTGTGAATCTTGAGTTTTGGAAAAATTGGGACTGGTCAGAGGAGAAAGCTGATTTATTGTTGTTGATGCATTATTATTGATAGTAATGTTTTCTTTGGCCAAACACTGGGTTTAGTTCTTTCAGTGCATTACTCATTGAGGTACCAAGGAACACTTTGAAGTAAGTGCTAGGATTTTCTTTGACTTATATGGGAGGAAATAAAGGCTTAGAGGGACTAAGTAAATTACCAACATGGAATTAGAATTAAACCTAGGCACCCACCAGAGCCTGCAGCCCTTCTTAACGCTGTACTCCTTAGCTTAATAGGAAGAGAGAAGCTTGTCTGGTTGCATCTGACATAAAAGATGCCTGAAGGCATTCAAAGTTACAACTTAAATGAGAGGTCATTTTTGTAGCAGAATGCAATAATGCAACTGAGGCAGTAGTGAAAAGCAGGAAGAGCAGTGATGTATCCCAGAGGAGCCAGAGGCTGTGGGGAGTGTCCCTGTAGTCTGTGGGAGCCTGTGCAGCCAGAGGCTGTGGGGAGTGTCCTGTGGTCTGTGGGAGCCCGTGCTACCAGAGGCTGTGGGGAGTGACCCTGTGGTCTGTGGGAGCCCACTGGCCAGAGGCTGTGGGGAGTGTCCTGTAGTCTGTGGGAGCCCGTGCAGCCAGAGGCTGTGGGGAGTGTCCCTGTAGTCCGTGGGAGCCCGTGGGGCCAGAGGCTGTGGGGAGTGTCCCTGTGCTCTGTGGGAGCCTGTGCGGCCAGAGGCTGTGGGGAGTGTCCCTGTGCTCTGTGGGAGCCCGTGCGACCAGAGGCTGTGGGGAGTGTCCCTGTGCTCTGTGGGAGCCCGTGGGGCCAGAGGCTGTGGGGAGTGTCCCTGTGGTCTGTGGGAGCCCGTGGGGCCAGAGGCTGTGGGGAGTGTCCCTGTGCTCTGTGGGAGCCCGTGGGGCCAGAGGCTGTGGGGAGTGTCCCTGTGGTCTGTGGGAGCCCGTGGGGCCAGAGGCTGTGGGGAGTGTCCCTGTGGTCTGTGGGAGCCCGTGGGGCCAGAGGCTGTGGGGAGTGTCCCTGTGGTCTGTGGGAGCCCGTGGGGCCAGAGGCTGTGGGGAGTGTCCCTGTGGTCTGTGGGAGCCCGTGGGGCCAGAGGCTGTGGGGAGTGTCCCTGTGGTCTGTGGGAGCCCGTGGGGCCAGAGGCTGTGGGGAGTGTCCCTGTGGTCTGTGGGAGCCCGTGGGGCCAGAGGCTGTGGGGAGTGTCCCTGTGGTCTGTGGGAGCCCGTGGGGCCAGAGGCTGTGGGGAGTGTCCCTGTGGTCTGTGGGAGCCCGTGGGGCCAGAGGCTGTGGGGAGTGTCCCTGTGGTCTGTGGGAGCCCGTGGGGCCAGAGGCTGTGGGGAGTGTCCCTGTGGTCTGTGGGAGCCCGTGGGGCCAGAGGCTGTGGGGAGTGTCCCTGTGGTCTGTGGGAGCCCGTGGGGCCAGAGGCTGTGGGGAGTGTCCCTGTGGTCTGTGGGAGCCCGTGGGGCCAGAGGCTGTGGGGAGTGTCCCTGTGGTCTGTGGGAGCCCGTGGGGCCAGAGGCTGTGGGGAGTGTCCCTGTGGTCTGTGGGAGCCCGTGGGGCCAGAGGCTGTGGGGAGTGTCCCTGTGGTCTGTGGGAGCCCGTGGGGCCAGAGGCTGTGGGGAGTGTCCCTGTGGTCTGTGGGAGCCCGTGGGGCCAGAGGCTGTGGGGAGTGTCCCTGTGGTCTGTGGGAGCCCGTGGGGCCAGAGGCTGTGGGGAGTGTCCCTGTGCTCTGTGGGAGCCCGTGGGGCCAGAGGCTGTGGGGAGTGTCCCTGTGGTCTGTGGGAGCCCGTGGGGCCAGAGGCTGTGGGGAGTGTCCCTGTGGTCTGTGGGAGCCCGTGGGGCCAGAGGCTGTGGGGAGTGTCCCTGTGGTCTGTGGGAGCCCGTGGGGCCAGAGGCTGTGGGGAGTGTCCCTGTGGTCTGTGGGAGCCCGTGGGGCCAGAGGCTGTGGGGAGTGTCCCTGTGCTCTGTGGGAGCCCGTGGGGCCAGAGGCTGTGGGGAGTGTCCCTGTGCTCTGTGGGAGCCCGTGGGGCCAGAGGCTGTGGGGAGTGTCCCTGTAGTCTGTGGGAGCCCGTGGGCCAGAGGCTGTGGGGAGTGTCCCTGTAGTCTGTGGGAGGGGGAACACCAGGAAATTGGGGGAAGGAAGTCACAGTCTTAATTCACACTAGGGGGATTCAAGGGAAGGGGTGTTGATTTTGTTAACGGAAGTCCTCCCATATGCCTTTAAAGATCAGTGTGATTTTTAAGCCCTTTAAACATTGGCAGAGAACCTCTATGTCACTGAGTGGCAAGTTGTACAGAAATATCGGACTTTCTTTTCACTTTATCACCTTACATATCACAAATAATCTTAAATTTCTCTATATCTTTCCAGAAAAAACAAACTAGAGAAAAAATATTTTCCTTTCTTTTCAGGTTATTTTGCCCACTTATTTAAAAACCCAACATCAAGGCCTAAAAGTATATTCAGTCCAAGGCTCTCTGGAGTCTGAACCTGAAGGGAAAACACTTGAATCCTGAAAAATTTCTAATTATAACTGCTCTTGTATTTAACTCAGTCAGTGAAATATACCTGGGTTTTCCATAAAGCTAATTCATTATCATATTTCAAGTAAACATTTGTGTGACCCGTGGTGAAAGTGTGGTCTTACAGATGTTGGAGTGTATGAGCTACGGATGGGGTATTCCCTTCTCCATTTGAAACAAACTCAGTGCCTAAAATAAGAGGCTTGAGGTGACTGTTAGTAAGAGAAGGCACAGCTAATCCACAGTTCTGGGGAATGGTGAGTTGGAAAGTATGAATAAAACAGTAGCTTAATCCAGTGTATTAGGTTAAGCAAATGTGTAACTTAGTTTTAAAAGGTGTCTGACTTCTACGGGTGGGTGAGGTTCTTTTTTCCTCAGCTTAATAGGCTAATTAGAGTCACTACAGGCAGTTTGAGTGGTGAATACACTTTAAAAAAATTAGTTTGCTAGCACTATTGAATTTTCAGTAAGTGGAGTCAGCATCTGAAATAGTTCAGAATTTCAAATAATGACATTTTATTTAGTACTCTAGAGTGTGTTAAATGACTCCCTTGAGCATTAAAGACACCACCATTCCATTTTCTAGGACCTTCGAGAAGTGTGGCTCAATTATCCTCTCCACCCACTCCAAGTAAGTATGACCTTCTTGTCTATAGTGAGGTCTGTGGCTTCAGCTGTTTTCCCTTGCCTCTTTTCTCTCCCACTTTTATTCTTTGATTCTCTTCACTAGCATCATAACTTTATACTGGCTATCAAAATGGGAAATTCTGGAAATAAATAGTAAAATGGACCCGTGTGTTACATGTTTTCACATGGTCTGGAAAGCAGGAGGTTATAGCCTCCACCCCAGAGGGTGCTGGGCAGACTGCTGTGTTAGCTCTTCTGAGGCACGGACCTGCAGTTGCAGGGAAGATGATGTCAGGGGCAGGTCCAGGCATAGATAGCAAGTAGAACAAATAGTAAACTAACATTGGTAAATTCTAACTTAATTTGGATCTTAGAAATTGCTTGAGATTGGATAAAATTTACTACACATTAAAAATCTAGTACCATATGATGGCCTTTTACTCAGCATTTAGCAATTTAAAAGATCTACACTTGGTAACATGACTTTCCTTACTTGGTTTAAAAAGTCTTGCTATTCTGTGCTTTTCTTTCTGCTTTAGTATATATGCACATCTGTTTCACCTAATTGGCACACCTGTTTATATATATGAATAGATATATTAAATAAGTAAAATAGGATTAATAACTAGTCATCAAACTTCCATAGGAGGTTTTATAATAGTCAGTGGCAACTCAGAATTCATTAAGACTATTCTATTAAAAATATAAGGTCCTTGAAGTTGTTGAAAATGTTAATTTTAGTTACACTTTTTTTTTTTTTTGGTCTTTTTTGAGACAGGGTCTCCCTATATATAGCCCCAGCTGGCCTGGAACACACTCTGTAGACCAGCCTGGCCTTGAACTCACAGAGATCCGCCTGCCTCTGCCTCCCTACTGCTAGGATTAAAGGTGTGCACTACAATGCCGGGCTTGAAGACAGTTCTTAGCCACCATGTGGGTGCTGGGAATTGAACCCGGGTCCTCCGCAGAAGCATTCGGAACTCTTAACTGCTGAGCCATCTCTCCAGCCCATAGTTACACTTTTTATATTTGCTCTTTGCTGGTTGTTAAAGGCTCATTGTTATGTGGAGCACCACCTGTCTTGTGGATTAGTAATCTCCACTGGAAGCTGAATTCAGTTTTAATGATGCTCATTTGCCAAACATATTTGGTCCCTAGAAGACACACAATAGTTAAGTTACTGTAAAAGCGGTGAGCCTCAAAGGACAGTTCTCAGACCAGCAGCATCACATCACCCGGGAACTTGTCAGAAAGGAAGGCAGATTCCCAGCCTTCACTCCAGGCAGAGAAAGCCAGGCACTCTAGGGTAGGGCCATCTGCTGTTAGCAGCCCTGTAGGTGCTTGCATGAATGCTCAAGTCTGAGAACCACTGCTTCACCGATTATATACACATCCTCCGCAGCTGTTCTTCAGCCTGCATCTTCCTTAGAGAGTTAGTCTAATACTAGGGATTTTGAACTATCTGTGTACAGAACTTGGCCTTGAAATTTGATAGAAGATTGGAAAATATTATTTGAGCCTTCTTTAAATAGTAGGTTTGTTTGCCATTGTAAGAAATGAAAAAGAAGCTTCCGTGTTTTATTTGGCATTCAGAAATTTTTGCTCCTGGGAGATGGAATTTTATAGAGCACTGTCCTAGAATTGATAATTACTCTTGTATCAAAAATTACATGTGATTTTAAAATTTATTTCTATTTTTCTATAGCTACAAGAGCCAAATACAGATCGACAACTTATTGAAACTTCTCCAGTTCTACAGAAACTTACAGAATTTGAAGAAGCAATTGGAGTAATTTTTACTCATGTTCGACTTCTAGCCAGGGCATTCACATTGAGAACTGTGGGATTCAATCATCTGACCCTGTGAGTTCAGAGTGTTCACGAGGTGCCGTTTAGAGGAGGGAGTTCCAGCCTTCCTGTGCCCTTCAAAGGGTTTGAAATTTCAAACGCCCTTCAGAAGGTCACACAGTTGGATGAGCAGCCAGACAGTGGTCTGGACCATCAGCGGTGCTCTAATCCTGTGGGTTTGGTCCAACTGTCATACATCTTTATTTCTTCATAGAGTTTATGAGAAATCTGAAGGAAGTAAAGCCCTTGTCCATACAGGGACAGATATTAAGTACTGTAAACTTTGCAGGCCTTGAGGTCAACTTTTCATTATATAACGTTGCTATAGTAGTGTGGAAACAGCCACAGATTAAAAAAAAAAAGTGTGACTACTATCTACTACTTTCAAACAGTGATGGAGAGATGACTTAGTGATTAAGAGCACTGACTGCTCTTTCAAAGGACCTGGGTTTGATTCCCAGCACCCACATGATGGCTAACAACTGTCTGTATCTCCAGTTGCAGGGAATCTGACACCTTCTTCTGACCTCTGAGGGCATTGTCTGACGATAGTGTACTTTTACATACATGCAGGCAATATACTCATACACAAAAAGATGAAGTATTTTTTATTTTTTTATTATTTTTAAGCCAATGTTTTATTGAAGCTCTGTGCATTTCAGACAAATCAAATTACATAACAAATCAAATCTAAAGATAAAGTATTTTTTAAAAAAGCCTTTCAGCCGGGCATGGCGGCACATGCCTTTAATCCTAGCACTCGGGAGGCAGAGGCAGAGGCAGAGGCAGACGATTCTGTGAGTTCTAGGCCAGCCTGGTCCACATAGCTAGTTCCAGGTCAGCTAGAGCTACAGGGAGACCCTGTCTCAAAAACAGAACAAAACAAAACCTTTTCAAACGGGCTATGAGAGCTGGATTTGGTTCTCTGACCCCTGCTTTGGATGGATGATTTGATGGGGACTATTGAAAGAATTTTAAATGAGCAAAATTTGTAGATAGGCCTCAGAGGTAGAGTACTTGCCTAGTGAAACCCTGTGCTTCAGAACAGAAAAAATAAAACAAGAGAATTAGCAAAGTTGTAGGTGTAAGGGACATATAATTTGTTTCTCCTGTCTTCAAAGTAAAAGTTCCCAACTCTTAAAATTGTTATACTGTTTAATGACCTGTAGGATTTAAAAAAATCTTTAAAGTCATTGAAGATTGGAATAACTAGAATATGTGTTTAATGTGTGTAATGTGTCTAATGTGTATAATGTGTTTAATGTGTGTAATGTGTTTAATGTGTGTAATGTGTTTAATGTGTGTAATGGGAAATAGGGCCTTTGCTTTCTTTGTCTTAAGAGTGTTGTTTATATTTATTTATCTTTCGATGACTGCTCCTCAGCCTCTTCCAGGCACTATGACCAGTCTTAATTTGTAGTCAGGTAATAAGCTTTCTTAGTGTTCAGCTTCTCTTGGAAACTCAACTCTTAATTAACTTTTTTTGTTTTTTGCAGTTTTTGAGTAATAGGATATTTTATTTAGTTTCATGATTTAAAATAAAATGAACGAATTATCTTTTAAAATTGTAACCTTAAAAGTTCTTTGGTTTTTTTTTTTTCTTTAAATCTACAAATGCTTATTGACTTATTTACATTGATGCTTCTTTTTCCAGAGGCCACAATCAAAGGATGGAGTTTCTGGGTGACTCCATCATGCAGCTGGTAGCCACAGAGTACTTATTCATTCATTTCCCAGACCACCACGAAGGACACTTGACTGTGAGTTTGTGTTCAGTTGCTTCCCCCAGTAGATTTACTGTGTAATAGAGAGTGAGGATTAGGAGGTCCTAATACATATTTATTTAATCATTGATTTAGCTCTTGGTATCTGTGATGCTCACTTTTCATCCTGAGGGGAAATAGACAAGGTTTTATTTTGGCTCAGGGTTTCAGAGGTTACATTCATGGTTGGCTGTGTCATAGACAAGGCGGAATAGCATGGTCGGGAACATGTGGCAGCCAGAAAGCAGAGAGTGAATGGAGGGGTTAGAGTAAGACATGCCTTCAAAGACATGCCCCTCACTGCACCCAAGGCTCAGGCTTTGAAGGCTTGGTCTGCAGCACTATTTAGAGGCACTTGGGGTGGGAGAGGTCATACCAGGGATGGTGATGACTGGAAATAGGGGCAGTAACCTCATCGGGATGGTGATGATTGAATAATAGGGGAAAAGGGGCAGTAACCTCATCACAGATGAGTTCATAGCTGAATGGGCTTTCAAGAGCTAAGGTCTTATTGACTTGGCCACATTATATAGCTTTGTTTATTTTGTCATTAAATTGCACACAATGCAAATTTGTCATGGTAGTTCATCTTATTTTGTACTTTTTCATTTACTGTTTTACTCTTGGCCAGACATTGAACTAGATCTAATCAGAGAAGAAAAGATGAGTTGACCCAGTTATTCCATAATGAGTTTTTTGTGTCATTTTGTTTTGATCTTTTTTGAGACAGGGTCTCCCTATATAGCCCTAGCTGGCCTGGAACTTGACTATGTAGACCAGGCTGGCCTCAATCTCACAGAGATCCACCTGCCTCTGCCTTCTGGGTGCTAGGACTAAAGGCATGCACCACCACACCTGGCTTCCATAATGAGTTTTGAAAACTACTAGAAGAGGTTAAAGTATATGTAAATAATTACATAATTATAAAGAATATTTGTGTGTCTGTACATATAAATAACACATTACAGAAGGTATAAGTAACTATATAAGATGCAAGGTACAGCATGGTAGGTATTAAAAACAGGCACAGGCGTGTTGTTTTTATTTCAGGAAAGATTTCTGTCTAGTTATGGAGTACAGAAGGCTTTATGGGTTTGATGATGGGTTTAAATCTATAAGGATGGCTAGGATTTAGTCATTGGGCATTAGTGGGAGAAGATTTCTATGCAGTGGCTTTGCTCACACCAAGATAAGAGAATCAAGGGCGTGGCATGAAAAAGCAGGACTGAAAGACAGCAGAGACTCATGCTGGGTACGGGCAGAAGTGAAAGGGAAACACAGAAATGAGGTTTGATTTTTAAACAAAATAACATGGCCACCATTCTTCCACTTATTTCATTTAATAAAACTCTATTGAGCTCTTATTTTCTGCATATTCTTTTTAATTTGTGAAATTTGTCAGTAATATATCTAGAATGTGATACACACAGCATGTATCTAGAAGGCAGTCACTGTGACCTCTGAAGCATCCTTGGAGCAGTCCACTGAGAGCTAGGAACTGGGAACACAGATACTTTATTCAAAGGAAAATAGTGTTGTACTATAAAGCACTTTTAAGTGTGATCTTTATAATGTTGAAGCAAATACAAAGCTTTTCATACTTTACATCTTTAGAATTTTTTATTCGTGTTTTTCATTGAATAGAATTAAATATTAGTTCTGTAATTATGAACCCTAGTAATAGTTTATGGAGACATAAGTATTGGAATTAGAAAGAACATAGATGTAATTTTTCAGTGGCATTTGTAAAATCAGTATTCATTTACTCAGTGAATGCTGAGCCTCTATTGTGTACCATGTACTGCGATAAGTGCTAAGGAATCAGTAGTACCTCTTGCTTTAGTTCTAAATGAACAGTTTCATTACCATTTAAAATTAACTGCTTTTTGACAGCAGCAAAGAGTGTTTCTTTCTTGAGTTGATATTAAATTCTTTAGAAAGCACCAACCTTTCTTAGTAGTGTCTCTTACTTGGGAAAACTATACATTACATCCTCACTATTGTCCATTAGAGAATAAACTTTATAGATGTCAGAAGTATCTGGTTGGTCTGAGAGATAGCCAAACCGGGCCAAAAAGCTTGGAGTAACTTCATTTTAGGCCTCTGTTGAAAGTATGTGACTCAGATCGACATCTCCCCTCCCTGTATTCTTCCAGAATTAGTTATGAACTGGAGGATCTTAGGAGATGGGATATTGTACATCATCTTTTTACCTCTTTGCAGACACACTGTCCCCTGCCAAGCCCAGCATTGAATGGATAACAAAACTAAAACTCAGAAAGGCATGAGTCTTGCCCTTGATCTAGATGAGACAAAAACCAGGACAGCACTAAAGATTCAGGTTCTGCTTCTTTCTGCAACTCAGTGCTAGGAATGCAGTTGTTTCTGTCTTTGTTATTTTGAGACAGGTGGTTGTCAGCTTCCATTTGGGTGCTGGGAATTGAACCCAGTGCCTGTGCAAGAACAGTCACCGCTCTTAACTGCTGAGCCATCTCTCCAGGCCCCAGAGAATCTTTTCACAACAAATCCTTTGAGTGCACCTGCCAGCCATTTTCCTCAGTCTAGTCTAGTGGTTTTTCTTTGTCTCTCGGTTTTCTGCACTGGAGTTGTCCCAGTCTTCAGTTGTCAGACCTCCTGTCCCCCCTTGACCTCCTGTCCCCCCTAGGCCTCCTGTCACCTCTTGACCTCCTGTCCCCTCTTGACCTCCTGTCCCCTCTTGACCTCCTGTCCCCCCTGGACCTCCTGTCCCTTCTTGACCTCCTGTCCCCCCTTGACCTCCTTTCCCCCCTTGACCTCCTGTCCCCCCTTGACCTCCTGTCCCCCCTTGACCTCCTGTCCCCCTTGACCTCCTGTCCTCCCTTGACCTCCTGTCCCCCCTGACCTCCTATCCCCCCTTGACCTCCTGTCCCCCCTTGACCTCCTGTCCCCCCTTGACCTCCTCTCCCCTCTTGACCTCCTCTCCCCCCTTGACCTCCTGTCCCCCCTTGACCTCCTGTCACTTCTTGACCTCCTGTCCCCCCTTGACCTCCTGTCCCCCCTTGACCTCCTGTCCCCCCTTGACCTCCTTTCCCCTCTTGACCTCCTGTCCTCTTTTGACTTCTGCTCCATAAGTGATCTCATTCTCTCCACCTCATGACTTTCGATACATCTGTGGGCTGTTTCCTGTTTGATATTCAAAGCCTTTATTCCTGATCTGGACTCATATCTCTGAAATGTAGGTATGCTAAAATACCTAGATATATAAATATATGCAAATCCTTAATTCAATTTCTATTAGTCATCTTAAATTAATGTGTCTAAAGCAAAGCACTTTTCACTATCATATTTGTCTCTTAGTGCTCTCCATACCAGTAAGAATTCTTCCATTCCAGTTGCTGAAAGCCTTCAGATCATCTGTCGCTTTCTCTTTTCTCTCATATTACCCCTCCCTGCCATTAGCATATCCTGTTGATTTTACTTTCTTTTTTTTTAATTTTTTTTTTTTTTTTATTTCTGTATGTGTATGAATGTACTGTCTGCATGCAAGTCTGTGCACCCGTGTCGTGCAACGCCGCGGAGTTCAGAAGAGGGTCTCGGATTCCCCTGGAACTGGAGTTCTCCTGGATTTGGAGCTTCAGACGGTTCTCAGCCGCCATGTGGTTGCTGGGGATCGAACCCGGGTCCTCTGCAAGAGCGGTCAGCGCTCTTAACCGCTAGGCCATCTCTCCAGCCCTGATTTTACTTTCTAAGTTAACTCCGATTCTGAGCACTTAACAACTTTATTTATTTATTTATTTATTTTGGTCTTTTCAAGACAGGGTCTCCCTGTAGCCCCAGCTGTCCTGGAACTCACTCTGTAGACCAGGCTGGCCTTGAACTCACAAAGATCCGCCTGCCTCTGCCTCCCAAGTGCTAGGATTAAAGGTGTGCGCCACCATGCCCGGCCTTACCAACTTTAGTATCAGCAGTCTTGACCAAATTAGAGCCATATTCTCCCCCCTCATCTGCTTTTCTCCTCTTCAGGCTGACTTCAGCACAGTATCTAGAGGAGTGTCATGCAGTTGTCGGGTCCCCTGTCCCCCGAACCTGGGAGCTTGTTCATATTAGGCAGGCACTCTTACCACTGAGCTCTATCCCTTAGAGAAGTCTTGTTTTGCCTTCTTTAAAAAGTAACATAATTAGTGCACATGGTGGCACATGCTTTTAATCCCAGCACTCAGGAGGCAGAGGCAGGCAGATCTCTGTGAGTTCAAGGCCAGCCTGGTCTACGTAGTGAGTTCCAGGCTAGCTGGGGCTACAGGGAGACCCTGTCTTACACACACATACAAAATAAGCAGCATGATTATATTGAAGCTAGGTCATTTTTAAAGGGCAACCAGATAGCAAGTTTCCTTTGCATCATATCTTCCTGTCTTCCATTTTAGGGGTAAAATTAACCTTGTACGACCTGGCTCCCTGAAGTCGTCACTGACTTTATCTCCAAGTGACTTTACATTGGCCACTACAAGACTCCAGCAGGATACTAAGCAAGTCCATATGCGGGGCTTCACATGTGCTCTAACATCTCTCTCTTGTTAATCCATGTAGCCAAATCCCTTGCTTTCTTCAGGCCTCTACTCAAAATCATCTTATGAATAATTGCCTTCTCTGCTTAAGTGACAACCTCTTCCTCTTGTCTCCTGCTCTCTTCCTTTAGACTGGAACGACATCTGTTTTCTCTCTAGCACAAAGTGCATTTTACTAGTTGTCTTCTGTCAGAGTATGAGCTGTGAAAGCATTTTGTCTGTTCTCTTCCATCCTCTTTTTGTGTGGGTCCTAACAAAAGTCTCTATTGATATTCAGGAAGAATGTTTTGATCTTAACAGCCCTGGGTTCTTCTTTTTACAGTGGCTAGAGAACCAGCAAGGCCCTTAGTGGCCTTGCCCACCTGTCCATCCTTGTGTCACATGCTCTTCTCACTGTGCACCAGTCTGCTTGCTGTGTCTCCAAGCCTTTCCTGCCATTGGGCCTTTGTACATGCTGTTCTTTTACCTGGAAGCCATTCTGCATCTGGCTTTTTCTTCTACCTGGTATCATCTTCGCCTGGCAGTTCTGACCTGACTCCTGATGTAAGAGAAACTTCCTGCTGCCTGCCTTCCCCTAGCCTCTGTCAACATTCTTCGTTCTTCTTCCCAGCCTTTACTTCAGCTTGTCTACCCTGCTAGACTAGAAGTTCTTTAAGAGCATATTTTGTTCATCTCTGTAGCCCAGCAGTGCCTAGCATGTGCTAGGTTATCATTATAGACTTGGTAAAGAAGTAAATAAGGAGAGTTTGGCAGGCAGTTAGGTTGTATGGGCAGGGCACAGGAGGTGGTCTGTAGGGAAATGGCATGTTGCTTTACATGTAAAGAAATAAGCTAGAAACTAACTTTTAGATATCTGAGGATTAACTCTAAATGTATGTGGAAGATGGCATACTGTAGTTGCCTTAGAAGGGTACCAAATGCTTCCTTATTGTGATTAAAGAGTGTACAACTGTAGTAAATCACATCAGAAGGACTTGGCACTGAGCCAGGCCTATACCTGAATATTACAAAGAATAAAGACAGTTGGGCAAATGCAATTGTATTTTCCAAGTTTTATGGGTCGATGAGGAAAAACATTGTTCTTTAAGGGGCTACTTTCGAAAGCCTTCTTGGGAAGGAATGTTAAACATGTACAGTTGCCTTAGCTTAATCAAGTGTGAATTGGGATGTTGAAGGATGATGTTCTATTTCTACACTGAGGTTTTTGTTTTTCAGGGTCAGCCTACCAAGTAAGGTCAGGGTAAACAATGAGAGAGCCTCAAAAATAAAAGCCTCTGCCCAGGCCAGAATGCCTGTCTGTGGTGCTTGCGATTTGCAGTCATGGGAGTGTTCTCTGTGCATCCTTCTTTTCTTAGCCTTTTATTCCACTGCCAAGCTAACAAGAGCTGCTCATTTCTATGCCTGCTGTGTGCAGGGCACTGTGTCCAGTGGTGGCAGGCACTAGGAAAGTGAACTTGCAGAAGTTTTTGCTTGATTCTAGAGGAGTGATGTGGAATAATGGGGAAGAGCCAGGATTACTGACAATAAGCTTGAGAAGTGGTGATCTCATCCTGCCCTGCTGCCTCCCACAGCAGCAAGTACAAATCATCCAGACAGGCAGGTAGCCTATCTAAAAGATCTCTGAGAAGATAGAGTCTCCATTCTCCCACTGGAGGATTTCTCCATCACTGACATAATTTGGCTCCTCGTATCTTACCTGCATTCTGCCTGCTATCGTTTGGGCACCTTTTCTTTAATTATCATGGGAAATGGATCCCATCTAGCTACCACTCTTGGTATAAAAGACCTGTGTGGCATGTCACTGTCAATTCTAGTAGTATATTCTGCTTTCATTCTGCTTTCTTATATTAAAGCCCTGGAAATAACAGATCACAGTCTACTTATTTTACACTAGGTGGCCCTCTTTGGTAGCTTATGTCCCACAGTTGTGAATTTCTCTTCAGAATCAAAAAGGGAAGTTAAATGAAGAATGTCAGTATGTATGTTTGATTTAAACCAGTAAATCTTGTTTCAATGAAAATTTAAGTTTAAAGTAAGTGTGAGAGACTTCTCCGCTGAGATAATAGGAACATCCTGAATTCTCAAGCAAAATTTGAGATTTGAAATACTTACTGGTCTTTGACCTTGCATAAGGGACCAGGAGTCCTCAGACTGGCAAAGAGCCTTAAACAGGCATCTCTTTATTTTTTTATTTCAATTTAAACTTTGTTTAGGGTTGGTTAAAAAAGTGTTCTTAGGAGGATAGGCATGGTGGCACAGGCCTTTAATCCCAGCATTCTGGAGGCAGACACAGGTGAATCTCTGAGGTTGAGGCCATCCTGGTCTAAGTATCGAGTTCCAGGCCAGCTGGGACTATAGGAAGACCCTCTCTCAAACACACACACACACACACACACACACACACACACACACACACACATTAGAGATAAATTAGCACTTGGTAGTAAGGAGAGCCTTGAAGACAGTAAAGAAATGGGTTTCCAGAATATTTTGCATTGACATAAAATGTAGAGGAATTGTCGAACCTTCCCCACTTACCTAATAGTTACGGTACTGAGAGACAGCAGCACCTACACTTCATATGTGTTATGTGTTAAAGTCATTTACCATATTGGATTGCATATTCATTCACTTTAATTCTTTTTACCAACCTGTGAGGCAGATACTGCATCTTACATTTTACAGACTAGATAATCAAGACCTAAAGAGCTGCCTTAGCCTACAGAAAAGTGCTAGAACTGTAGTTATACCTAGGCACACATTTACTGTGATACCTAGCACAGAGGGCATCATTGACAGATAGGTACTATCCTGTGCCCAACTGTTTTTCTAGACTTATAGTACAAAATAAAATGCAGATGTTCCCTCTTTGTAAAATTGTAGCATCACCATTCTCAGGTGTTCCATCTTTAGGTCTTACTATACTCAAATCATCTACTATAATTTTTCTGAAGTAAGCAAATTGCCTTGTTTACTTTTTCCCCTCAACCCGGCCCCTGGGGGTTCCTTATCCCCTGCAGGGAAATACAGACTTCTTAAATCCAAGTTTCATTCCTTAAAATTTGGGTTCCTTGGTTTTTAGAAGAAGTGTCACCACCAGTGTCTGAGAAGCATCTTATACTTCTGATATTACAGTTAGGTGGAATGCCCTTGAAAGGGCTTTACCCAGGTTAGGTTTTCTGGAAGGCTAGATCAAGAGGAGCACTGTCTACCAGTCGCCTGTGTTGAATGTATGACACATTGCAGTGGCTGATCTGCACTGTCCATTCCCAAAACACTTTAAAAGAATGATGTTGACCCTCTAGGGATCACTTCTTTCTGCATAGAATCTGGTGAATAATCAGCTTCCACTATTGGCATGCTGAACCTTCTGTAACCTCATAAGGCTTTCTTCCTATTGTTGATCCTCACTGAACCTCACTATTTGGCAAATAACAGAGTTCAGCAAAGAACAAATATAGGAATTGTTGCTAATGAACCTCCATTTGGATTTTCATGTTTAGGTAAAGAATAAGGTCTTATATCGTTTTAACTCATTGTATTAGTCACTTTTCTGTTGCTGTGATAAAACCACCATGACCAAGGGAACTTATAAAAGGAAGAGTTTATTTGAGCTTACAGTTGACGATTCCAGGGAATTAGAGTCCATTGTGGCGGGAGGCATGGTGGCAGGAGCTGGAGCAGAAAGCTGGGGTTCACATCTTCCAATGAGCACAAGAAGAGAGAGATTGCAAGGCTTGTTGAACTCTCTTAAGTGACGTACTTCCTCCAGCATGACCACACCTTGTAAGATCTCCCAAAACAGTGCCACCAATTGGGGACAAAGTGTCTGAAAACTTGAAGCCTATGGGGGCCATTCTCATTCAAACCACCACACTCATGTTGCCAATTTAAATGGAATTTTAAAATGTGATTAATAGTTTCTTTCTACCTCATTGACTCTTGCTTCAGACTCTTGAGTTTTTGGCAAGAACTTAACAGATCTTACTTTCTGCCGGCTACCATGATGCTTTAAGACTTGTCAAGCCCTATCTTAAAACTGGAAACCTTTCTGCTTCTATCTATACTTTTTTCCTTCTACGCTGTCTTACAGCATTACTCCACAGCACTGAATGAGGAGCTGTGACACTGGAAGGCATTGGCTGGGGCCTGGTAACCAGCCACTTGTCATCTTTTGTTGTTGCTCGTGTACATGTTGGCCTATTGGTTCTGGGGCATGAATATTCTATGTACACAGTCTATGGAGTTTTTTTCTCCTTACCCAAAGCATAGATTTAATGAGGACCCAACTTGCTCAGCATAACTATCCCTAAAATAGCCCTCCTACCCCAGCGGCATCAGTTTTGAGAACCCTCTCATTCAATTTGAGATCTAAATCAAAACAGATATGCTATTTTCAGCTCATGTATTCAATAATTAAAGATACCAGATTGGCAGTCTATCTTTTGTTTGGGTCATGAATATGTCACATCTTTGAACTTTTAAATTTTGAGCTCCTTTGTGGGTATTAATTTTTATCTTTTTAACTAGCATATATTGTTTTTTTTTTATGTGTTTATGTTCAGGTTTCTTTTTTTTTTTTTTTTTTTTTTT